>CM060950.1:188697785-188725770 GCA_030765055.1 Mantis religiosa
TATTATTATTATTATTATTATTATTATTATTATTATTATTATTATTATTATTATTATTATTATTATTATTATTATTATTATTATTATTATTATTATTATTATTATTATTATTATTATTATTATTATTATTATTATTATTATTATTATTATTATTATTATTATTATTATTATTATTATTATTATTATTATTATTATTATTAGTATTATTATTATTATTAGTATTAGTATTAGTATTATTATTAGTATTATTATTATTATTATTATTATTATTATTATTAGTATTATTATTATTATTATTATTATTATTATTATTATTATTATTATTATTATTATTATTATTATTATTATTATTATTATTATTATTATTATTATTATTATTATTATTATTATTATTATTATTATTATTATTATTATTATTATTATTATTATTATTATTATTATTATTATTATTATTATTATTATTATTATTATTATTATTATTATTATTATTATTATTATTATTATTATTATTATTATTATTATTATTATTATTATTATTATTATTATTATTATTATTATTATTATTATTATTATTATTATTATTATTATTATTATTATTATTATTATTATTATTATTATTATTATTATTATTATTATTATTATTATTATTATTATTACTATTATTATTATTATTATTATTATTATTATTATTATTATTATTATTATTATTATTATTATTATTATTATTATTATTATTATTATTAGTCATCATTATTACCAGTATCATTACCATTATGGTTGTCGTTGTCATTATTATTGCTGGGTAGAGTGCTTAAAGGTAGCATTAATCGTTATTACTGTAACGGGACCGCTGGAGCACCCTGTACCAGCTGCGAACGGAAGGTAGGGGAGGACCGCGTTAGCCACACCTCTCCCTCGTTTGTCTTATAGTGGTGACAGCCAGTGGTCGGAAAGAAACATAATTGTGCGTCTGTTTTCCTTCCACCTGGTTCTCGATCTTTCTGTTACTAGAACAATCTTGTAAACACCAGAAGTCGGGATATTCCTATATAAAGAGGGACAGACAGACAGTGTGTGTCAGTTGTTGTGCTGTGTGAGTTGGTTTTGGTTTAGTCAGTCGGAGTTGGTCAATCAGTTGGTTAGTGAGTGTGAGCGAGAAGACAGTCGCAGTTCTTGGTGTAAGAGTTAGTCAGTGACGTGTTAATGAACGAAAGGATTGTGCAACGGAAGACTGTACGAACTGTGTATGAGTATCGGAGTTTATGTAATCGCGAGTACAAGTGAAGTTGTAACGGACGAACGGGTAAATTGTAATTGTGTGCAGCAAGTAATTTTGTGTAATTGGCAAGTGTTAAACTGTAAGTCGGTGGAAATAAAGAACATTGTTGAGTGGTGTAATTGGACTTTTTATTCCACGAACCCACAAAGTCACACTGGTGTCAGGAAGCGGG
This sequence comes from Mantis religiosa, assembly GCA_030765055.1. NCBI lineage: Eukaryota > Metazoa > Arthropoda > Insecta > Mantodea > Mantidae > Mantis > Mantis religiosa. Next base: position 188,699,237 of record CM060950.1, read on the forward strand.
AAGATAACATCACCGAACATTACAACCATGGACGCGGCAGTGGAAATTTTTTTGGAGAAGATGATGGAAATTAAGGCCGAATTAATAACGAAAATAGAAGCGGCAAATAACAACCTGGCCGCAAAGATGGAAGAAATGCAGGCCGAATTAACAGAGAAGCTGGAGACTAGAAATAACCTGGCCGCGGAACTGAAACTAATCAGGACGGCTAGGGACAACATCGCCGAGAAGATGGAACAAGTGAAGGCCGAGTTAACCACGGAAATGAGAGCAGCGAACGACGGTCTGGCTACGGAAATGAAGGCGGCGAACGAGGCTCTCGCCGCAAAGTTTGAGGAACGGTTGGCCGGCGTGAGGGCCGACAACATCGTAAAACCCCTCACCCGCCTGACGGAGGAAAACCGGCCTTATGTGTGGACGGAGGACGCCGAAGACGCTTTCCAGCACCCGAAGGGGACCCTGTGCAGTGCTCCAGTTTTGGGTTTCCCACAACCGGGTGGCGCCTTCATTGTGGACACCGACGCCAGCGACCATTGCATTGGAGGTGTCCTATCGCAGATCCAGGACGGCCACGAGCGCACAAGAGTGGAAGAGGAGGAGCGTGCCGCAGCAGTCCGAGTAGTTGTGGCAGTGCCTGCTGAAGGCTGGGATAGCGCAGGCCTGAGGAGGGAGCAGCTGGCGGACGCAGACTTGGGGCCACTCTTGAGGGAAGTGGATGCAGGGACGAGACCAACCTGGGAGGACATCGCACCGAGGAGCGCCACCTACAAGTCGCACTGGGCAAAATGGGACTCGTTGAAGACCAGAGTGGGCGTGCTGTTCCGGGTATGGGAGTCACCCGATGGGAAGGCGCAAAGAGGACAGTTGGTACTTCCCCGGAGTAAGGTCCCGGAATTCTTGGAGGAAGTGCACGCCGGTACTTCAGGAGGACACCTGGGAGCGAACCGAATGATTCACAAACTACGGCAGCGCTACTTCTGGCTCAGACTCCGGGCAGATGCTGGTGGTACACCTGGACCGCCTTGCACGCTACGATGGGGCTGTTCGGGGGCGAACAGCTTTGAGGAGGGAGCAGTGTAACGGGACCGCTGGAGCACCCTGTACCAGCTGCGAACGGAAGGTAGGGGAGGACCGCGTTAGCCACACCTCTCCCTCGTTTGTCTTATAGTGGTGACAGCCAGTGGTCGGAAAGAAACATAATTGTGCGTCTGTTTTCCTTCCACCTGGTTCTCGATCTTTCTGTTACTAGAACAATCTTGTAAACACCAGAAGTCGGGATATTCCTATATAAAGAGGGACAGACAGACAGTGTGTGTCAGTTGTTGTGCTGTGTTGAGTTGGTTTTGGTTTAGTCAGTCGGAGTTGGTCAATCAGTTGGTTAGTGAGTGTGAGCGAGAAGACAGTCGCAGTTCTTGGTGTAAGAGTTAGTCAGTGACGTGTTAATGAACGAAAGGATTGTGCAACGGAAGACTGTACGAACTGTGTATGAGTATCGGAGTTTATGTAATCGCGAGTACAAGTGAAGTTGTAACGGACGAACGGGTAAATTGTAATTGTGTGCAGCAAGTAATTTTGTGTAATTGGCAAGTGTTAAACTGTAAGTCGGTGGAAATAAAGAACATTGTTGAGTGGTGTAATTGGACTTTTTATTCCACGAACCCACAAAGTCACATTACGTTCATCGTCCCCTACCTGCTGTGGTTGGAGGAGGGGAATGTCTTGTTGATAGCAGGAAAACCTGACCTGTCTTCTCACTAGTCTCAACTGAACGTTAATCGAATTTTGTTCCCCTTGCCTCTCCAAGCCCCTTGCCCGTCGAAAATCTTCTACATTCTGGTGTGCTTCCAAGTGTGCCGTCAGTCCAGTTCTTTGACACAGTGTGGTCAGCGTTTAACCAGGTTTATCCAACCACACTCTTTCACGCAAGGTCTTATTCAGTATTTTCCTTAAAAACAAATCCCTGACTCTACAATATCTGATTTTTCTTGAAAGTTCCCCTAAGAAAAGAAAGTAAACCAATATTTAAGGAATTTCATACCATAGCTGTTCAGAGTATTTATAGTTATGATGAGATTTTAAGCATAAATATTAATTAATAAAGTAGGTAATGACTTCTTAAAACGCTGTAATATATCTTAGATTCCAGCTGTTAAAAATGTAATACAGATTATTTGATTTGAGATTTCTTTTACATATTTGTACATCGATTACTGCTGTATGACTTGTTTTATTTTAAATTATTGTGTTATTTATAATTGTATTACTCATGATTACTATTGTGTTATTCTTATGGGTACAAGTTTGACGAAGCCATGAACACTGTATATTCCTATGGTGAATAAAGCCTTACTTACTTTCAAGAATCGGGTTTCTATTATTTATTTTAAGAACTAATATCTCAGATCAGGGAGAATAATGATTTATATTTCAGTTAGTTCAACTCCATGGTCATCAGCGCCTTTTCAGAAACCGTATTTTACTTTACAAATAAACTTCATTTGATTTTACCTTACCTCTATTTTAACTTTGCTTTGACTTTGCCTTGGCTTTACTCTAGCTTTCCTCTGATTCCGCTTTATCTTTACTTTGGCTTTGCTCCGGTTCCGCTTTAGCTTTGCTTTGGCTTTGCCCTGCTTGCGCACTTGGCTCTGGCTTGGTTCTGGATAGGCTCCGGCTCCCCTTCCGGTCCCGCTCTGGCTTCGCTCTAGCCGCACTCTAACTTCATTCTTTAACCTAACTCCGGCAGCGCACCTCGGTAGCGTAGTGGCAGCGAGTCTGCCTCATGTTCAAGAGATCCCGAATTCGAAACTCGGTCGGGGTGAGTTACCCGGATAAGGTTTTTACAGAGGTGTTCCCCTATCCTGAAAGAAGAATGTCGGGTAACTCTAAGCTCCATTGGCCTTGGACCCATTTAAGCATCATTTCACCCATTCCATTCATCTCCCGATATGACTTAACGTTGAAGGACGTACATTACAAAAAGACCTCCGGCTTAGCCGCCTTGGTAGCGTGGTGGTAGCATGTCTGCCTCACGTTCAAGAGGTCCCGATTTCGAATCTCGGTCAGAGCGAGTTGCCTGGATAAGGTTTTTCCGGGGTTTTCCTTTATTCTAAAAGGCGGATGTCGGGTAATTCTAAGCTCTATGGACCCTGAGATCATTTGAGCATAATTCCATCCATTCCGTTCATCGTCCGACATGACTTAACGTTGGAGGACGTAAAATCACAAAAAAAAAAAAAAAAAAAAGAATCTGGCTAGGTTCCGGTCCCGATCCGGCCCCGCTCTGGCTTCGCTTGGACCTCACTTTAACTTCATATTCATATTTATTCACCATAGGAATTCATACAGAATTTTGGGCTTCGTCTAAATAAATAAATGAATGAATGAATGAATGGATGGATGGATGGATGGATGGATGGATGGATGAATGAATGAATAAATAAATAAATAAATAAATAAATAAATAAATAAATAAATAAATAAATAAATAAATAAATAAATAAATAAATAAATAAATAAATAAATAAATAAATAAATAAATAAATAAATAAATAAATAAATAAATAAATAAATAAATAAATAAATAAATAAATAAATAAATAAATAAATAAATAAATAAATAAATAAATAAATACATACATAAATACATAAATAAATAAATAAATAAAAAAATAAAAAAATAAATAAATAAATAAATAAATAAATAAATAAATAAATAAATAAATAAATAAATAAATAAATAAATAAATAAATAAATAAATAAATAAATAAATAAATAAATAAATAAATAAATAAATAAATAAATAAATAAATAAATAAATAAATAAATAAATAAATAAATAAATAAATAAATAAATAAATAAATAAATAAATAAATAAATAAATAAATAAATAAATAAATAAATAAATAAATAAATAAATAAATAAATAAATAAATAAATAAATAAATAAATAAATAAATAAATAAATAAATCAATCAATCAATCAATCAATCAATAAATCAATAAATCAATAAATCAATAAATAAATAAATAAATAAATAAATAAATAAATAAATAAATAAATAAATAAATAAATAAATAAATAAATAAATAAATAAATAAATAAATAAATAAATAAATAAATAAATAAATAAATAAATAAATAAATAAATAAATAAATAAATAAATAAATAAATAAATAAATAAATAAATAAATAAATAAATAAATAAATAAATAAATAAATAAATAAATAAATAAATAAATAAATAAATAAATAAATAAATAAATAAATAAATAAATAAATAAATAAATAAATAAATAAATAAATAAATAAATAAATAAATAAATAAATAAATAAATAAATAAATAAGTAAATAAATAAGTAAATAAATAAATAAATAAATAAATAAATAAATAAATAAATAAGTAAATAAATAAATAAATAAATAAATAAATAAATAAATAAATAAATAAATAAATAAATAAATAAATAAATAAATAAATAAATAAATAAATAAATAAGTAAATAAGTAAATAAATAAATAAATAAATAATAAACAAATAAATAATAAACAAATAAATAATAAACAAAAAATAATAAACACCTTAGATAAATCCGAAAAAAATCCCATAAACTGATTGTCATTTTCCATTTTAATAACTAATTTTTCTATAAATTCCACGGCAGCCGTAACTGTAGAGTAGCCTGCCCGCCTTGGTAGCGTGGTGGTAGCGTATCTGCCTCACTTCAAGAGGTCCCGAGTTCGAATCTCGGTCAGGGTGAGTTACCTGGATAAGGTTTTTCCGGGGGTTTCCCTTATCCTGAAAGACGAATGTCGGGTAACTGTAAGCTCTGTGGACCCCGGACACATTTGAGCATCATTTCACCCATTCCATTCATCGTTCGATATGACTTAACGTTGGAGAACGTTAATTACAAAAAAAAACTGTTGAGTAGCCCTTTCGAAAACCATGATGAGATTTAGATAGCATATTATTTTTTGCACAAGAAACTCGTAATTCTTTTTAGTACAATTTTTTCAAGGAGTTTAGCAAAAGTAGAACTCAGCGTAATTGGCCTATAGGTGTTTATATTGGTAACATCGCCGTTTTATGTAATGGTTTAATAACCCCCTTTTTAAACATTCAGGAAAAACACCTTCAGATAAACAGGCATTTATCAAATACACTAATACATCGACCAATCCATCCTTGCATTCTTTCAAAGTTTTTGAAGATACTTCATCCCACCCACTTGAAGTTTTAGGTTTCAACTACGTAATAATATTAATCATTTCCAACTTTGTAACAGGTTTTAAAAATATTATGCTATCAATACACTTTTTCCGCCGTATGTATGCTAATTAACTGTACTATTTCAATTAGGCACAGCTACATTTAAACATATTCATTAAGTACATATTTTACTAATGTTAACTGGATTAACAACCCTTTTGTTATCATGTTTAAGTACAATATTTTCTGTTTTTTGTTTACAGTTTTCTTTTCTAGCATTTATAATATCTCATACAAACTTACTTGTGTCTTTTGTATTATCTACCTTATACTTAATGCTTTCTGATCTCAAAATTTTAAATGCAGCTTTTCTATCTTGTACTCTTTATATCTATCATAATATAATCTGTTACCATACTACCTATAAAAGATGTACAGATCCTTCATTACTTCGCTTAATTTAATAACACTGATTGGAAGGGTTAATTTATAACAATTTGTTTTGTACTTATTCATTACCCGTTTCGGACAAGCAGTATCAAAATATTTATTACGTATACGATAAGAACGTTGTCATTTATCATTCATGCAATCTGTATTATATATCTTATCGCATGATTCCTGCTGAAGAAATTTTTTAAACGCATTTATACGGTAGGAATTAAGTTTTCTTGCTCTTGTCTTTACCATACTATCTTCTTTAATATTGCAATTCTTAATTTTCACGACCTGAGCTTTATGATCCGGTACATAGCTATCAAAAACTCTTACTTGTATACTCCTACAATCAATATTAGTGGTAACTTGGTCAATAGAGCTGGCAGATGTCAAATGTGACTCGAGTTGGGACAGCAATATACATTTTAATACTAAATATATTTAGCACTTCTGTGAGGTTTGTAAATGTAATGTTCTCAGTGTTGGAATTAATGTTAATATCTCGTATCATCACAATTTTGTTATTAAGTACTGAATATTTTGACAGTACAGTCTCTAAACCATCGAAAAAAATTGAAATTAGTCCACTTAGTGATATATAAACTCCAAGGAGTAATGTATTAACCCTATCAGTATTAATTCTAATCCCAGGAATTTCAAAATCCTTTTCTATGCAATGTTTGCTCAAATTCATAATTTTTACACTTTCATTATATTTTTCATGCGCATGTATTACTACACCACTTCCTTTAAATTCTGTCCTACAGAAACTACTTCGTAATAAAAAATTATCTAATTTACGGAGCTGAATTTGATGTGCTCTTGAACCATTGTTTAACCTAACTCTGGCTTGGCTCTGGCTGGGTTCTGGCCTCGCTCTGGTCCCGCTCTGGCCTCACAATAACTTTATTCTGTAACTTAACTGTAGTTTGGCTCTGGCTTCGCTCTAGATAGGCTCCGGATACTACCCCGGTACCGCTCTGGCTTGACTCGGGCTGCGCTCGGGCTTCGCCCAAACTTCACTCTAAACTCACTCTAACTTCACCCCGAATTCACTATAACTTGGCTCTGGCTGGGCTCTGGGTAGGCTCCGGCCTACCTTCGGTCCCGCTCTGGCTTCGCTCACTCTTCATTATTTAACTTAACTATAGCTTGGTCCTGGCTTCACTCTGGATTGGCTCTGGCTAGGTTCCGGCCACTCTCTGGTCCCGCTTTGGCTTCATCCCGGCTTCACTGTAACTTCACTCTAACTTCACTCTGAATTGACTCTAACCTGGCTCTGGCTTGGCTCTGTCTAAGCTCGGGTCCCGCTCCAGTCCCGCTCCGCTCTGCTTTGGCTTTGCTTTAGCTTTGCTCTGGCTTTACTCTGGCTTTGCTTTGGCTTCGCTCTGGCTTTGATCTGGCTCCACTTTGGCTTTACCTTGTATTCACTTTGGCTTTGCTCTGGCTTTTCTCTCGCTTTGCTCTGGATTTCCTCTCGCTTCGTTCTGGCTTCGCTCTGGTTCCACTCTGGCTTTGCCTTGGCTTTGCCTTGGCTTTTCTCTGGTTACGCTCAGGCCCCACCTAGGCTCCACTCTGGCCTCGCTTTGGCTTTGCTTTGACTTCACTTTGACTTCAATCTAATCTACTTTACTTTAGTTAGATATATATTATATATATAAAATATATAAAATGCAAATGTGACCTTTGACCCCAAGGATGTAACTACCAATCGCAGAGTGCATCGACCACATGTCCATTTAACCACAGTGACAGTTCTATTGCCTATGTAGACAAGTTCACTGGAACACGGAACTTTTAAAGTAACCTTGAAATAAATCTACATTATTTTCCTAAAACACGTAAATGAAGAAGGTGCTAACACTAACTTATTAAATTGACCGGTTTCATAAACGGCATCTACACAACAGTTGATTTTTCGCGATCTTTGTGTTAATTTGTTACCTGAAATGTTGTAATGTTCACAGCCTCTGGAGCAGATAATTGCTGCACATTGCTTCGAACTATATATGCTTCAAATACGTAAACAATATATTGTTTAATTGTTTAATTCTCTTATACCTGCATGTTAGATTAGCGTTACAGTCTTATTTGACCTTTCAGGTTTTCTTTGTTATCATAATCATCATCATTACCATCATCACCCGCCTCGGTGGATTGGTGGTAGCGTGTCTGCCTCACGTTCAAGAGGTCCCGAGTTCGTGGCCGATCAGGGTGAGTTACCTGGATAGGGATTTTTCAAGACTTTTCCCTTATCCTAAAAACGAATGTCAGATAACTCTAAGCTCTATGGACCCTGGGCGTATCTGAGCATCATTTCACCCATTCCATTCATCGTCCGGTATGACTTAACGTTGGAGGACGTAAATTACAAAAAATAAAATGAAAGCACCATCATCATCATTATAAAAGCTGACCAGATTGACTTAGTTGCTGGCATTCTGATCCCAAGGTTGCGAGTTCAAGCCCAGTCTAGTTCGATAGTTTCTACGTGTAGCTAAAACTGAAATGCATCATATCGGCTTTACTGACATTTAAAGAACTTCGTGAAACCTCTGACATGCCGGTGATGTTAACGTGATTTTGTATTTGAATTGTCATTATCAAACAAAATAGTTATTTTATTTATTTCGTTGGTTGTTAAAAGTCTAACATAGATAACTTTTAATTTGGTGGCTATATTAATTGTCGTAGTATGTTCATATAAGCTGTTCTTGAGAACTGTGACAAAAATAATTAATATATTTATTTTCGGTACAAGATATGAATAAACAATAATTTTAGATATTCATTTAAATACCACGCAGTTTAACATTATCGTATCGCTAACCTATGAAAGGTAGAAGTGTTTCCTTTCAGATAAAACTACTACTTTGAGTATATGAAATGTATTTAAAAAGAAGAAAGGGAGATTAAAATGGTTGAGATATGGTTTGCGAGAAAGAGAGGAAATAACGTTATTAAAAATGATCGATAAATGCAAGGTTGATACTAGAGAGTTATATAAAACCACCTACGTTTCATGTGGCAAAATTGTTTTATTTATCATTGAGGCTTAAATACCTGTGCGCCGAAATCGCTGGTCAGGTATAAGGAAACTGAATCGTCCTGGCGCAACTAACTGATAAGAAACCCGCCTCCCTCCGTAGGCCAGACTTGCTCGCATCGGAAAACATTTGCTCGCGTCTGTACCAGAAAAGGACTTCGGAAAAGGTGGCCGCTTTATTATAGGTCATGCAGGCACTTCGAATGGTTTTGTTCATGACACTCTTCTGCTCTTCAGATCGAAAAAAGCGGGTCTATCACGAAGGCATGAATCCTGACCATGAACTCTTACATGTCAAAATTCCGGAATTATGGCACTGGTATAATCATTCATGTTGACAGAGTCGTTACTAAATTATTTAGAAAAGTTCTCACACCTGTGAAGAAACTACAACACAGACAATGTTTTTTGAGAAGAGCTTATTTTTATTCTTAAAGTAAGGTAATACAGATAAAATTGCGTGTTTTCGCTAAGATGAGATAAACTCAAATGCTTATCTATGCTTCGAGTACTGCGAGGGTAAATTATGGGTATCCATAACCTGCTATCTGCTTCTTGGCAACATTACAGCTCCCCACGTGGAGAAACAGGTGATATTCAGGTATCTTCTTTTAAAAGTCAGACATTAACAGAGCTTTGTGTGTGTATGGCTTAACAACCACAAAAACTGCGAAGAAACTGAAAAGTGAAGAGAGTGTGTTGCATGTGTAGGTAGCCCCAAGCAGACAGCTTTAAATGAGATGTGCTGGTGCTTTTATTGAAGTTATCTAACGTTAAGTCACATCGGACGATGAGTGAAATGGGTAAAATGATGCTCAAATGAGCCCAGGGTCCATAGAGCTTAGAGTTACCCAACATTAGTCATATATGATAAAGGAAAACTCTGAAAAGGCTTATTCAAGTGTCTCACGCTGACCGACATTTATACTCGCGGCCTCTTGAACGTGAGGCAGACACACTACCATCTATGCTACCGAGGCGGGCAGATATGCTACTGGCGACCCAACTGTATACCGCAATAACGCAATTCTCAGATGGCAGGTGGATAATAAGCATGATTTTCCTTCTCTGGAGGCCAATATTAGGTTTTAGTTGACTTCATGCGTTAATATAACACTTTATTCACTAGCTTTTCCTTTGTTTTATATTATGAAACACATCATTTCGCTCTGCACTATTTTATATTATAGCTTATTGTATTGAGGCGTGATATGTAAAAAGATATCTTAGCACATCGGTCAACTAAAACGTGTTATTTGATTGATCTTAGAACTTTTAGGTTTCGAGCTTTAGTTAGATTTTCAGAACTGCTCATACTTAAACATATAATTCGTAGTAATGTCATTGAGGAGAAGCCTCAGAGTTTGTTTAAAATTAACTCTAAATAAATGCCAGCTTGTACGATAGTTTCTCATATAAAGTTGTTTTCAGAAAATGTGGGTGCAGTTCTACTTTTTTCAGTTGTTTCTTGATAAATGTGTTAAAGATACAGTGTCCCTATTTTCAGTAATACTGTGCAAACCAGGATTGTAAGGGGGTTGAAGGAATTACAAACCTAATTAACAACTGGGGTGTAGCTACTGAAAGGATAAGGGAGCAGATGGTAAGGCTAAACAGGTCAAAGGTTAGGGACATGAGTAGAGTTAAAATAAAGTCATGGCTTCTCCATAACATTGACAAATATATTTTTAACAGTGGGGAAGTCAAATCAACCAAAGCTCTCCATCATCGTGAAGATATAAAGGGTGCAATCAAGACAAACACTGAATCAATTAATTCATAATAAATAAATATTACCTTTTATGTAGAGTAGCGTAGAGTTCTGAACAAGAGGTGGCTGGTTCACTTTGATGAGTTGTATTTTGTAGAACTATTCAGAAGTAGCAGCCTCCAATGATATATCCAACTTAACTGACTAACTAACCACGATCTGACTATGATCCGGCTAACCCTTCCTTACTGGCTGTCATCGTTTAAACAGAACTGGCTTCCAAAATGTCTACCATCATACGACTCAGCGGTTCTTCACAGAGGGTTTACATCCTATGGTGCAAACTTGTGCAACCAGAGAATGACTCTACTTAATTTTTCTGTCGATTTAACAGCACACATATGAGCTGACAGGTCAATACCACTGCTTACTCTGATCACTGAGTCATCCAACCTGTTTCAACTTGTTACTTCCTGCTAAAGCATGATGCTTACTACGAAATGAAATGTGAACCTCCAATAATTAAAATATTTCCCAAATATTGTTCAGACCTTATACGCAACAATACTATAAAGATCTTTCGGATATCTTTAGCCTCCCCGGCACTTCTTTTTAAAGTTATGTCCTTCAACGTTAAGCTATATCTGACGACGAATAAATTGGATGAAGTTATACTCAAATGACCCGTGGTCCAAAGAGCTTAGAGGTATCCAACATTCATTTTCTAAAACAAGAAAAAAAACGGTAAAAGCTTATCCAGACAACTCACCGTGACTGAGATTCGAATTCCGGACCTCTTGAACTTTGGGTAGACACGTCGCCACCTAGGCTACAGAGACGGACTTTCTTCCCAGTCCTAGTAGCATTTTGGCTGCAGGAGGAGAAAAGTGAGTAGTGTGATTCCAAAACATCCTACTTCAGTTTATACAAGTTTTATAACAATTGCAAAAAAGTCACAATTTTGTACTCGTGCGTTTTATTACCGTCTCTACCATGTAAATAGTGTAGGGGAAGCATTATATTCCTCAAAATTTTCGACATAAGATTTCAGGAGAAATAAATGTTTGTAAGTAACTGAATCAAAATTAAAGAAATATAAAAAGGTCTCCGTATGTTTATGGGTTTGTCTCTCTCTTTCTCGCTCTCCCTTTTTGTGTGCGTGTGAACAGCATAAGTAAAACTGAAATGTCCGTTAAATAGCAAATGTTTAAGACACAAAGATTTTCAGGAGAATCCTCCAACCGCAAACTACACTTTATATCGTACATTTTTTCCAATTTTTTATTTCTCTAAAAAACGACTCTAACTTTTGTGGTTAAAATACCATAATTTAAGGTATGCGTGCCAAATGTAATGTATAACTTGTACATGGTGTTCATTTTATTTGTCAGTTTACCACGCAAAATTTGACATCATCAATAGCATTTTTATGTGGAGGAAAAATCCATTTATGGACTTACCCCAGCTGTACTGGAATGGCACAGCCAGGAGTGTGAGCTTCACCCTAGGGTACTACTCACTAAAAAAACCTCCACTGGAGATTACTTTGGAGAGGAATGCCGGCAGTACCGCTAGATGCACATGCGGATTAATGGATAAGATATGTAGGTAAGGCCGTGTGGCGTTATCGAGGTGAGACTTGTTGCTAGGGCATAAGCATGGCCGAGGCCCTGAATATGCCCTTGCGGATTCAAGGTGAAGGTTAAGGATTCAAGGTGAAGGTGGTGTTAATGTGTAGTGTCGTTTCCTGAGGGAAACGCGGTCTTACCCTAGTAATTGCGTCCTTCAATAGAGGAAAAGTCTTGTGTTTTTCGTACTTAGTATTTGTGTGGTTAGTGTAGTCATTACTTTGTAATTATTATCTAATGGTCTTCATCCTAATACAATTAGCGTGTGTCATTAATGTTAGTAGAGATCTCCAAAACAGCGTTAGTCACTCGTTTTTTTATATTTCATGTAAGTATATGTTAAAAATGGTAGTTTCTACTTCACACACTGTGCGATTGTTAATGACATCTCTAAGCTTTAGCTGCGTCTGATTTGTGTCTAATTCTAATATGAAATCGTGTTCAAGATTAATATGCCAATGTCGTATGAGTGTGGAGGGAGAGGAATGACCCCTCCCTCCGGAGCCGCCTTAACTAAGAACAAGGACTTTGTGGACTGCCAATTGTCTGGATGCGGTGTATAGTTATGGGTAATTCTTACTACTTCTATGGAAGTCTTACTAGTGAGTTTAGATACTCTTGGATGTCAATTTCTGGATCTCCGAAGCCAATGGTCCTCTCAAATATGGACAATGGTCTTTTATGTTTATTGCGGTTGGTTTCATAAGTTCCTAGCTGTTGAATTAGTTCGTTATCATTTTTGTCCTTTCGCTTATATACGTAAATACTGAGGTTTTTGATAAACTCCTCAATTGTGTGTATTTTTAGCTCATTGTGCAACAGATTGGCTGGAGGTACCGGCGGTTGCTTTGTAATTATTCTTATTATTCTGTTTTGTAACGTTTGTAGCTTATTTATGTGGGTTTTAGCAGCATATCCCCATACGGGGGCTGCGTATGTGATGATTGACCTTAGTAATGTCTTATATAGGGTGAGGCCTATATGAACTTTCAGTTGGCTGTTTATATTAAATATCGGCTATAATTTGTTTAGCTGGCCATTGGCTTTGGCTCTAATCATGGTGATGTGCCTGCTCCAGGTGAGGCCCAGGTCCATTACCAAACCTAAATAGGTCACTCTGTCCTTCCAGTCGATACCTTCGCCTTGGTATATTAGTGGCTGAAGGGTATGCCTGTTTTTCCTATGTAGGAGTCTTTTTGTGAAGATTATGGCTTGGGTTTTTCTAGGATTTACATTTAATTCTCCTCTTGGAGAACCAGGGTTCAAGTGTATTTAGGGCGTTCTGGAGCCGTTGATGAATGATTCGTGGCTGTGTTGACTGAGTTATTAGAGCGATGTCGTCTGCATATATATATATATTGGTTCTTATTATTTCGGACATGTCATTTATAAACATATTAAATAGCGCCGGTCCCTGCAGACTTCCTTGTGGGACGCCTGCTTTAATATGCCTAACGGTAGATACTATCTTCTACCACTGTGCGAAAGTATCTATCAGACAGGTAATCCTTAGTTAGGGATACTGCCGAATCTGGAAATGCGTATTGGCTTAGCTCTTTGATTAGGCCTGCGTGTCATACTTTGTCAAAGGCTCGTTCGATGTTCAAGTATACGGCGCTTGTTGACTTATTCGTGTTAAATCCGTTGGTGATCTCTTCGGTCATTCGCAAATTTGGAGGGTGGTAGAGTGCTGAACTCTGAACCCAAATTGCTCAGGTATAAGAATGTTGTGTTTGTGAATATGCTTGTTGATTCTTTTTAGAATTATTTTCTGTAGTACTTTGCTTAAAGTGTTTAATAGGCTAATTGGCCTGTAGTTGATCGGAAGTGCTAGATTTTTGTTCGCTTTGGGAAAGAGGAGTATTTTGACCTCTTTCCAGCATGGGGGAAACCTACCATTTTCAAGAGGGAAGTTGAAAATGTTCTCTAGGAGCTTTAGTGCTCTTGGTGGTAGATTTTTCAGAACCACATTTTGTATTTTATCAGGCCCAGGCGCTTTTCTATTCGGTAGGTTTTGAATGATCCAGCCTATTTCACCTGGATTTGTTTTGCGCATTTTGTTGTGCGTCGGTGTGTGCCCGATATTTCTGACTTCGTTTTCCACTTCTGTTGTGAAGTCATTGTTTCCAATTACTGGGTTGGGGGAAAATACTTTTTCCAGGGTGATCGCAAAGGCTTCTGCCTTGGCCTGAGGTGTTTCAGCTATTGTATTATTAATTTGGAGGGGAGGGATATTTGTTCGCGATCGCGTAAGATATTTGGCTACTTGCCATGTTGAGTTCTGTTGAGGGTTTAAATTTTCCAACGTGTTATCCCATTGATTTTGGATGTAATTTCGGGCACATTGATTACCTAAGTCTCTGGCTTGGTGGAATTCTGTGCGATGGGGGATGTTTCTAGGTCTTTGCCATTTGCGCCTGGCTCTATTTTGCGATTTCTGGAGAGTTTTAATGTTGTGGGGAAATCTGGCATTAACAATCCGCTGTTGCCGCAAGAGAGCACAGGCTGTGGTAGCTATCTTAATGGCTGTTTCTAGTTTATTTATTGCTGCATCTTGGTCTTCTGCAGAATTAATTTGTACCTCGGGAAGGTAGTGGTTGATTGAGCTTTTAAATTCATCCCAGTCTACTTGGTTATAATTAAAGTTTAAAGTAGCTGGTTTGTATGCGATAGGAGCCTTGAGGGTTATTAAGACTGGCAAGTGGTCTGATGTGAGCTCCTGTAGTACTTCAAAGTCCGGCGTATGGTTCGGCATATGTGGAATGAATGTCGGTTCATCCGGACCTGCGATTAATAAATTGGTGTTGTTTATATAATTTAGTAATTTTGTCCCTTGTGCGTTGGGATTTGTACAGTTCCAGAGATAATATTTGAAGTTGTAATCTCCTGCAGATAAGATAAGATAAGATACTTTTATTTATCCTTTGCATACAATGATTTAAAGGACACGTCAATTACAATTTTATATACATATATACATACATATTTTTATCTTTTTACACCTCTCTATACTTAAATTCTTCCAGACTATAGAATGCGTTTGTTATTAAGAATGTTTTTATTGCCTTCAGTTTATATTCCATTTTATTAAATATTTTAATTTCTTCTGGTAACTTATTATACAGTTTTTACCCATGCTTTTACTGCAGTGGTTGTTTATAGTTCCCCTATACACTGATCTAAAATAGTCGTAATTATTTCCTAGAGTATAATTATGTATACCATGATTTCTTTGTTCTTCTTTTCCTTGTCAAATAATTTTTATTGTTTCATATATATATATATATATATATAGATATAGATATATATATATGCATGGAACAATTAAAATACCAAACTCTTGAAACTTTAATTTGCATGTCTGTCTGCTATTTATTTTTGCCATTATTCGAATTGCTCTTTTTGTAGTTTGAATACCTTTTTTACATCGGTTGCTGTGATGTTTCCCCATAAAGTTATCCCATATTTTATGTGCGAGTATATAAATGCATAGTATACTTGTTTTAAAGTTTCATAATCCATATTTTTTCCTACTTGTTTCATTATAAATATACCTTTATTTAACTGTTTAGTTATATGAGATATATGGCTTCTAGTTTAGTTGTTTGTCTATTATTACACCTAAAATTTTAGTGTGCTGAACTTCCGGTATTGTTTCACCATCTATTGTAATGTTTATATCATTTTTACTATAATTTCCTAATTCAAAATTTATCCATGCTGTTTTGTGTGCGTTTAGAATCATATTTAGGTTTATATAGTGCTGTTTTATTATTTTAATTCATTTCATTGCTTTCTTTTCCACCTCCATTGCTGACTTGCCTCTAATTATTATTGTCATGTCATCTGCATATCCAATTCCCCAACCTCCATTTCTTAGTATTATTTCAAAAATATCATTCACATAGGCTAAAAATAAAAATGGTCCTAGTTTAGAACCCTGTGGTACTCCTTGTTTAACTGATTGAAAATATGATCTAACTTTCTTTATCATCCCCGAGCCATTTCTATGGCTTATTTCCACACACTGTGTTCTGTTTTTCAAATATGACACTATCCACTTTTGCGCTAATCCTCGAACCCCATGATTTTCTAATTTACTTGTAAGTATATCTATATCCACACAATCAAACGCTTTTGATAAATCTAAAAATATAGCTATTACCCGTTCATGGTTATTTAATGCATTAATTATAATACTATTTACTTTTTATTGCATTTATTGTTGATTTCTTTTCTTGGAATCCAAATTGCCATTCTGATATTATGTTAAGTTTTTTAAAGTACATTTGTAATTGTTTTAGGAGCACGCCCTCTATGATTTTTGAAAACGTGGAGCATAACGTTATAGGCCTATAATTTACTACATTTGTCTTGCTTCCCTTTTGTTTATATAGTGGTCTTACAGTTACTTCTTTCAGCCTATCTGGAAAAATGCCTTGAATTAATGAAGCATTTGTAATATGTGCCATTACTTCAGAAATCTCATGCTTAATATATTTTGCAATTTTGTTAGAAAACTCGTCCAAACCCATTGATTTTTTAGGCTTAAGCTTATCAATTTCTTCTAAAATATTTTGTTCTGATATTTCAAATACACCCATTGATTTTGTTTGACTAGGTGATGTTATTACATTAGCTACTTGATCTACTACTTGGGTATTGGATTTTGCTTGATTTGCGATATTTATATAATAACTGTTAAATTTATTACAAATCTCTCTAGGGTCGTTTATATTTTTATCATTTTCTTTTAATATTATATTTTGCATTTGCTTTGTTTTACTTTGGTTATGCATTTTATTTACCAGACTCCATATTGTTTTCGTCTCATTTTCTGCATTTGCTACCAGTATCCTGTTATACCTCATCTTTTCACGTTCACATACATCTCTAAAAATTCCATTATAATTTTCAATGTAATTGTATGATCTCTGCCCCATATTTGCATGCTTCAAAGAATTTAGAAATTTTACCCTCTCCCATGAAATTTTTATCCCTTTTGTCATCCATTTTTTCTGTGATATATACCTTTTGCTCTTGACTTAATTTTAACCTTTTTCATTGGCATCTCACTCTTTAACCCCTTTTGTAGTATACTATTAAACCTTTCAAACTTATCATTTACATCTACAGTTTCATATACCTGTTCCCAGCTAACCTTAGATAAATAATCTTTTAGACTTTGTAAACTGTTTATATTTATTTTTCTTTTATATTCAAAATTATTTGGTAGTATATCTTTTTTAAGATTAACTTTTAATAACTGACCATAATGATCCCCTATTCCTGTGTTAATTACTTTAGTTTCCCATTTATTTTCCATTAAATTTATAAAAACATTGTCTATACAAGTTTTTGTTTGTTTAGTAATTCTTGTTGGCTCTTTTATACCAATTTTTAAATTCAGCCTAGTTAGGGTTTCAGTGAGCATAATTTTATCAAAAGTGTGCTTATTAAAATCAATGTTTATGTCTCCCATGATGATTTTAATCCTATTTCCTGAAATCGAGCTTATAAAACTTTCTAGATTTTTAATAAAAGTCTTTTTATTTGCTGCTGGAGATCTTTATACTCCAATTATTACCAATTTTATTTCCTTTAAACTAATCTCCAAAGCAGCTAATTCGCATTCCAATTCCACTACAAAATTGCTACAATCCAATTCCTGACATTTTATTGACTCATCCACGTAAATTGCTACTTACCCACTATTGTGCTCCCTCCTACAGTGGTATGCCTGTAGTTTATATCCTTCATAATTATTTGCTATTATTTCCTCAGATTTTAGCCCATGCTCTGTAAAAACTATCACATTTGGTTTTATTTCATTTATGTTTAATTCTATAATTGTTCTCTTATTGCTAATATATTGCACATTTTGATGAAAACAGATAAAACCCCCTTTGCACTTACTAATTTTATATGGGACCTTTAATTTTGTTTGCGTTTCATGTATCTCATCTATGTTTTGCCCTTTATTTATTTTAGGAATTTTTTTGGCATCATCTGAGCAGCATTTTAATTTCCCTGTTCCATGCATATATTTATCACTTTGTTTATCTCTTGACTTAATATATAAGCACCCTTCCTATTCAAGTGTAACCCATCCCTACCTAAACAGCTTTCATCTACATGCCTATTGGGATCTACATATATTGCCCTTGCTGCCTTACATGCCCATTTAATTTCCTCATTTATATCCATTATAAACTTTTTGCTATAGTCTCTTCTTATGATTACACCGTTTACAATTATAGTTGCCCTCGGAAAACACTTTTTTGCACACACACTGGAATTGTAAACTTCCTCCATAATTTCGTTTGCACATTTTCCTTTTCTAATGTCGTTTGTGCCCACGTGTAACACTACTACTTTTGCTTTGCACTTTTCACTGTCATTTTTATAACGTTCGGCAGGTATTCTGCCTTTACACCTCTAAAAACTTTCACTTTTGCATCACATCTCCCCAGATTTACGTTTTTTATTATTGAGTCACCATATACAGTAACATTATCAGCATCTTCGTTCTTCTCATTTTTCCTCTTGTGTCGTTCAGATGGCCTTGGTATTATTTCCCTTGCTTTTGAACTTGTCCATTTGTATTTATTGCTGCTTCCAATTCTTTCTCCTGCTCCAATTTTTTCGTGTTTGTGTAGTCTTCTTTCTTCTTATCCAGATGTTTCGTCGTCTTCTTCTTCCCGTAATACCTCAAATCTGTTTGTGTTTGTGAAGCTTTTTGAGGTTACCTCGCATGCTGCCAGACTTTTTCTGTGTTTTTGCTGCATATGATGAACCTTCTCTCTGAACCAGCAGTTGAGCTTTTAGTTCCCCATTTTCCATTTTTAATACTTTTATCTCTTCTTGTGCCTTTTTCAAATCGTTGTTTAACAATTCTAATATCTTTTGAAGCGACGCTATCGTCTCCGCTTCCCGCAGACCATGTGCTATTTTCCATTTGCTTTCTTTTTCCTCTTCCAAAATTCTCATAGCGTTCTCTTCATTTTTACTACTTACTTTGGCTGTTGGGTTTCCATTTACGTACTCATTTACTACATTATTTGTACTTTTGGTTTCATTTTCACATAACTTTTTCCAGCCGCTTCTCGTCACCCTTTCACTTGCCGCCATCTTGTATTACTGTACAGCGAGTACTCTGTGTCCTAGATTCATTATTTTATTGATGTCTTCCGTGTCTATGTCCCCAGGGCGGTTGTAAACGGAGGCTATCACTATATCCGTGTTGTGGATGTTTAGTTTAATAGCCGTGGTTTCCGCATGACCTAAATTGGGAGAGTTAATTCTAGAATGGAAAATGCTGTTTTGAATGGCTATTGCTGTCGCGTCTCCTCTGCGGTCGCGGTCACTTCTATAAATTTGGAATCCGGAAACGGAAAATCGATGTTTATTATTTATATGCGTTTCGTTTAACAGCGCTATCTGTACGGAATAAGTATGTAAAAAGTCTGCTAATTCTTTCGTTTCTTTCCGAATGCCATTGCAATTCCAGGTGACAATCCTAATAGTGTCTGAATTACCCATGACTGTATCTGTTCATGTCTCTGATAATTTCGGTGAGGAAGTGTGCTGTTTGTATGATGTCGTTCCCTGGTTGTGACAGTTGGTTACAAAATATGGTGAGGTGCTCCTCCACCTGGCTGAGTGGCACCTTATTGGGTGGCAGGCCTAGTGACTTTACTAGTGACCTCAGTGCCGTGGAGGGATCTCGCCTTTTATGGGAGTGGAGCGACTTTGCAGCTGCGGGAGGCGCAGCTACCTGTGAGGGACCTGCCTGAACTATTGGAGCTTGTACATGTGTGTGTCTTGGGGGTCGCTCACTTCTGATTGCGCTAGCCTCGGGTCTTATCTGGGGCTGCTCAATCGCGGAGGGTTCGTCTATTGGGACTGGTCGTGACCGTCCTCTACTGTCCCTGGTGAACCACTCCGCTGGTCTGTGTTGTGCAACAGCCTGGGAATAAGTTACTCTCCTCTGTGTAGTCTGGGGGGCGGAAGGCTGAGCACGGCTGCTTTTAGCCAGTTTGTTGCACGCTGCGTACCATGCTGTGCAACCGCGCAATGTTGCACCGTGGCCCTGAGCGCCACATAGTACACACAGACGTTCCAAGGGAGGAACGGTGCACGTGCCGGAGTAATGGGGCCCTGTACATTTGGCGCATATTGGTGCTTGGGACCTGCAGTCTTTCTTCACGTGCCAGAATTGCTGGCAGCGCGAGAATTGTTTGGGAGTGGTTGCTGCTCTGTATTCCTCAACATGAATTTTAAAGTGTGCAAGGTATTTTAAATCGAGAACCTTTCGATTCTCCTGGGTGTCCTGCAGATCAATTAAGAACATTGGCAGGGGGACTCTGTCTCTGTTGCGCCTTCTCAGTTGAACCGCTCTTATGGCCTGAAATCCACTGTGGGCCAGGTCTCCTTTGACTTCTTCCCCAGTCAGTTCTGCGTACAGCCCTTTTATCACATAGTGGGCGTTTCTTTCCTCAGGGTGGGGCATAAGGTAATGCTGTACGCAGTTGGTTTTGAGGAATTTTACCAAAATCTGGTAGTCCTTAAGAGAAAAGGTTTTGAATACAAAGTCCCCGGAGTTACGGGCTGTGTCAATTGTGTAGTTGTGTTTAAGTGTGCAAGTTGTGTCAATGAGTTGTGTGAGTTGGCGTATGTTTTTTGCCTGACTTTTGGTGATAAATATTGACGCTATGTCAGTTCTCCTGTCCTGGCTGGCGTTAGGTGTAGTAAGAGTGTGTGTTGGAGTGTCTGCAGGTGTCTGTGTTGCAGTTTTGGACGAGCAAGGTTTAGGAGAAATGGGCCTGGAAGGAGAAAGTGCCTTGGTTTTGGAAGGAGAAGGTGTTGAAGGTGGTGAGATTGGTTGAGTAGGACGTGGTGTCTTGGAGCGGGCAAGAGAAGGTGAGGTGGCTTTTGGGCGAGTGTTGCTCTTTTTGGATTGTGAAGGTGAGGATTTGGCAGTCGACGCTGTCCTACCTGTCTTAGCCATTTTAAGTGAATATGTTAGATTAAAAGAGTGAAAGAGAGTGGGCTTGAGGGTGCCTTAATTCTAATAGAAAAGAGGAAAGAAGAGAGAAAGAATAAGAGAAAGAGCTTGCCGTGGGTGCTAATAAGCCCGAGCAGCAGAGGACCGAACCCAAAGAGGCGCCTAGGTACCGGCTGAAAGACCGTTGGCTGTGGCCTTGCTGCTTTGCCCAGGTGCAGAGCTTGGTCGCTTCAGGGGAAGCGAGGCGTCACCTGACGGCCGAGCTAGCGCTCGGAGCGTTCGAATATCTCGCAGGTTCACTCTCCCTTCTTCACGCTTGGACGCCCTCGTCCAAGCTAGTCGGGCTCTTCTTTTTGTCGTCTCGATGATCTTGCAGCGCAGATGTGGACTCTTCGAAGACCACTCGCCGACTCCCAATAGTATTGCTGATGGAGCGAGTTTATATATGATTCCCCTACCGGGTTGCGATTGAACTTGATGTGATGACAGCAGCTTTGAAGCCTCCCTCTGCAGGCAGGTAAATATACTATTTGAGAGGTGGCTCCTGCCCGCGTAATATAACGGTGCGTAATTTCGCCTGGTGCATAGATACGATAACTGTTACAGTTTGTTTTAATGAATGTGAACACTATCAATGACGGATAAATACAAACAATATCTTGTTAATTAGTGTCTCACTGTGAAAATATATAACTTAATATAATTTAATAAAGGAATTTCAAATTAATTACAGTATTAGCTCCAAAATATTTTAGTAAAGAAACAGATATTTTGTCCTTTCAACAGTACACATCATATCGAATGATGAATAAATAAATTAATTAATAAATTAATGCATGAGTAAATTAATGAATGAAATGGGGATATGATCCTCAAATGAGTCCTGGGTCCCTAGTGCTCAGAGTTACCCAACATTCGTCTTCATAGAATTAGGGAAATCCTGTATAAAACCTTATCCAGGTAACTCATTTTTAGCGAGATTCGAACTCGTGACCTCTTGAGTGTGAGGCACACACGCTACCTCAAGTCGCGGAGGTGGGCATGAAGCAAATGTAAATCAGCCGAATATGATCTGCTTCTATACGTTTATCAAAACAATGAAACCATTTTGTTGAATATTAACTTCTGTAAACAGCTTTACGGAAACTAAATAGCAAGAAATAGCTGAACATAAATAAGTAAACAAACAAATAAGTAAAGCTGAGCCAATGTGGCAAATTAAATATCAGAGCTTTTTTTAAACGAATGGTTCAACGTGACCCCCATTAAGGGCCTGTATTACGATCTCCAGTTAAGGTGTTGGTTAACATTTAACTTGGAGTTACATGCAGATGTCGTTATTACGACCTTCGGTTAAGGGCTAACTGAGAGTTCTTTCTGGAGGTAAACTAACCCTCACCGCGAGTAGCGGTTAGTGAGATAACTTGGCATTTACCTTCACACACAAAAAATAAAATGGCGTAATAATTTCTAGTGTCACATGGTGTCAGTGACTTGTTGCAAGCAATGCAATATTTTATGCAACCATATTGCAACATGTTTTAACGAACATAAATGCAATAAACAAAGCATGTTAAACCTATACCGGAAAGTACACGTAATACTATATGTGTAGGTGGATAGGTATAAAAGTTCAGAAACGTGCTGAAGTAGTAAACACTCGATTTTGCTAATAGTGGGTGCAATGCTTAATTTGCGTTTCGTTAAAGCATTACCAGAGGAAAGTAATAAACTGTAAAGCAAACAATGAATAAAACAAATTTTTTAGGTTATGCAATTTGTATCGATGTCCAAACCGTTATTGCAAACGCTGTTCACACATGTAATGTAGCTAATTACATGTACAATACCCTAATGGTTTTGCCCTACAATGTGCCTTAATGAATACCATTTGCTAATTATATTGCGATTTATGCAATGTGTGCGCTGTCTCAATGCAAGTTAAGTATTACTTATGATTCTTGCCGTACCTACTATAGATGGTGCAAATGCAGTACATAAATATATTTGCTGCGAATTGCACACGTAAATAAATGCTAAAACCTGCCCATCTTGTATCATGTGGTATTTAAATGAATCCATTTATTTGTTCAATTACGTTGTTCAATCAAGGGCAATTTGCTGTGACTGAAATGTGACGTTTGATTATGAAGTGCCGAGAAGAAATGTAAGATTGCTACTACCTATTTACTTAAAAGAAAACCATAGTTATTGCTTCATAATTAGCCAAATATATTATGTTTAAAATAATCAGGTACCAAGTTACTGGTCCCAGAGTGCATATTTTATAACCTGGCTTTTATTCATGGATGACTCGTAATTTGTGGACCTTCCCTCTTTGCATATACCTTGTGAAATTATAATTTATATAAGAAGAGTTAATTTATTCATGAGGATAAACTATTAACCAAATGATTTTAGCCAAATTGTATCTGTGCAATATTATTATCAGAATTAATAACAATTATGTGGCCTTATTTTTAAAATGTTTTGACTGGAAATCTCTTGGTGTTCATTAATTAACAAGGCATTCTATATATTCTCCATATATTTCACCTAACCTATAACACTAACCTGTAACACTAACCTAATGCTATGAAAAAGAATCTTACGAATGAACTATTAATGAAAATATCACCAATATACAGAAAACCGCTAATAAAAAGTTAAAGCAAGACGCCTGATGCTACTACATGTGTTTGGTTTTCCCGCTAATTCACATTCTAAACACAAGATAGCGTTGCAGACAAGGTAAATTCCTAGTGGAAATTATTGCCAACCGTTCACATTCCACCATAATGCACAGGGTAACAAACCTACAGCTAA
Source organism: Mantis religiosa (assembly GCA_030765055.1). NCBI lineage: Eukaryota > Metazoa > Arthropoda > Insecta > Mantodea > Mantidae > Mantis > Mantis religiosa. The sequence continues at coordinate 188,723,110 of CM060950.1, forward strand.
ATCGAGTTCGTAATACGAGGCACTGAACATAACCAATAGTTATTAATAACTGAAAGGTAACAAACTTCGGCTAGTAACCGGAGATCGTAATACAGGCTCTAAGAGCAAGACACTTCCTTACTCTTTTCAGCATATTTTCTTATGCAGCTTGCAGCATCGTAGGTGTAACTGTGGTCATCTCCTACATAATTAGCCACTTCATTTGCTCTAAAGTCTTGGGTGGCCTCAAATAAACCCTATCTTTAAGATAACCCCAGAGGAAACAAGTCCTTTGGGGTAAGATCTGCAGATCTTGGTGACCACACAGGGTTGTTAATGAATATGTTGAAGAGAAAGCACAATAATTCAGGTTATTCATGCTGTGCAGATTTCGGAAAATATGATCTGGAAATTTGCCGTCCTACCTCCCAGGAAAATGTCTTATAAAGAAAGGAGTTGTGCCACTGGCAGTATGTGCAGGAGCACCATCCTGCTGGAACCAGCCATCGTATTGTTCATCTTCATCCAGTTGGTCAATAAACTTGGTTAAAATTTCCTCCATTTATCGCCGAGCGTTTAGTCTTCCTTCAAAGAAAATTATGCCGATTATTCGCTCTCGTGACATGGCTGACCATACGCCAATCTTTTTGGAGTACGACTTAATCAAGCAAAATTCTGGTTTAATCGTCCAGGAGTATTTTATGGAAAATGTTCAGAAGAATGAACTAAAGCAGATACAGGAGTAGGAGCAGCTATAGCTTCTGGAAGTCAAGCCGAAAATGGAATTTGAGCACTGTGGGACCTCCACAAACTAATTTAGAGGCTCAGAACCCCATATGCGAGCATTTTGTGTGTTGACGCAGCCTGTCAACTCGAACCAGCATTCGTCTGAGGTGAAGAATATATCGAGTTGCTCATCATCCTCAAAATAATCCAGTAAGTAGCTGCAAAAATTCACACGGGCAGGTAGGTCTTGCTTTTACAGCTTATGCAACCGTGTGATTTTATACAGATAGAGTTGCAGTACCTTCCTGACAACCGTGTGGCAAGAACCAATGGAAACTCCCGTCTCCCTAACTAGCTGCCGCAAGTATGTCTGAGGCCTTTCAGTCATAACATTATGTACTGCTTCTAGATTGGGACCACTCACTCTATAGTTTCAGTTTCTCTCTTTTTGCGAGTAACTGATCTTGTATCTTAGAAATGTTTGATGCACCTATTGGTTTTTAAAGACATAAGGATACCAACATTAAAATCAATTTTAATTAAGTATTAGAATGACAAAAAATTATATCGTATATTGATAAAACGTAGTTTATGTATGTCAATTTGACGGTATCTGGACACTTTTGACAACATTACGCTCCGAGGGACTTGTTTGAATGCTGGATAGCTTTGCATAAACTCCTCTATGCAGCGGTTTAAGTTATATGTGTATGTCACAAAAATTTTAATGCCGGTACGAAAGTAGCATTCAACCATGAAGACACGGTGCTCTCTGTTCATATTCATGATTGTAAACTTTAGAGTAGAAACGTGCTACTTAACTTGCATGGAAATAACGAATAAAAATGAACACCGTGTATATTTTGGGAATGCCCTCCGAGGTCATCCTTATGTTCATTTTTTTCCTGTCTATGCTGAGATAATGGAATATCAAAGCCCTCAAACAGCGACTAGCTCTTAAAATATTTTACTTTTGGTTAAAGCCTACTTTGCTCCTTTATTTCCTCTGTACCTATAAACGCATTATTAATAATATAATTTCTGCAAATTTATATAATTAACATTATGTAGATATAGGTATAAGAGTTTGTAGGAATGGTTTCTACAACAGCAGAGAAAGTCACGTAAGTACAATAAATCGGATTTCCTTGTACATATTTTAATAATCAAATATTACTTCGGAAGAAAGAATTCAAAGGCATAAAGTAGAACGTTTCGTAAATAAATGACCACATAAGGTGAATGAAAAGGGTTTTTGGTAAGATACATACATACGGACATTTATATGCAATATTGAATGTGTATGAAATAGTTATGATGTTTATATCGTTCTTTACACAAAGGTCCATTCACAAATTGAGTGTGGTATTGCACACCGCTATCATCTGGACTCCCAAAACTTCTTTGTAGATATCTTGTTGATCCCATTGATGTCCCATTGCAAGGAACAGCTTTTTGACCTGCAACTTTAGGTTAGGTACCCGGTTCGAATAATTAACAGTCTTCATAATAATTTTTCAGATGAAATATCAGCTTGGAAATGTTATGGGGTAGAGCTGATCGTGGAAAGGTATGCCCCTAAATTTTAGCCATTATTCAGGCCACTACATCAGTCACGGTTATGGAACGTTTGACGCTTCGCGTGACGATCTCCACGCATTCACTCTACCCTGAATGCCAACAAGCATTGTTGATGATTTGTTGATCAATGTGCATAACTCGGGACTTCTGGGTCACGGCTATCGCAGAAAGCACTTACACTGTTTTTAAATTCTGAACAATACCGCTCAAAAGTGGAGTACTTTTTCGCATCCGTAAACAAGACACCGAATTTCACAATTGTGCACCTAGGAAACAGTTTCATCATTTTACTTGTTGAATAGCCTGGGTTTACTATTTAACTATAGAAATCTTGCTATAGTTTTCTTCCATGGAAAGTTTTTCATCTTCCGTCCA
>CM060950.1:188734270-189151770 GCA_030765055.1 Mantis religiosa
CTCGCGTAAATGCTGAAGTGTGAATGCTGCTGTTATCATGAACATAGTTAATGATGGGCATATCTTCCTCAGGATATACGGAACGAACACTTGGTAACATGCAGCCCTCTAGCACCTCCACATACTCCTCAGAATTCATTCTCGGGGATAAACGGACCAGTTGACCCACACCGGCAGCCGACATACAGCCCCAGAAAGCGATGCTAATCTGCCGCTTCTTACTGTACTACGTTCTCTGAGTTGTTGCGTGTCTTGTCTGGACGCTAAAGTATCATCCTTGCCTCTTCCTCGGATGAGAACACTTTCTCGTCCGTCCATACTGCAGTGTCCCAGAATGTCTGAGGCATTGGAAGGAAATTGAGAACAAATCCCACACGAGCAGCTGGATGTGCTTCTGTGAGGTTCTCTTCTCGAGCTGGCTTCCTAGTGTGGATCTCGGCAGTATAAAGACGCCTTCTAACAGTCGAAGGCGTTATCTGAAGTCCCATATGCCTTAAGATAGACGTAGAACCCCGGAACGGATTCTCTTTGGAATTCTGCACTATGGCTGCATCCATATCCGGAGAGGTAACCCTGGGTCTTCCGGATTTAGGTCGGGTTTTTAATCCTTCTTCTCCCTCTTCCTGGAACCGCCGGATCTAGTAAAGAACGCAGTCAAGTCCTCTTCCCACAGAATTAGCTATTTGTGTGGTAGCAAGACCTGCTTCCCACATGCACACAATACGGCCCCGAGTAACTTCCGAGGTTAAAGGCATTCTTCTCTAATCTTATTCACTTTAATGCACGATACAACGATACTCTTTGCCGTCTTTAAATCAAATGCAAACCTTCCACTCTTATATATATATATATATATATATATATATATATATATATATATATATATAAAATGCAAATGTGACCTTTGACCCAAAGGAGGTAACTACGAATCGCAGAGTGCATCGACCACATGTGCGTTTAACCACAGTGACAGTCCTATTGCCTATGTAGACAAGTTTATTGGAAGATGAAACTTTTAAAATATTCTTGAAGTAAATCTACAATATTTCCCTAAAATACTTGAACGAAGAAAGTGCTAACACTAACGTATTAAATTGACCGGTTTCGGCAACGGCATCTACATGAGAGTTGATTTTTCGCGACCTTTGTTTTAATTTGTTACCTGAAATGTAATGTTCACAGCCTCTAGAGCAGATAATTGCTGCACACTGCTTCGAACTATATATGCTTTAAATACGTAAACTATTTCTTGTTCAAATGTTTAATTCTGTTATAGCTGCATATTAGATTAGCGTTACACTCTTATTTAACCTTTCAAGTTTTCTTTGTCATCATAATTATCATCATCATCATCATTACCATCATCGCCCGCCTCGGTAGCGTGGTGGTAGCGTGTCTGCCTCACGTTCAAGAGGTCCCGAGTTCGAATGTCGATCAGGGTGAGTTACCTGGATAAGGTTTTTTCCGGGGTTTTCCCTTATCCTAAAAGACGAATGTCGGGTAACTCTAAGCTCTATGGACTCTGGGCTCATTTGAGCATCATTTCACCCATTCTATTCATCGTCCGGTAAGACAACGTTGGAGAAGGTAAATTAAAAAAAAAAAAAAAAGAAGAAACACCACCATTACCTTCATCATTATAAAACCTGATCAGATTGACTTATATGCTGGCATTCTGATGCAAAGTTTGCGAGTTCAAGCCCGGTCTAGTTACATGGTTTCTACGTGTAGCTAAAACTGAAATGCATCATATCAGTTTTACTGACATTTAAAGAACTCGTTCGTGAAACCTCTGACATGCCGTTGACGCTATCGTGATCATTATCAAACAAAATAGTTATTTATTTATTTCGTTGGTCGTTAAAGGTCTAATATATATAAAGCTTTCAATTTGGTGGCTATATTAATTGTTGTAGTATATTCATAGAAGTATTTCATTCCAGATAAAGCTAAAACTTTGAGTATAGGAAATGTATTTAAAAGGATGAAAGGGAGATTAAAAGGTTGAGGTGTGGTGTGCGAGAGAGAGGAAATAACGTTATTAAAAATGATCGATAGATACAAGGTTGATAATAGAAAGTTGTATAAAACCACCTACGATTCATGTGGCAAAATTGTTTTTATTTTCCATTGAGGCTTAAATACCTGTGCGCCGAAATCGCTGGTCAGGTATAAGGAAAGTGAATCACCTGGCGCAACTAACTGATAAGAAACCCACCTACCTCACGTAGGCCAGGCTTGCCCGCATCGGAAAACATATGATGGCTTCTGTACATGTTACAGCTGTAGTAAATTGTTGGCTGATTTTGTCTATAGTTTGAGCCTTTTTAAACTAGGTTTTCTTTCAAAAAATAGTAGATGCGTTGGTTTTACGTAAGTGTTTATAAACTTTACGGACCAAACGGGATTTTTATTTCATGTGTGGGCAACACTTATTAATTCGACTACGAAAGCTATCGCAAGATAGCGCTAACGACAGCCAGTTAAAGATTTCAACGATTTCAAGAAGGGTCTGGACGTTTATATGGATTGAGCTGAATGTGACTTTGCGAAATTTAGTGATTCGAAATTAGTAGGCAGTAAATAGAGCTTATTTTGCTTAGTCACAATGACGGATAAAAGCGCTCTGCTCTCCCAGTTTCAAGATGTTACAGGAGTGGATGAAGACAAAGCTAAATTTTTTCTCGAGTCAGCAGCTTGGCAGTTGGAGGTAATAAGCATAAATACAATTCCGTAAAATGTGTGTGTGTGTTTGTTTGTTTGTTTTAAATATCCATTCACAGGAAAAATATTACCAGAATTAAACCATTGGTAAAATTTTATACCTCCCTTCTAAAGTAAACGAAACATGATATAGAGACGAAAACTGCATACGTTACACGAACCGTGTCATCTCGTTCTTATGCACATATTAACACAGTAGGCATCATAACTCAAGGGTGTTAAATTTCGATACCAAAGGACCCTCAATATGTAAACAACTGAGACGCGCTGCACTCTACCGGCCTAAGGGTTTTGGAAGGTTAAAGTTCCGTATGACTAGCGTTTACTAACGCTTAGGAAAGCCTGTACGTTAGCTATTTCAGGGTAGGTGCATATTAATCATGATTTAGTAAGGAAGAGTTGCGAATCATTGGGTTTTCAGTTTTGGCTACACTTTCCTGCAACTGCTACACTCCTCACCTTGCATATAAAAAAGAAAAACGGTAAAGGTTCACGATAACGGCGTAGCAATATGTCGGGCGTCACATCATCATCATCATCATCATCATCATATACTCTATATACGTCATAGCTCGAGCGTTGCCAACATCCAAAGCATACTTTCGCGGAAAATAGCAACACTGCGTAAGCAAACTAGCGATACTGTAATATGTAAGGAAACTGGTAGTGTATATTATTTAAAGTGGCAGTGTATCCTTGTTTACCCACTTTAACCTCATCAGTTTCATGATGATAGAAAATTGCTTATTATCATTGCTGTTGTTATTATTGTGTTATGTAAGGAAGTTGGCAGTGTATCATTTCAAGTGGCAGTGTATCATTGTTTTCCCACTCGTCTTGACATCTTCATGGATGATAGAAAATTCGTGTATTAAACTTACTATGCGGTATTCCCATAACAATATTGCTAATTTATAATAAGAAAATGTGTTGGCAGCATTTCTCTGTATTCGTATATTTCAGAACTTTACAGTTGGCAATAACTTGTTTCCATGACCATTCCTGTGCACCTTTACAAAAAAAAAAAAAAAAAAAAAAAAGGAAAAAAAAAAAGCTATGCTTTGCAGCTGAGAACTCTGTGTCCCAGGTTGGTGTACACCAGAGCTTGTCCTTGACCTTGTTGTCAGATTCCCATAAATGATGGAATTTAGTATACCCTGTTTGTTGTCCGTTTAGAATACTAAACACTTCCAGGTCACTATGCACATCATTTGTTTTTGTCCAAAACGGTTTGTATTGTGACATAGTTTTTGTAAATGAAATGGAATGTTCTATATGTATCAAAACTAGAATGTTGCCATTATGAAGTAGTACAGAGGAATCTGCAATCTCCAATCTTGTGACTGGTAATAACTCCTCAGCTGTTCTATCAGTCGTTGAATGTTATGATAGTAGGTCAGATCAGCCATCTTGAAATTCCTTCTTCCTAAACATCTCTTAAGTCTGTACCACGGGCAGGAGGACCTGTTTCTTTCAGTCGTGAACCTAACAGTTTACTCTTTTTCTTTGTGTGGCCAAGGTCTCAAATCAGATTACTCAACTCCAACTGTTAAACTATTCTGGTCTTGCTGTTTCCGGGGAGAAATCATACCAACTGGCTTGTCAGCAGAATTTGAGGAAGTTCCAGAATCGTAAACTGCTAGGAGGTGAGGGTATTGGAATTTCTGGTCCATGAGAAATGGTTCTCATCAGCAACTCTGAGTTTGGTTACACATTACTGTTTTTATTTTTCTCATAATACTCAGCTACTTACACAGGCAAAAATAGCAGTCTTTGTTATGGTTTTGAGGCTCATGCCATACCATCCATATGCCAAATGGAAGGGCCTTAGGTTCCCCTTTTCTTCACTTATTTAGGTTTTCAGGGTATGTTTTGTAGATTATGTTGTGAGCATATATCTTGTTCCATTTTCCCAATTTTACTTTAAAATATGCATAGTATAAATGTTTCGCCAATGTAGTCATTGGCTGCCTATGCCTCTTCATTATGTAGCACCCCAACATGTAACAATGAGTCTGGCTTATTCACACTCTTCTAATTCCTGGCACACTCGCCATTTTCACAGTAGAAGAAAATATAAGCAGGTGAAACTTGAACCATACTCACAATGTAACTGACAGTGTCACTGGTCTAGTCAGCAATAAGAATTTTGCCACTATCACAAACTACTGAAATGCAGCTCTGTATTTCAATAATGCATTTCATCAGTAACAATTCCAAATTGGAGAGTTCAATGGACTATGGATTATCAGATGTGCTCAAGAATAACAAAGTAAAGCTTAGCCACAATAACAGTCAATTTGCTATTACTGCAGAGCAGCATCCAGCCTCTATGACACATTTTGTATATATAAGTACTCCTAGTGATTTACTGGGAAAAGTGAGTCAGTTGAAGAATTTAATGTTCTGCTGGCATGTTGCCATAGTAGCTCAATGGTTAAGAGCAACTGGACAGACGTCAGTAGATCCATGGTTCAAATCCTGGCTATGGCATTGAATTTTCTGACTCTACCTTTCCAAACCTTGCCCTACACACAGGTAGTGTGAAAGAACAATTAATTTCCAATGTTGTCTAATGTTTCTTAGCCAAGAACGCTAATCTGCCTGTTAGGTTTCTTAGAGTGATCATTTCCTGTGGCCATAAATTTATTACATGGCCTGGAACTACTACACTCTGAAATCTTCGGCAAATTGTTATTTTCATCTGACCTGGAGGTTAACACACATAAATCAAATACACACTGTGCAATAGAAAACATACTGAGACATAATGTACTTTGTGAATAAATTCAGTACAAAATAAGCAATAACTTCTAATGACTTAATTACAACATATCTCTGACAACTCAATACTACAGAGACAGCAGAGAAAACTGGCATCAGTAGTTTGACCTTGATTGTAGCAGCAGTGCAGTCATGTGAAAAACGCCACTCGACCAATTCTTATTCTTTGGCTCTCCATAGTTGTGCAACATGGGCATTAGAGCTAGTGAAAGTTCCATTGGCCATACAGAATTTTCATTGGCATTTAATCCCTATTTAAATTGGGATGTCCTCAGAAAGTGAAGCAGGACTTCTTTGGCAGATTTTTATTTATATCCAAAAGAGCAAATGTCAAATTCAAGGACAATCAGGTCTTAACTCTTTTTCTTTAGTTTTTAGTATGAAATGTGGTGAGAAGAAAGAATTCCTATTTTAAAGTTGTAATGGAATTGTATGTTTTGAAAATGATGACTAATTCGTACAAAAATGTTTGCTAAGTCCGACACCACATGCAGTATGCATCTATAAGGAGTTTGAAATGATTCTTTAATACTATCATATTTTCAGAAATACATAAATTTATTGGAAGTAAAACAAGTAAAAGCTAAGTCCAAATGTACTTGCTGTGCAATTTGCTGACAATGGTAGCAAACCAGTTGCCTTGCTGCCAACATTGCTACCAAAACCAGCCTGCTCTTTATTACCAACATTAAGAAAGCCTTGCACTATAATCAGTAACTAAAGCAACAAAAGTTCTTATTAATAATAAAGTATTCTAAAGTTTAATTAACTACAGGGTAAATCTCCCAGTTATTCTCTATCAGTTCTTGAAATGGATTAGTTTTTCTGTTTTTGCAGTCTGGTACAACATGTACTCTGCCAAATGTACATTCATTTGATTCTGTTGGTGTTGCCCTTTAATAGATGATGCTGGAGAGCATGCCATTGCTACTCAGTGTTGTTTGTATGTACATGTGTTATGTCCATGAAATGCAGGCTGTGGTTTACATTTATGTGGGCTGCAGCCCCCCCCCCCCCCCAGCAGTCTGTGGATTGTGCTAGCAAACCTCTCATGCAAAGTAGGTAGTACCATCTCTGTGATTATTGGGGCATAATGTCATCTGTAGTTCATTGGTGACCACATTGATCATCCCAAGAATCCAGAGTTCTTCCATGATGCATCCGTGATGAAATTTCCTTCTCCTAATTTTGCATTTGTCAATGTGAACAACATGGCTAGCACTATCTGTTTTGCCTGGGATATGCATACCTCCCAACAACAGCAGAATCAGTCGGCTATTATTTTATGGCTTATGTTTTTGTCTCCAATAGAACAATGAATAATGATTTGTTCATATGAAAATATGTGGGCATACTTGGAGTACAGTTGCAGGTGGTGTCTTAGAGTTCTTGAACCAAGTATCCTTTGCCACAAACTCCCAAGAATTGTTTTATGTCCTCATCTACATGAAAATATATTGTATCTGCAATCCTGTTTCTTAAAAGTTTCTTAAAAGATGAAAGGTGACATTGCACTCCGAACACCACAATTGCATTCTTAATAAACTTCTGTTATATAGGAACTGCATTCATTGTCACACAAAGGTGTGAATCAACACTATTTACGAATCTAACCATAGCAGTGAAATACAACTTAGACTTACTTTTTTAATGGCAGAGACCGAACAGCATATTAATTTTCACAATAAACAGTAAAGGTGCTTTGCTTGTAACAACACATGTGGAGTTTTAATACCATCTGCAAGGTATAATATGTAATATCCCTACTTTATAATGGTGTTTGTTCCTTACTGGCATGAGATAAATCAAGTGCTTCCTCTATCTGCTGTCTCCTTTGTTTATGCTACTCACAGATATAACAGCTCAATATGAAGCTAACAGACACTACCATTTTTATGTAAACAAGTGATTTAAAATCCAAATGCAAAGTGTAGCCAAGGGATAATTTTTTTTTTTTTGGGGGGGGGGGGGGAGGAAGCAATGTCAAATCATAGCCAGAACAATGTAGCTAAACCCCAATGATCCAGAGTGGCGGGGAGGGGGAAAACAAATTTAAATAACAGGTAGTACACATTTAACTGAAGAACTTATAATCATACCGAACAAGCAGATTTTACTCCTTATGGATGGAATCTGGTCCTCACATGCATAGTATTGTCAACTTGGCATGTTTTGCTGTCCTTGTGCCACAATTTTGCTATAAAGTAAAACCCACAGATTAATACCAGCTTATCAAATCCGTGGTGGAGATTGAAGCTGCATAGAGCGCTCTTCCTGAGCTTTTGGGTGCGTTCTAAGCGAACTAACGATTTCGTTGGAATGCAGTGAGTTCTGTTTCAACTGAGCTATGGTATATCCGCCTCCCACCACCCTTCCCTGCCCGTGTTCAGCGACTTATAGAATCCAACCTCTTTCGAAGCCTAATTTTGCACACTCATGAATAACTTACGGCACAATCCATTTATTACATATTAGTATAATACACGTTAAATATGCTGAGTAAAATAATATGTATAAACTATTCATCAATGTGCAAGATGTGACTTCAAAAGAAGTTGACCAATTAATTTCAGAAAAAAGGTCTCAGAAGCCACTTCCAAACTTTATCTTTTTCCTGTTACCTCTAAGTAGTATAGCTTTAATATTCATGTTATAAATGTATGTCTTTAACAATGACAGTGAGGTCACTCAAGATGCTGTTGAGGTTATACACTACATCTGTGTTTCCTTTCCCTGAAGTGTGAATTCCAAACCTTGTTACTGTGATAAATACAAGAAAGGTGACTTGACATTAAATTAATGCATTCTGTAGGTACAGGAAAACAGGAAAGGATATCACAAGGTTATGTGTAAAGCAATATTTTCCCCCCTATTTAAACTCCACCTTTAACTCCAATGGTCATATCGGTGGCCATTCTCCTTTGGAACATATTGAAGGTGTTAACTCATATTTGTTGGGTTTTAATCATTAGATCATGCACACATTCACACTCTCATTCATACTTTGGGGAAGATGAGGAATTATCTTGGTCAGAAAAAAATCTCCACCCCCCCCCCCCCCCCACTGCCGGGAATCAAACCCGGGACCCCCAGCAATTTCTTTATACACAAAATAATGTTGAAAAATTCCTTAGAAGGAAAGTGTTAAAAAAAAAAAAGAACAAAAAACATCACTATAGAAATGTATATATAAACTGTAAATGAAGATACCAACAGCTATGTACAAAAAAAAAAATAGAACTATCTCTTTAAAAAGAAAATGAAGCTCTGTTAATGCTTATATTTATGAAGAATTTGAAAAGCTCTATAGTACATGCATTATTTTCAGCACAAGTTTACAAAAGAATATTCAGAGAAAAACCTGAAATTTGTGATTGATTCATGACAATAATATAGTACAAATTAGTACTACTAACAAATTAGTACTTGAGGCAGTGTCAGCAACTAAAGACAAATTTAATGAAAGACACTTCTATATACTTCTAATCACTTTGGTTGAATTATCATTCACAAATGCAGTATAAATTATTATGATTTGACTGAAACCTACAGTTCAATGAATCTAAGAAAATTAAGTACATAAAAACTGTATCATTCATTTAAAATTGTCCTAAGCTTAACTTTGTCTTTGCAACACAAGAATATTACAGCCTTGAATTTGCTTTAATGACATGTATAAGCGCAGTAATAAATGCTAAAAAGTACAATATGCAGTTTTAAAAATAAAATTTAATGCACAGTGTATCTTCCAATAGGAGAAAATTTCATGTAATTATTTGTGAAGTATGATTTGCTTAATGTGTAGGTACAGCAACTGTTTGGGTAAATGGCTTACTTTAAGTTAGAAGCTATGTACTTTCTGACTAAGATGGCAATTGGTGCTCTTTGCATAGTGTATACCTCTCAAGCTATGACATACAACTGAATGTGTCACATATGTGACTCCATGAAAGGTTACACTCAGAACTATTACTGCTGTTTGTGGTCTTAATTATGCAGTGAAAGTGCTTGAACTTTGTGTTTGAGTTGATAATAGAAAATAATTTAGTAGGTCTAATTAAAATGCTTACACATCTAAGCATTATTTCTTCAAACAGTCCATAATTCCTTATCTGTTCACTGGAATGAAACAATAGGCACATCTAAGCATTATTTCTTCTGACAGTTCATAATTCCTTATCTGTTCACTGAAATGAAACAATAGGTGCATTATATATGTGCGGCTATACCTGCTTTACAAAATTATTATGTGGCTTTGCATCACTGCATGTAACAGAAGGCTCATATATTGGGTTGAGCACTTTTTTCTGTGCCGAAGATAGAGGGTTACATCCCAACTTAGAACAGTGACAGAATGCTTAACAGTTTCAGTTTCCTGTTAGTACATTGGCATGTAAAATTCCAGTGGGTCACACCAGTAAAGGTAGTACAGCCTTAAAATTGTTAGTATTACAGAAATTGTATACTAATATTACTCAAACAGTGGCAAGTACATGTTGAGAACTGATGAACCACAGAATAATACATGAATGCAGTGCAAATGTCACTAACATGTCATATCATTTTTGTAAACCTATTTGTCCCAATTGTGTTGCAATATGAGGTGCTCACTATTATGTGCCATTAATGTCAAGTATACTCTAGTCATCTTTAAAACATGGTAATCCTATATTGCAGGAGACTTAAGTGTTACGCCTCGATACTGTTTATATATATGAACTGAAAAGTTTCCGACCTAATAAAGATGCAAGACATTTTTTCATAATCTTTTTTAATTAGTTTTCAACATAGTCTCCTTGTAACTCTACACACTTCTTCCAGCGATGCTCCCATCTCGGGAACCTGTCCAAATAGTACTCTGCGTTTTTCTCTGCAAAATAATTGTTCACAAAGCTGATTGTCTCTTCATTTGGCGAAAATCTTTGTCCGAGTGCAATTTTCAGATGATGGAACAAAAAGAAGTCGCTTGAGGCTAGATCTGGTGAGTAAGGCAGATGGTCAAGCAGTTCAAACCGTAATTCGTGGATTTTTGCCATTGCAACTGCTGAGTGAGACAGTGTTGTCTTGATGAAACAGGATTTTCTTTTTCTGCAAATGTGGCCGTTTTTTCAGCAAGTTCTGCCTTCAGCTTGTCAAGTAATGATGCATAGTATGCCCCTGTAATGGTTTTTCCTTTTTGAAGATAACCAATTAAAATAACTCCATGACTATCCCAAAAACAGTCGCCATCATTTTCCCAGCCAAATAAACAGTTTTTGCATTTTTTGGAACCGGTTCCCCTGTGCAGTCCACTGGACTGTGTTTTTGTTTCGGGCATATAATGGTGTATCCAAGTTTCATCTACAGTAATTAATCGGCGCCAAAACTCAGATTTATTGCACCTAAACTGCGCCAACAGAGCGTTGGAAATGTTCATTGGAACACTTTTTAGTCTAATGTGAGCAAACACGGCACCCAACGCGCGGACAACTTTCTCATGTCTAATTGTTGATTTAACATGTGACAAACATGTTCTTTTGACATGTTTATGGCCTCTGCTATCTCTCTCACTTAAATTTGATAGTCATCTAGCACCATTTGGTGAACTTTGGCAATGTTTTCGTCTGTCGTTGCAGTTTTGGACGTCTCCCAAGCTCTTACGGCCACATTTAAATTCAGCTGCCCAAAATTTCACTGTGGTAAATGATGGTGCAGAGTCCCCATACACAGAATCCAATTGATGTTTGATTTGCGTAGGCATATTGCCTTTCTAAAACAAATATTTAATGACAACTCGGTACTCAATTTTGTCCATTTTCATAAAATCACATCAACTCACCCAAACAACTTACATAACTACGCTTGTATGTATATATTTTAACAAGGAAGATGATTAATAATAACCAACTGTTTATTATGAAGCTTTACTAATTTGAGATCATGCCACACTCTTGTCTTTAAGTCCTAGTTGCAGCTGACATTGTACATGTTTTAAGAACAAGTGGAATACTGGAAATAAGTAAACCTGACATACAATGATTGACACAATGACATTTTAATAATTTCTTGCATTGCACAATTGCACTTAAAACTTGTTAAAGCTTTAACAAGGTCAATTCTAATCCCACCAGATCTCTTCTCAATAATATTACATAGTGATTACTGCATTAAACAAGATAGAACAAATTGAATTTATGGAGTCGCAGATCATAGTTTTAATTGCTTGTAAAAGCTATGAGATTCTTTATCACTGATGTAGTTATACATTGAAGAGTAAGGTTAAGAGAACCTAATTCTTCAAAATATCATTGCAATTTAAAGAAACACTTTATAAAAATTCATATCCAAGCATCTCACCCTAAGATTTTAATTTAAGCCTCCAAGATTATATGTGAACACAGATACTGCCAATTATAAACAAAAACATTTACAGAAATCAAAGGGAATTGAATACTGTACTAAACAACAGCCACAGTTTTGGTATCTCTGAAATTCTGAGGTGACTCTTTCTTATATAGCCCCTAAAAACCAAACATTTGCTTATGATTAGGTTTAGGACTTTTAGGGGCACCCTTTTTATCTTTGGGTAAATTCTGAATGATACCACAGTATGAGATTTCCACTCTAGTTGAGAAAGGTATTTTGTAGCACCTTTTTTTACTGTTTTAATACTTCTACTACTTTTCTCAATGCTGCCCATAATCTCTCTTTTTTCCACCTTTGTCTTATATTGTAACTTTTCAATGACTTTCTAGAGTGCCTTTTATCATTTATATTGAGAAATGAATTGTGCTTCATTCCATTTTATTTTCAGTAAACATGGGACTGAAAGCACACCTGCAACAATGCAAGACAATGTTGTATGTGCGCAAATCCTCTTTGTCACTTTACTGAAACAGAGCACAAAATGGAAATGCTTATTTCATTCAACACTTACAACAATGGAAATAGTTATTCCACAGAAATCAAAGGGAATTGAATACTGTACTAAACCACAGCCACAGTTTTGGTATCTCTGAAAGTTCACATACTTGGGGTAGAATGACACAGCAAAGCAAGTAATACACAAGGCAGACACAGTATATCATACTATCAAAAACAGATGCTACCACAAAAAATTGCAAATACATCCTTATAAACAATTCATATATTTTAGATTACTTAATCCAGGAAAAGTACTGTGGCTGAAATGCACACATATTTCATATAAAATATAGTCTGAGATGGAAGTTTTTTAATCTTTGTGTAGAAGTTTGTTGTACACATGTTAGTACATAAAGCATGAGAATTTAAGATTTGTGACAACATGCAAAGAAATATGTCTATGAAGCTAATGAGCAATTGTTTAAGTATTTCTATCTTTGATGACAGCTAATTATATGGACTAAATTAACCCCTTTCCCAGAACAAAATAATTACAATGTTTAAATCCTGTTCAGGGGAGGATAACTACAGCATGAATGCACAAAGCTTAAATACTGGAGAAAACCCATAATGATATTCATGGTGTGTAATTTTGGCTTAATTTTGTTTTATATGATCACATGGAAATCAAATGACAGTTATAAAATAGCTGTAATTTAGGAAAGCTATTTTTTGCAATAATTTAAACTGGATACTACTTTCCTTATAAGGGCTGTTATATATGACCCAAATATTTTAAATTTAAAGCTTCTAACACAAAACCAACTAATATATCCAATCAACATCCTAAAATAACTTCACTTTTCCTGTAAATTTAGAACATGTTGGTCACAATATTCCTCAAAGTTTTTGTAAATTTTCCACTGATATTGAAATGAAATTTGAACTTTAAGAAATATCTGATGATATGCTACAGTAAATTGCTGTATAGGTGAGAAAGAAAGCTTCGTGCTACATTGATAATGTTCGTGAAGATCACTGCATATCACCAAAACAACAAACACACAATTTCCACTAATTCTGCACTTTCAATTTCTTTCATTGTATTTCTGGTAGCCTGAGATGAGGTAGCTAAAAAAGGGGGCAGAAAAACATTGTTATTGTATTAATAATTAAGTAACAAGATTAATGAAACTAATGCTTTTGCATGCAAAACATCCTTGATATATACATTATAAAGTGCTACATTAATCTAAAGAATTTAATTATAAATGAATATGTATGAAGGTACAATTCAGGTTATGTCATGATATTAATTTTCGGTATTAAGCTACATGCTAACATCTTACTTAAAGATATGCCTTTGTGAAAATCCATTCCCTTCCTTCTTGCTGCTCATACACTCTTGCAGGCCATACAAATATTGGGACTTTTACAAATTGATGAACATTTTATTCAGGCTTAATTTCGCTTCGCTTTGATACCGTTAAAACTGTACAATTCTAGCTTTAATTTTTGTTCAAATTGTACAGGTTAGCTAACATAGTGTCTTATTCACTTAAACACTGAGCTCAAATAAGGTGCAAAATAGGCCAATAATATTATAGAAATCACTTCATATGCAGTAAAATAATACAATATTAAATTTTGAACTAAATTAATGTTATTTTTTATATTATTTATTATGCAGTGCAGCTACTGAAATAATTGTATTAGAAACATTGAATACTTTTCACACCCTGTTGTTAGCGTACATGCAGTGCTCAAAATGTACCTTTTGTAGGCCGTTTCAGGATTCTTACAGAACAAACTAAATAAAAAATTGGTGGGAATGGGTTGTCTAGCACATGTTCTACATAACTGTGTTCAACATAGCCTTGATTTTGGTCTTTCATCTGACAGAATCCATTGCACTGAAAATATTCAGTTTGTTTTCTATTTATACAGTGCGTACTGAAGAGCTGAAATCTTGTTGTGAGTTTGACATAACATGTCAGCAGTTGCTTTCCCATTCAAAGACACGGTGACTATCATTATTTCCATGTGTTAGTAGAATACTGGAAATGTACCCTGCGCTCAGGTCTTATTTTTTATCCCACATTTCAGTTCCAATAATAATAAGAAGGTTCTTTGACGATGAACTAAGTGAGGCAAGATTGCACTTTGTCTGGTCGCTTATGGCAGTTGTACAGAAAAATATCGCTGATCCAGAAGTGGAAGCAAACTTAGTAGCAGCCACACTTTCCATTTTGGAATGCACATTATAAACACTGAAAGACAGACAAACACTGAGCTTCAAATCACTTAAAGTAAAAGATATCTAAAGTAAAAAAGGGAAGCAGGGTACATTGTAGAATGTGACAGGTTTGTGTGCTAGATTATAATA
Source organism: Mantis religiosa (assembly GCA_030765055.1). Taxonomy (NCBI): domain Eukaryota; kingdom Metazoa; phylum Arthropoda; class Insecta; order Mantodea; family Mantidae; genus Mantis; species Mantis religiosa. Next base: position 188,749,008 of record CM060950.1, read on the forward strand.
ATCGTTTAAATGAAATAAAACAAGTACCTACTTGTATTTTCTTACTTAACCTCTTTAATGCTGGCTGCTTTCTTAAACCTTAATCATGTCTATCGAACTATACATCTGTATATAAACCTTACAAATCCCTATTACGGACATGAAACAGTTCTGTGCTACAACTGGAATGGGGCGATACTGAAGGTGTTCTCTTTTTCTCCCATGAGATATGGAAGTGTCCTCTTTTTCTGTCCATGAAATATGGTTACCCTATGGTAACCTCTTTTTCCTAGGGTAATATTCAGTTTACTCACCTTTTTTACACTTAATTTTCTCAAGATAGGTAGGAAGGAAATTCCATTCTTATCTTATTGCAAACTACAGACTATTCTGTATTACACCAATTGTATTTTATTATCCTAACAAACTCTTTTACTACTATGTACTCTCATAGTACTTCTTGTATTCAATACACTGCTACTCTTTTCTACAATTTTATTCCAATTCTAATAAACTTTTCCATCAGTTATCTCAGTTTTCTTGAGTTTAAAGAAAACTTCATTTATCTTACTTACTCAGTAAGATATCCTATTAATATGCCTTTCTTACTGTGTATTGGAAAATTCTGAGGTGAATCTTTCTTATATAGACCCTAAAAACCAAACATTTGCTTATGATTAGGTTTAGGACTTTTAGGGGCACCCTTTTTTATCTTTGGGTAAATTCTGAATGATACCACAGTATGAGATTTCCACTCTAGTTGAGAAAGGTATTTTGTAGCACCTTTTTTTCCTGTTTTAATACTTCTACTACTTTTCTCAATGCTGCCCATAATCTCTCTTTTTTCCACCTTTGTCTTATATTGTAACTTTTCAATGACTTTCTAGAGTGCCTTTTATCATTTATATTGAGAAATGAATTGTGCTTCATTCCATTTTATTTTCAGTAAACATGGGACTGAAAGCACATCTGCAACAATGCAAAACAATGTTGTATGTGCGCAAATCCTCTTTCTGTCACTTTACTGAAACAGAGTACTAAATGGAAATGCTTGTTTCATTCAACACTTACAACAATGGAAATAGTTATTTATGGAACTTGTGAAGTAAGTTGTTTATTAGCAAGTGAAAAAATTCAATGCCCAAGTAGGGATGGCTCGGGCAGTTTTGTCTGTGGCCCACATTTAGGAGGCCCAGGTTCGATTCCTATGGCCAACTTACGTGACCCATGGGTTTTTTCGGGCAGTTTCCTGGGTCACCGGGCGAATGCTGGGTAGGTTAATTACGTCCCCCAAATTTCCTGTCACTCCATTTCATCTCCATTACCATTTCACATCATCTCTCATCTAGTGGTCTCTTTCAGGGTAAAATTGTCAGTGGGTGTCTCGGTGCTATCATGATTCCTTGGGTCAGACACCCTCTGTCTCCTCTTGCCTCATCCTTTCTCCTGGTGTTGCCCCACTTGGGGCTGAGATACAATAGACTACAGGTTTTGGTGCTGAATCCCCTCCATAGCAATCCTAATCTTAAATATTAGAGTAGGTGTTCCTGAAGAATGTGTTTTTGTCTCGCAAATTTTAACTTTATTTTTTTACTTGACCTGCTATATTGACTGGTGGAGATCATTCAACTCTTTGCAGAGAGTTAAAGACCTACTTTTCAGTAACAAAGGTATTGCATAATGATGTGTTTTATCTTGTGGTGGGGAATAATAATATTATGTATGTGGGAAAACCTTTTCTCTCACTTCCAATTACTTAATTTCACTGGGGAATCAGTGGTCTGTTGATAGTGAGTGCAAGTTTGTTATTCAACAAATGTGTTACTAGATTTTGCCATGCCAAAAGTGTCCAGGGCCCAATATATTTTTCTGTCGGAGGAATTCAAACAAAATTCCATAGAAACATGGAACAAGGATGTGGTATAATATTTGTGTTTCAGGAATTTTGTTTAATGAGAAATACCATTGAGACTGCATTTCCAGTTCTAAGCATCAAAAGAACAAGACTCTTCTAACAAATTGTATCTTTATTAGGGAATGCATTTAAACAATGTCCTTCAAAAATGCAAAATTTGAAGGAACTCAATATTGATTTGTGTGCTGTTCTTACACAAGGAGGAATTCCACTCAGTGATATAAACCATCCTGCTTTCGAAGGATTCCTTAAAAAATACACAAAATTGTCGGTTTATGATGGGAGTACTATAAGAAAGAAAACTACATGGAGTCTGAATAGGTAGAGTCAGATTGAAAAATTCAATACCATAGCCGGATTTGAACCACAGATGTGCCGGTCTCCGTCCGGTTGCTTTTAACTATTGAGCTACTATGGCCAACATGCCAGCATGACATTAAATTCTCCGACTGACTCATTTTCCCGGTAAACCACTAGGGGTTTTCATATACAATGAGCTACGCATCTTTTATGGCGACTTACTATGCTGTAAGTACTAAGTCCCAGGCTTCATATTTACCGCTATTAGGTAAATTGATGGAAATTAACTGTTCTTCCACACTAGCTGTGTGTAGGTGATAATTTGAATAGGCTGGCTTGTTGGGTGAATGAGTGAATGTGGTGTTTAAGGGCCCGTCGACAACAAGGGGCCATAGTAGCTCAACAGTTGAGAGCAACCGGACAGAAACCAGCAGATTTGTGTTTCAAATCAGGCTATGGCATTGAATTTTTTAATCTTTTATCTATTCAAATCATTGACTACATAGGCTAGTGTGAAAAAATTATTTAATTTCCATACAAGAGTCTTTACCAAGAAACCATACAAAGAATTAAGAAGAAAGTGACTGTGATGTTGATGAACCTACAGATTCAATGGAAAAATACGTTTTGAACATTTTAATTTTTCTCCCATTAGGGGAGAAAGTTATGACCTTATTGTTTAAAATATATGAAAAAGTCAATGCCAGTAGCAATCAAACCTAGGCTTCTGTCAAAAAATGTGCTCAAGTAGTATTATGTTTGAAAAACTTAGTCTGTTGGTTATGGCTCCAAGCTCCATACATGGTTTCACCAACTAATGTATTGAAACCTTTGTTCCTTAAGTTAAAGCACATGTGATATGGTTTGTCCATGCTCTTCACAGGGAATGTGAATCCATAAAGGAATGAGAATACAGCAGTGCAAATCAATTCATCTCTATCCTGAAGAAGGTTCTGTGTAAAACAATTAAGTTGTGTTATTGCCTGCAAGGATATCCCTGTTCTTCCCATTCTAAATTTACATCATTACCTGCTAAGAATTGTGGATTCAGTGTGGTGCTATGTTGTAGGAGAATTTTGATATGATTTAGAGGTTTCTGCTTTCCTTGGATCCGGCCAATGCAGATGTGATTTCCAAGCCCCAACAACTTCTGCTGCCAGGAGAAATACATAGTTTGCAGACAAATATTTTATGTTCATGGTTACAACATCCTACTGCAACTATTAAACAACGGGAAGAGCAAGGTCTTTAAAAAAGGAAAAACAATAGTATATTTTTACTTTGAGGGACCTTTGAGTCTTATCTTCAGAAGAATCTGGATGTTGAGAAATTTGCCACATCTGTAGAATTGCCATTCCAAGTAATTATGAAGTTTGCCCCACTAGTTTTTGTCAATGAGAAAAAAAAAAGCTTTAGCATCTACAATGGCATTCTATCTCCTGACAAAAACAACATTATTTAAAAAAAATGTAGAGATGCTGATTATCTCGAAATACAAAGGCTTTCTGTGCTTCCTATTTCTGGTATGTGATCTTTTGATGTATTTGTAACTCCATAACCTAGAATATAAGAATGATTTTGTGAATTAGTTGAGTAAAGCAGCATCTTTTTGTGCCTTCTTTTCATCAGCAATCTCCTTTGCTTATGGTACTGGCTGCTAACATTATACTAAGAAACACAACCATCCCTAAGCTGCAAAGCATAGCTGAGTGATTGAGGGCCCTATGTCGCAAAGTGTACCCAAGAGTGAAGCAGGCTGAAACTGGAAAGCAATGACCAAGCATAGCTAAAACATAGTGTAGCTAAATCCCAATGATAAGAAGTGAAGTAAGACAACTTCAAATCTCACCAAACTAGCAAATTTCTTTGCTCCTTTAAGTTGACACTTATCTTGTGCAGAATTGTGCAAATGGCTTGTTTTGTTCCCTTTGTGCCGTTTTTAACTATTATAAAAGAAAGGCTCCTAAATAGGACAGCTAGGCAATTTACAGTCACATCTCCTCCTACACAATTCCTAAAGTAATCTCGTTCATTTTTCTCTGTTATGAAACTTGGTTTTGTGATTAGGAAACCTTTGCCTTTGCTTCAAAACAACCCCCAGTGCTTTGGCTGGTAGCACACTCTTTGTGGTTGTGATGTTTATATGGTGGGGCTGCCAACATCTGAATGAAAACAGGGTGAGTGTGCAATATGTTTTAATTCACATACCAAACATTATTTGAGGACCCTAAGCTGCAAAGTGTAACCAAGAATATTCCACAGTTGTGGAACGATGACAGCATGGCCATTGGATCTGTGAAGCTAAGGCCCAATGATCCAGGGTTACAGAGAAAAGCTTGGTTTCAATTAATTGGTAGTATATAAGTTGGTAACATGTGTGTTTGGTAGAACTAAAAAGATCACTGCTTTTGTGCATTTCACTACTACTCATAAGTGGCATTTTTCTCTATGCATGTGTAGTTGTAACTGAATAGAGTATATTTGTTGACATTTAACAATTTATTTATTTTAAAAAGGGAATGACTTCCTATATGAGCAAAGTATAAACAAGGGACATCTCAAAATTGTTACCTACACAAAAAATATCATAAATTGTCTGCTTTAACAATCTGAGCCCGCCTCGGTAGCGTAGATGGTAGCATGTCTGCCTCACGTCCAAGAGGTCAGTCAGGGTGAGTTACCTGGATGAGGTTTTTACTGGGGTTTTCCCTTATCCTGAAAGACGAATGTCGGGTAACTCTAAGCTCCATGGGCCCCGGGTTCATTTGAGCATCATTTCACCCATTTCATTCATCGTCCGATATGACTTAGCGTTGGAGGACGTAAATTACAACACCAAAAAAAAAAAAAAATGAACAATCTGAGAAGTGGATTAAGAAAATCGTTTTTGAAGCAGGTGGTCTTGAAAAAACTAGCATTAGCTCTTGTGAGTTCTCACATTGTACAGGTGAGAGATGAATAAGTGCAAATATTGGTATCAGCCTTTGAGGAGGATGTGATCCTGTGTGCATGCATGTGTTTTGTTTTCTCATTATTTTCGAAAGTTTTGTTAATGAAGAAAATTTCACTTTGTTTGCAGGATTACTATTCCTTCTCTCAAACATTCAGTATCTGATTATATAATAGTTTATGTGACTGCCCTGCCCCCATACTCTTTGCTCTAACTGTATCAGCAGTAGGTGTGATGTACGGGAACAATATTGATCATACTGATATCCAACCTATGCAACCAAATACTTTTACAGTGGAATTAAAATTACATTAGGATTCTGACAGTTGCCGTGAAGCATGTGCTTTCGTGAAGCACATGGTGGTGGGGAAATCCAACATTGCCACTTGAATGCCTTGGTGCACATGATGTTTAGACAGAAGAAAGCGCTAAAACTACCTAATTTAAATTGCTGATATTTATATTTCTAACAAATGCAAACAGTTTTGAACAATACTTTGGTAAGGCAATGTACTGATGAAACTGAGACAATGCTGAAAATTTTCAGCACTGTTCAAATTTGTTTTTCTTAATATATCTGTCTTGGAATGTTTCTTAGAAAGTCAGGATTAAGAACAATCAAGGGAAATCTAATATATGGCTTTGCATTACACGTAATAGCTTATTCAACCATTTTTCTGAACATCCAAATAATAGAATAGTTTTAGAATGTCTATATTCTCTGTATGCCATATTGTATTAGCAACTGCAAAGCTGAAAGGCTTTTCAAAACTAAGAATTCAGAACATGCATTTTAATTTTTAAGTGTACCTAATGTAATACACAAGTAACATTTCTGAAAGCTTAGAATGTTCAGCTGTACATTGCCTTAAGAAAGATAGCACTAACAGTTCTTTTGACAACTTTATTAATGTGTAAGAGGGGGCCCTCATGTTTCCTCTCTTTTTCAAAATATTCTCGCAGTGCATACGCCAGTTCCCTTGCTTGTCCATGTAATGCTGATCCCTGTCCTACTTTTGAATATTTTTTCTGGAGGAGCGAGTTCTTGTCCCACCTTGTTTTTGAGTGATGCTGGTAGTTTGAGACATTGTACCCTTGTGCTAATAACACTAAAGCACCAATGACCTATGAAATATCAATACACTAATGAAATGACTAAATACCTAACGAAGAAACTGACTTTTTTTTATAAGTTAAACTATAGCTAAACAAGTACATTTAGGTTACGCATGGTGAAGAGAAAAACAAGCAACGTTTTACCTGACACATGTTTCTACGTGACAACACAGTAACATTTTTTGCGAAACTTAGAGAAGGGTTGAAGGGGGAAGTCTCATCTAATTGGTCGAATTTATGCACCCAGGCCTTCAAGAGGTGTGGTCACTGCTGTTACCATAGCAACTCTCCCTCCCATAACTTCCCTTCTGTCAGAATACTAAAGTAATTTTAATTCCACCGTATTTTATATCAGGGTTCAAATGAAAAATATTGAATACAACGACAAACTTACACTTCAGTGAAATTTAGTTGAATGAAGACAAATCAAATACCATAGAAACATTTACACTTCTGTTCTGTGTACTGCCATATCACCCTCATTGCTCTTACAAAGGCAAAATGCTTAAAAAATCTAAAATAAACCGAAATCAAAGCAACAATACAAAAACAGACTTGCATCTTGTACCATTTAATAAAATGAATTAAGAATCCACTATGTACTTCTGTTATTTGATTTTAACATGTTTATATTTACAAGTGTGCAAGATGTCGCCTGTTAGCTCTACAACAAGCTTCCATTTTTTGACACTGTGATTGTTATATCCTTTCTCACACATTCACACCAGCTCTGTCACTTATCACTGCATTGCTCATTTTTTCTCTAGAGTTCTTTGATTAACCCATGAATGACCAAGTCTATTTATAAACCGCTAGTAAGACAGGATGTAAACTCAACCTGGTGCTATTTAATCTTTTTATAGATGATATTCTAGAGGAGACTGCTAAAAATAGGGTTCACTCACCAGTTATTCATAACAAAGAAATCCCAGGGTTGTTATTTGCAAATGACTTAGTAGTTGGTTCTATATCTGTTGGAGGGCTGAGAGGGGCAATTGAAGCAATAAGTAGTTATTGCCAAAAATGGGGCTTGATATCAGAAACTATTTGCAGATTGAGTAATTTTAATGCATCTTCTAAATGTTTATTCGGTACAATTGCAAAGATGTCGTCAACATATCTATACCAAACTTTGAAGATCAATGGGTATAGATATGTTGACGACATCTTTGCAATTGTACCGAATAAACATTTAGAAGATGCATTAAAATTACTCAATCTGCAAGAAAGGACTATAAAATTCACTATAGAAAACGAAACCAATGGACAACTCTCTTTCTTGGATCTAAACATCATCAGGAATGACAAAAATAAAATTTGGAATATATAGGAAACCAACACATTCAGAAAATTACATAAAAAATAATAGCTACAACCCAGTTACACATAAACATGCAATAATAAACAGCCTTACACACAGACTAGTCAACATACCCATGGAAAAAGAAGAATATTTCAAAGAACAAAAAACAATACTACACATAGCAGAAGAAAATGGATACAACAAAAGTTTGGTGTTGAAGAAAATTAGAAAAGCTAAACTAAAGAAAACCATTAAGGAAGCAACCACCTTTACAAAAGAAAAAAAAAGCAACAGCATATTCAGTTCATTCACATATCACCCAAAAACATTTAATAAATTTAAAAAGATCTTCATGGAACAAAATATCACCTTGGCACCTACCAATAGACACTCAATTTTGAAATTGCTAAATTCAAAAACAAAAGATGAAATCCCATCAGTTAACAGATCCGGAATATATCAGATAAGTTGTAAGAATTGTGAAAAATGCTACATAGGTCAAACTAAAAGAAATCTAAAAACCAGAGTCAAAGAGCACTTTAGAAACATCAGATTGAAACAAGAAGATAAGTCAGCAGTAGCATTTCACTTTTGGAATGAAAACCATGACATTGATCCAAATCCAAAATTTTTAAAAGGAGTGACAAACTAAAATAAATTGACAACATGGGAGAACATATTCATATGGAAAAATAAGGATCGCGTAATGAACTTTGAAATCCCACCAGTAGATAATTTGACAAAGAAGTTCATAGTTCCACCACCAGAGAGAGAGCAGACAACAACAGATGCCAGTTGGAAAGAGATTGAAAATGGAGGCGAATGTCTTTGAAACTAGTCTCTCATAAATGAAATGAAATGTGTAGTGTTTAACGCCCGCTTTCACTACATACGGAACCGCAGGCAGTGACACTGATGATACAGGAGATGAAGATGGAGCACCGGTGGAATGAGATGGCGGGGGAAACCGGAGGTCCCGGAGAAAACTCGCCCCAACGCCGTGTTGTCCACCACAAATCTCACTTTGCGGTCGCCTGGGATCGAACCCGGGCCGCCTTGGTGAGAGCCAAGCGGTCTAACCACAGCCACGACATGGCCATCTCTCATAAATATAAACAAGTGACGAGTATTAATAAACCAACTACAAATAGTTTCTGAGATTAATTTTGACGTCACTGTTACCAAATTCCTCCAAACACATATATGGGAGTTGATAGTTAACGAAAAGAAAATGAAGATCATGGTTTTTAAGAAAGGTTATAGATTGCGTAAAGATGAGAAATGGGAGATAAATGGAAGAGGAACAGAGGTCATAAAGAGATTTGATTATCTGGGGATAAGATTAAGCTGTGATGGTAAATGGACTGAACAGAAAAAAATTGGCTCTAGCAAAAGGTAAAATGGCCATGAGTATTGTAAGAGAATGTTTAAGGTAATTACCTGACATTAATGTCAAATGGATGGAAAGGATCTCTACTACCATAGTAGAAAATAAGCTGTTGCATGGGGCAGAGATATGGGGAGTGGATGAATAATGGGAAGAGGTGGGCGTTATTAACAGATCCTTGTTTAAATATATTTTGGGCTTACCGGTAGCTTCACCCAATGGGGCAGCACAATTAGAGTTGGAAAGACATTCAACAAGGGTTAAAATTGTCTCAAGGGTATTGAAATAAATATCTGTACAGAGTTGCCAATTTGGAGGAAAACAATATTATCAAGGAATGTTTTCTTTTGCAGATGAGAAGCAAATGGGGAGAGTCTTGGGCGCAAAAAGTAAGGCAACTGATGGAACAGATAGGTATGGGACATATTTGGAGAAACTAGGAGTATTATTATAGGGGCTTTTGGAAAGAGGTAGAATTAAGGCTGGAAGATTTAGATAGCCAAGTTATATTTACCAGTGTAAGAGAGTAAAGATCATTGAGGACATACAGGGAAATAAAGACAGTGTGGGGGAGGGAGAAGTACATAGATGTGTGTAATAAGTCAGCGTGAGAAGGATTTGCCTGGGCAAGGACAGAAGTTAGAAATTTGAAAGGCATTAGATATTGTGACTTTGTGGGTTCGTGAAATGAAAAGTCCAATTGCACCACTCAAAAATGTTCTTTATTTCCACCGACTTACAGTTAAACTCTTGCCAATTACACAGAATTATGTAATGCACACAATTACGATTCACCAGTTCGTCCGTTACAATTTCACTTGCACTCGTAATTACGTACAATCCTCTGATGCACTCACACAGTCTTCTCGTCGTACACTAGCACTGCATTCTTACGCCAAGAACTGACTGACTCCTCTTGCCCGTCGTGTTGCTTATATAGGGTCAGCGGGCCGATCTGAAAGTTTCTAGATTAGATGAAATATCCCGTAAGTTCGAGAACACAGGTGGAACAGAAAGAGACGGTGCAGTGATGTTTCTTTCCCCAGCCACCCCTTGTTACCGCTATAAGACAAACGAGGGGGCGTGGCTAACGCCGACCGTCTCCTGCTTGCCCGCTCTATAGGGTGTTCCGACGTTTGGGTGACACTGCTCCCTCCTCAAAGCTGGTCGTCCCGAACAGCACCATCGTAGCGTGCCAGGCGATCCAGGTGTACCACCAACATCTTCCCTCGGGGAACCTTCTGGATGCGGTAGACCACGTCGTTAATCCTCTTCACCACCCGGTACAGTCCTTGCCATGACTGCTGGAGCTTCGGGCAGCGTCCCTTAGTCCGGGTAGGGCGGTACAACCAGACCAGGTTACCCTGCTGGAACCCTTGGCTGTTGGCTTGCCTGTCATACCTGGTCTTCATGCGGTCGCTCGCCTTCTGGATGTTCTGGCGAGCCATCTCGTGCATGTCGTGGAGATGGTCCACCAAGTTCTTCACATACTCGGTCGCTGGCTGTCTCGCTTCCGGAGGGCTTCCAAAAGCCAGGTCACAAGGGAGGCGTAACTCTCGGCCGAACATTAAGCTAGCTGGCGTCATCCCAGTTGTGTCGTGTGTAGACGAGCGGTAGGCCAGCAAGAACAGTGGCACCTTGACGTCCCAGTCTCGCTGATGGCTGGCCACGACCTTCCTCAGGTGTTTCTCTAAGGTCTTGATGTATCTTTCGACCATGCCATCCGACTGGGAATGTAGAGGTGTCGTGCGAGTCTTGTTCACCCCAAGCCTTTGTAGTGCCTCCTTCATTAGGTTGGACTCAAAGTTGGTACCCTGGTCACTGTGTAGCTCTAACGGCACCCCAAATCGACAGAACACTTGCTCCACGAGGCAGTCTGTGATTGTCTTTGCCTCTTGGTTTGGGATGGCATACACCTCCGGCCACTTGGTGAAGTAGTCCACGACCACCATTAGGTACTTGTTGCCTCGGTCGGAAACTGGGAACGGTCCAGCAATGTCAACGGCGATCCGATCGAATGGCGCTCCGACGTTGTACTGCTGCATGCGACCCCGACTCCTAGTCTGGGGGCCGCGACTCGCCGCGCACACGTGACACTGACGGCCCCATCTCTCATCGTCTGCTCGGAGCCTCAGCCAGTAGTAGCGCTGCCGTAGTTTGTCAATCGTTCGGTTCGCTCCCAGGTGTCCTCCCGAAGTACCGGCGTGCACTTCCTCCAAGACTTCCGGGACCTTACTCCGGGGAAGTACCAACTGTTCTCTCTGCGTCTTCCCATCGGGTGACTCCCATACCCGGAACAGCACGCCCTCTCTGGTCTTCAACGAGTCCCATTGGGCCCAGTACGACTTGTAGGTGGCGCTCCTCGGTGCGATGTCCTCCCAGGTTGGTCTCGTCCCTGCCTCCACTTCCCTCAAGAGTGGCCCCAATTCTGCGTCCGCCAGCTGCTCCCTCCTCAGGCCAGCGCTATCCCAGCCGTCCGCAGGCACTGCCGTGACTACTCGGACTGCTGCGGCACGCTACTTCTCTTCCACTCTTGTGCACTGGCCGCACTCTTCTGGACAGGGTCTTCGGGACATGGCGTCAGCGTTACCGTGTCTCTCCCCTCTACGATGTCCCGAGGTGAAGTCGTACTCCTGCAGCCTCTGGACCCAACGTGCTGTCTCGCCTTCTGGTCGCGCCGTCACCATCACCTCGCTCGCGGGAACAACCACGTCTTCGTTCAAGACGACCCTGCAGATTCCAAGGCGCTCTTCGGGCTGACGGAGTATAACCTCTTCTCCGTTGAGCCGCAGCACCTTCCTGCCGACGTCGACCGTCGCCTCGTGGCTCCTGAGGGCATCCAGTCCCAGAATCACCTCCTCAGCCACCTTCGCGACGAACACCCACAGACGCACGGCACTCCGCCCCAAGGTCAGCTCCAGCAGGGCTTCATTCTCCGCAGGCAAGGTGTCGCCCGATGCCGTGACAAGCTCGTATGGTCGGCTCGGCTTCCTCGTCGGCAAACCCTTCGCCACGTCAGGTCTGATGATGGTCACGGCTGCCCCAGTGTCCACCAGCACGCGGCACGGCTTCCCTCTCACCCAACCGTCCGCGATGAGGCTGTCATCCATACGCCGGCTGACGGCGCGCAGTGTCACTCGAGGGGATGGTGGTAATAGCGCCGACGTGCCCCTCTCCACGTCGGGCCTTACTCGTTCTTCCAGCTGTCCTTCCTGGTGTGGGCAGTCTCTCTGCAGGTGTCCGGGCTGTCCACACCCCCAACACAGGCCACTAGGTGTTCGCCGGCGTCCCTCAGCTGGTCTTCTGTCTCCGGCGTAGCGGACACTCCTCGTTTCTCGACGTCGGGATAGATGTTACCTTGGCCCCCTCCATCCTTAATGCCGCTGTCAGCGCCTCGTGGATGGTTTTATAATCGCCGAGCATTAGGCGCTGACGAATCTCCGTGTCCCGTACCCCGTCGACAAAGTTGTAGGCGGCTTCCCGGGATACGAACTCCAGTGGCAGGTCAACCAAGGCCTTGCTAGCCAGCTGCTCAATCGCTATGGTGAACTCCTGCAGCGTCTCCCCCGGCTGCTGTGACCTTGCCTTTAGCTGGCTGCGGTATGCTGCGGCTAAGCGGTGGTTCCCAAAACGATTCTCCAGGGCCTCCCAGATGTCCTTGGGCGCCGCCGTTGTCTGCACCGCGTTTAGGACTTCCGCGGCCCGTCCCTGGAGGCTGGCTATTAACTGTGTGGCCTCCTCCGGTGACAATCTGTTGTGCTTGGCCACTGTGTCGTACTGGCGGCGGAAGACCTCAAATGTTGACGCGCCGTCATATTTCGGAGGTTTGACCCGCGCCGATGTGTCGCGTCCCGGTGCGTCGGCCTTCAAATCCTTCAACCTCCTGCCGACGACGTCCTCCACCATGACGCTCAGGGACTTGACGCTGTTGTCGGCCTTTCCTTCCAGCTCATTAACGCGGCTCGCCAGGTCTTCGACGCGCTCGCCTAACTCTGTGACGTCCTCTTTTACGCCGGCCAACTTTTCTTCAAACTTTGCGGCGAGAGCCTCGTTCGCCGCCTTCATTTCCGTGGCCAGACTGCCGTTCGCAGCTTTCATTTCTGTAGTTAACTCGGCCTTCATTTCTTCCATCTTCTTGGTGATGTTGTCGTTAGCCGTCTTCATTTGTTTCAGTTCCGCGGCCAGGTTGTTATTTGCCGCTTCCGTTTTTGCAGCGAGGTTTTCATTTGCCGTCTTCATTTCCTTCAACTCTGCAGCCAAGTTGTTATTTGCCGCCTCCGACTTCGCTGTTAATTCGTTCATCTTCTGCAAAAGCATTTCCAATGTCATCGTCCCGCTTCCTGACACCAGTGTGACTTTGTGGGTTCGTGAAATGAAAAGTCCAATTGCACCACTCAAAAATGTTCTTTATTTCCACCGACTTACAGTTAAACTCTTGCCAATTACACAGAATTACATAATGCACACAATTACGATTCACCAGTTCGTCCATTACAATTTCACTTGCACTCGTAATTACGTACAATCCTCTGATGCACTCACAGTCTTCTCGTCATACACTAGCACTGCATTCTTACGCCAAGAACTGACTGACTCCTCTTGCCCGTCGTGTTGCTTATATAGGGTCAGCGGTCCGATCTGGAAGGTTTTAGATTAGATGAAATATCCCATAAGTTCGAGAACACAGGTGGAGTTAGCCAACCGTCTCCTGCTTGCCCGCTCTATAGGGTGTTCCGACGTTTGGGTGACAATATGAAAAGGATACAGGGAAATGCCCAATGCATGGAGAAGAGGATACAGATTGGCATAATATACTTTATTACAAACAACAATATGGAGAGAACAAATTTGGCAATAAAAGTGGGATAGTTTTAGGGATGTGGGGAGGTATTAATAATAAAGAAAATGTTATAGGTAAAAGGAGAAAAGGATGAACAATTAAGGGCTGGAAAACTAGAAAGAGGGATACAAGGGAGAAGAGGGTCATCAATACATGGAGTGAGTGAGTGAGTGTGGAGTTTAAGGGCCCGTCGACAACCAGGTCATTTGGGCCCTCAATACATGGAAAACCAGGGCTTATGTGTATTGAGACCGAGACTTGGGACAAGCAGGTAGGAAGGGTATGTTAGATGTGAATAAGTCATTTTGTTATTGTGTGAAAGAAATGTTACAAATGTCAAATGTATCAATGAAATTGTATGTAGAAGAAAGATGAGAAATATATTATAAACTGCTATATATATTATTTATACATGAATTCTCAAGAGTTATTTTCACCAAGTATGTCATCACTGAAGTAGTCTGATTATGTGAACACATCTTTTAAAATTTTGATACAGAAAAGAATTATATTACAGTGGATACCTGCTCATTGTGGAATTGCTGGAAATGAATCAGCTGATTTTCTTGCCAAAAAAGGTGCAAATTTAATTTAGAACAAAAGTAAAAACTTACCCTTTACATCCATAAAAAGATGAATCAAAAGCAAATATAAAAACAAACAAAGCCAAAGATAAAAAATGGAACATTTTAATTAAAAATCCAGAAATCCCACGTAAAGCTGCAGTAGCAAATTTTAGATTACTTACAGAACATGATTATTTGGCCATACACTTACACAGAATAGGAATTTATACAAGTCCAAATTGTCCTCTGTGCAACAAGGAAGAGGAAATGACTGAAGAATATCTTTTAACCTGTGAAGTCCTACCTGCTGGACCCACTACACAGAAATATTGGAGAGCAAGAGAGCTAATGGCTTCATTGCCAAGGCCTAGCAGTTGAAAACAACAGCATATTGTGTAGTTTATTACTTTACAGTAGTAAAGTGCTAATGACTGCAGTGTGTGTGAAAGTACATTATTGCATTTTCCATGTTAAATTTCCCTCTCAGCTTTCTGTAATACAATAAACTGTCAATAAAGGTTTGTATTATTGCATGATACAAAGAATCCACAGCTGTAAGCAATTCAGATGCTGGAGAATATGAGCTGAAAGTCAAGTAATCTACTGATAGACCGCTGGGCGCACATGTTATCTTACATCAGCACATAGAAACTTTCGTGTAACACAACTTCTAGCAACACTGTTGCTTCTGTAATAGAAAGCAAGGTTCTGTCTTGTTTTACTTGCTGTCTACAGTTTCTCTGTTTGAAACAAAGTGAACTGGTGTTCGAATTGTGTTCTTGGACTTAGAATAATGTGTAAGTACACTGATTTCTAAAGTATGTATTATTGTTTTGAGAGACAGTTTTGCATTACTGCTGTAACAAAAAATGTGAATGTTAATATATGAAGTCTGTTAGTTATTTCTCTTTCTTCTGTTCATTTTTAGATTATATACAGAGATATGGTGTGTAATAATTATGATATATTCAAAGAAATTGCACTCGAAGAAGCACTGAATATTGTAAGTGACAATAACTTTGCCAGTGTAATTCACTATGATTGTGCTACAGTTGATTTTGTGATTCTTCTTCCTGATCCATTCAGTCTGGCTTATATGATGTTCTGGGTATAGTAAATGTGAATGATGTTCCCGGGCCAGTTGAAGTACATTTTACTGTCTCTGAAAAAAGTTACATATAAGAAACAAATGACTCTAGGGTTGAAAAGTCAAGAAAAAAAAAAAGAAAACTTTGCAACCAGCCAACAAGATAAGAAAAATGTACACAAAAATACACAACAATTCCAGAAAATGACCATGCTTCAAATGAAAAAAGTTAGAAAGATTGCACGTCACTTGAAATTGGAGAAAAAATTTTAAATTATAATGAAATATTTGAATTAAATGTTAAAGAAACTGTCCTATGCAGCCTCCTGCAAAAATATGTATGATTTCTCTTTTGATTCTGATGAGCTCAGAGCTTTCTTGTGCATATTATTGCTTTCAGGTCGTCATAGACTTCCTTCTGAAAGACACTACTGGTCAGAGGAGCCAGATTTGGGCTTAGACATTGTGAAAATGCTATGTCTTGGTATCAATACCTAAAAGTGAAGTGCAATGCAATAGCAATGCACTTGCTAATGATCAGAAGCAAGATAAAGGATTCAAAGTGAGACCGCTTATATTGATGCTGAATGCTTCCTTCCGTCAGTTTGATATATTTTCAGAACAGCTTGCCATAGATGAGATAATAGTAAAATACTATGGTCACAATTCCCTCAAACAGTTCATTTGAGGGAAGCCTGTTTGATTTGGTTACAAGCTTTGGGCTCAATGCGGTTGTAATGGTTACTGCTACAAATTTGACTTATACTGTGGTAAAGATCTGGTAGGAAATGAAACCAATGACAGGAATAACTTAACTTTAGGAGCAGAATAGTGTTGAACATGTTGAATTGCATTGATAATTCTCATTCTCATGACATCTATTTTGACTTCTTTTTCACAAGTAGAGATCTTTAGCTCTGACTTCAAAATCTTGATTTTTGGGCCACCAGAACTGTTAGAGGAAACAGACTCAAAGTGCTCTCTACAGGATACAAAAGCAATACAAAAATCAACATGGGGGTCCTATGATTATACATTTGACACTCAAGGTGGCATACTTTTTGTCAAATGTCATTATAACCAATGTGTAACCATAGCATCAAACTTTGATGTAGTAGCACCACTGGCTTCTGTAAGCAGGTGAGACAGGAATATAAGACAGAAGATGAGTGTTCAACAGCCACTAGTAATAAAGCACTACAATAAGAACATGGCTGGAGTGGATCATCATGACTGGTTGGCAGGAAAATATGCTACTTCAATCCGTGGAAAGAAGTGGTTCTAGACCTCTTCAAAGAATTTTGGATATGACTGTAGTAAATGGTTGGATTATCTACAGAAAAATACATGGACAAGATTCCTTGGACTTGCTTGAATTTTGACAATGCTTGGTGGTGTAATATCACAAGATGTTTTCAATTAGGAAGTTTCCTCGCTTTGTATGTTACAATGCATTTCAGATTTGATGGAAGAGATCACTTCATGGCTAAATGCTCTTCACAGAGGCATTGTCAGAAAGAAGGATGTAAAGGCAGACCATTAACATTCTGCAAAAAGTGTAACGTAACTCTAAAAAATGTTTTGAACCTTATCACAGTCAATAAAAAGCTTCTGCACTCCAAATGTTTTTTAGTTAAGATGCAGTTTGGCTCTAAATGGTCTGTAATTGTTCTATAGTTTTAACGTCAAAAGCATAAAATTGACAGAAATGTGTTTGATCATTAGAGTATATTTTGATACTGTTAACGCCCAGTGATCTATTTATAGACTGGGTGATTTTGAGACACTGGGCGAATAGAAAGACAAAATATATTTTTGACTTTCTGTATACTGAACTAATACATTACACATGTTATTTTTTTTTCCTTCTATTTTTTAAGAAAAAAGTAAGTTGGGCGTTAATGGGTTAATTTAGGGTGCATAAATTCTTCTTGAGATGTCCCATGAAATAATATATATTAACCAATCCATGGATGTAGTAAATGCAGAAATTGGCGCCCTGGTTCACTGATATGGTGAGGTGCCATAGCATGCATGAACCACGTCTGTTGACATGTGTGCAGTGGCACCTTCTCAAGAAGCTCTGGTAGTTTCATTTGTAAAAATTGCAGATAATTTATATTTTTCAGTGTTTGCAACTCCACTGGCCCTAGCAGTTGGTATTCCAGGATTCTGGCTGAAAATTTAAGCTAAGTTTACCGTGTTGAAAATTTCCACAATGAATGGCATGTAGATTCTCTTCTTGCAAATGTTGCATCCTTTGCAACGGATGTTCATGTAAATGTGTGTCAAACACTTCAGCAAGATATAACTATTCCCCTTGCTAAACTAGGCTTCTTCTGCAGTGCATAGAATTCCATCTTACCACAGTGCTTGAACATCATGATATGGTCCTCGACTTCAAATCAGGGATGAAGAGAACCTGTCTCAGGGAGCATGTTCTGCACTGTAGTGAATGTCTATTGAGAAGATGATTTAGAAATCATTGGCTATAACGACCCCTTGCATCATTGGCAGATTCCCGAGCCATGCTGTACATTTTATGAATATCTGCTAATTTAGCATATATAAAACCATTGATTATGTAAAGGAAAGTTTGCAACTCAGTCCATTGTTTCATGATTGAGAATCAGTGAATGCTGGATATCTGCACGCAGGTTGTAAACACAGGAAGTAGCCATTGCACAATGTATGTAAATGCATGACTGTTCAGAGCACATTATACCTTAAAATTTGTGAATAATTTATGACAATGCTATTAGTAAGGGAAAAGCAAGATAAACTAGTCGGAATTTAACTGTATTGGAACACCACAGTGGAGCGAAATAATTAATAAATTATAGATGAGTCGTACGTAAGTGAAGTCGATGTGTAATAAATACGACTCATCTATAATTTAATAAGGTAAACTAGTGTTGTATACACATTGGTCTGTCGTATGTATGAAATGATTTGCACTTACTCACCTTTCATCCTGTATACAATTTGTTGCAAATGAAGTGAACTATGACAATAGCCACATGAATATGCATACATTAATGCAGAAAAGGATGAACTGATTATAAAAGTTAACATTTTTTATATGCTGGATGTAAATGACTAAAGAAAGAATCAAAGTGTGGGAAAAATGACAAAGCAGTGGTGAACTAATTTTAAAAAGTTCCAACAAATAACCTAGTAAATATGCATTTTCCTCACCTGGTATCCATAATGAGACATTGTGTATATTAGCAATGCTCGTAGTACAACAGTTAAAGGATGACATCAGAATTTGGGCCCTAATTCTTGTATTTTATGTTCTTTAAACTTTATGTTAATTCTGCATTTTTAAACAATTCAGTTAACACCTGAAATAAAAATGACATTTCAAGATGTAACACTGCAATATTTGATTTTGGTATTGAGTGTTCATGATAGTGTCAGAGCTTTTGTTCTGTTCATTGAAGGATAGGATTTGGCCAGGGTTGGGCCTTTACACGTACATGTATCAGCATTTCCTCTTCTGAAACAAGAAGGAACCCCAACTTATTTTTGGAATAATGGGGAACCTTAATAAGTGTTGTTGGTTTTTTTTTTTTTTTTTTTTTTTTTTTTTTTTTTTTTTTTTTTCTAGTAGTTTGCACAATCAAGAATCAGGGAAGAACATAATACAACAGCTTCTTTCTGAAAGCTGAAGCCCAAGTACAAGGTAGCATATTCAAATAGTCTCTGTGACTAAGTAGATCTTAACATATTAATATAAATATTTTCATGATGAAAAAATTTCAAACTATCAGTCAAGGTGGTGATGAATTCACAATGTTTACAGATAATTTAATTTTATTTATGTGAAAGCTAAAAAGTAACTTTGCTAAAGTTTGTGTCTGTGAAGTGATTCTTAAAAACACAGCAAAATAATATTTGAAACTCATAGAAGAATCTGGAGTAGAAGCATCAAAGAGTCAATATTCTTAGCATATTCTTGTTTTACATATTTGTCACTTGATGATACTGTGGAAGTGGAGGCCTTGACAGTTTAATGCTGCATGTTGACTGGGATTCCATTGCTAGCCATCCCTCAAAATAATCTTCTATCTGTACACTTTAATGTATGAAGCAGTGATAATATGAGTGCTTCAGACATAAAGAGAAAGGAAATCAGGGTGACCGTTTTCGGGGAAAACAGGGTAAAAGCAGGGAAATAGAGATATGGAAAATATGCAGGGAAGCATTTTTATTAATGGAACGAACAAAAGAATAAAATGAAGTGCACAAACTGATTTCTTTCAAAGTAATCATTCATTAAATTCATACATTATGAACTGCTTCACATGGTTCATGTGTGTCTGTGACCAGAGTGGGATAGGAATTCCCAATTCGGCATCAAGCTTCTCGTACCGGCCGCCCGACAGATTGCAGCGCTGCACATCATTTAAAATTTGTCTGTATTAACGGTATTGACGTGAAGCAAAATTAAGCGTGAAAAATGTTCATCAATTTGTAAAATTTGCAAGATTTGTAAGGCCTGCGAGGGCGTATGAGCAGCAGAAATCAAGGGCATTGATTTTCACAAAGACCTATTGGTAAGTAAGATGTTAGCATGTAGCTAAATACCGAACATTAATATCATGACATAACCTGAATTGTACCTTCATACATATTCATTTATAATTAAATGCTTTAGATTAATATGGCACTTTATAATGTATATATCAAGGATGTTTTACATGAAAAAGCATTGGTTTCATTTACCTTGTTACTTAATTATTAATGCAAAAACAATGTTTTTCTGCCCCCCCCCCTTTCTTTTTTTAAGCTACCTCATCTCAGGCTACCAGGAATACGATGGCAGAAATTAAAAGTGTGGAATTAGCGGAAATTGTGTATGTTTCTTGTTTTGGTGATGTGCAGTGATCTTCAGGAACATTATTAATGTAGCACGAAGCTTTCTTTCTCACATATATAGCAATTTACTGTAGCATATCATCGGATATTCCTTAAAGTTTGAGTTTCATTTCAATATCAGTGGAAAATTAACAAAAACTTTGAGGAATGTTGTGACCAGTATGTTCTAAATTTTCAGGAAAAGTGAAGTTGTTTTAGGCAGTCAATTGGATATATTTGTTGGTTTTGTGTTAGAAGTTTTACATTTAAAATATTTGAGTCATATATAACAGTCCATGTAAGGTAAGTAGTTTCCAGTTTAAATTATTGCAAAAATAGCTTTCCTAAATTACAGCTATTTTGTAATTGTCATTTGATTTCCATGAGTTCATATAAAACAACATTAAGCCAAAATTACACACCATGAATATCATTGATTTCTTCAGTATTTAAGCTTTGTTTTGGGGGTGGGGTTAATTTAGTCCATATAATTAGCTGTCATCAAAGACATATAGCTTCATAGACATATTTCTTTGCATGTTGTCACATATCTTTAATTCTCATGCTTTTTGTACTAACATATGTACAACAAATTTATACATGAAGGTTTTCAAAAAAATTCTTCCATCTCAGACTATTCAGCCACAGTACTTTTCCTGGATTAAGTAATCTAAAATGTATGAATTCTTTATAAAGATGTATTTGCAATTTTTTGTGGCAGCAGATGTTTTTGATAATGATATACTGTGTCTGCCTTGTGTATTACTTGCTTTGCTGTGTCATTCTACCCCAAATATGTGAACTTCCAGAGATACCAAAACTGTGGCTGTGGTTTAGTACAGTATTTAATTCCCTTTGATTTCTGTAGAATGTTTTTGTTTATAATTGGCAGTATCTGTGTTCACATATAATCTTGGGGGCTTAAATTAAAATCTTTGGGTGAGATGCTTGGATATGAACTTTTATAAAGTTTTTCTTTAAGTTGCATGATATTTTGAAGAATTAGGTTCTCTTAACGTTACTCATTAGTGTATAAATACATCAGTGATAAAGAATCTCATAGCTTTTAACAGTAATTTAAAATATGATCTGAGATGCCATAAATTCAATTTGTTCCATCTTGTTTAATGCAGTAATCACTGTAATATTATTGTACACACTACACCAAATGATGTACCTGAATAACCACCTTAGAAGAGTTCTGGTGGGATTAGAATTGATCTTCTAAAAGCTTTAACAAGTTTTAAGTGCCATTATGCATTGCAAGAAATTATTAAAATGTCATTCTGTCATTATCATCATTATATGCCATTTTTACTTTCATTTCCAGTATTCCATTTTAGTTCGGTGGAGGGGAACGTCAGTGTTGATTAGCAGGTAAACCTGACCTTTGCTTTCACTAGGCTAAACTAATCGAGAATAGACTTATGTTCTCCTTGCCTTTCCAGCCCTGTCGTCCATCGGAAAATTTTGCACGGTTGTGTACAATGTCAGCTGCAGCTAGGACCTAAAGACAGTGAGTGGCATGATCTCAAATTAGTAAAGCTTCCAACACAGTTGGGACAAATGGTTTTAGAAAAATGATATAACATGTTAGTGACATTTGCACTGCATTCATGTATTATTCTGTGGTCCATCTCTTCTCATGTACTTGACACCGTTCATGAGTAATATTAATACACAATTTCTGTAATACTAACAATCTTAAGGATGGTAGACCTTCACTGGTGTGACCCACTGGAGTTTTGCACGTCAATATACTGATGAAACTGACACTGTTAAGCATTCTGTCGTTGTTCCAAGTTGGGATGAAACCCTCAATCTTCGGCATAGAAAAAAGTGTTCAACCCAATATATGAGCCATCTGTTACATGCAGTGATGCAAAGCCACATAATTTTGAAAAGCAGATATAGCCACGCATATATAATGCACCTATTGTTTCATTCCAGTGAACAGATAAGGAATTATGGACTGTCAGAAGAAATAATGCTTAGATGTGTAAGCATTTTAATTAGATATACTAAATTATTTTCTACTAACTCAAACACGCAGTTCCAGCACTTTTACTGAATAATTAAGACCACAAACAGCAGTAATAGTTCTGAGTGTAACCTTTCATTGATTTACTTGCATGACATACATTCAGTTGTGTGTCATAGCCTGAGAGGTTTACACTATGCAGAGAGCAGCAATTGCCATCTTAGCCAGAAAGAACATAGCTTCTAACTTAAAGTAAGCTATTTACCCAAACAGTTGCTGTACCTACACATTAAGAAAATCACAGATACATTCTCCTGATACCAGAAGAAAAGATAACCTTCATGTAATCACACATAGCACTAGTTCTTTTGAAAAAAGTTTTGTATATACTTGCCTCCAGCTTTATAATAAATTACCCAATTATCTGAAGCAAATACCTGCACTGCATCGATTTAGAATTTGTCTCAAAAAACTTCTTTCACTCCATTGTTTTTATAGCATAAAAAAATATTATGATTACTTTGACAATTAATTTTGTTAATGTTAATGATGTTAATGTTTTATAGTATAGGTGAATTGTTTGAATATGTTAACTATAAGTGAACTGTTATTATTATTATTATTATTATTATTATTATTATTATTATTATTATTATTATTATTATTATTATTATTATTATTATTATTATTATTATTATTATTATTATTATATTGTACATACAGTTGAATTTTCATTCCAAACTCGTGTTCTATATATGTATATTGTATAATTTTTAGTTATAAGTACTTGACGTGTCCTATATCATGTAATATGATCAAAAGGATGAATAAAAACTAACATACTTCACAGTCAAACAATTACATGAAATATTATCCTGTTGGAAAATACACTGTGCATTAAATTCTATTTTTAAAACTGCATATTGTCTTTTTTTTAGCATGTATTACTGTGCTTATACATGTCATTAAAGCAAATTCAAGGCTGTAATATTCTTATGTTGCAAAGACAAAGTTAAGCTTAGGACAATTTTAAATGAATGATACAGTTTTTATGTACTTAATATTTTTCTTAGATTCATTGAACTGTATGTTTCATTCAAATCATAATTTATACTGCATGTGTGAATGATAATTCAACCAAAGTGATTAGAAGTATATAAAAGTGTCTTTTATTAAATGTATGTCTTTTGTTGCTGACACTGCCTCATGTATTAATTTGTAAGGTTTAACTATATTATTGTCATGCATGAATCAATCACAAATTTCAGGTTTGTCTCTGAATATTCTTTTGTAAACTAGTGCTGTAAGTAATGTACTATAGAGCTTTTCAAATTCTTAGTAAATATAAGCTATTAACAGAGCTTCTTTGTTTTCTATTTAAAGAGATAGTGCTATTTTTTGTGCATAGTTGTTCTTATCTGCACTTATAATTTATATATATGTATCTTTAGTAATGTTTTTTTATCTTTTTTTAACACTTTCCTTCTAGGGAATCGAAATTGCATTACACATAACCTTGTGATATCCTTTCCTGTTTTCCTGTACCTACAGAATGCATTAATTTGGTGTCAGGTTACTTTTCTTGTAATTATCACAGTAACAAGCTTTGGAATTCACACTTCAGGGAAAGGAAATACAGATGTATAGCCTCAACAGCATCTTGAGTGTTCTCACTCTGTCATTGTTAAAGTTGCAATTGTTTTTTAAAGATATACTTATTCATAAATATTAAAAGCAGAAGCATTATTAACAGTGAAGTATTCTTCATATTTAAGTTTGAATTTATGAGTCAGTTGTTTACACTCAGTCTTCACTTACTTGTTGTATAATTGAAACGTTTTCAAGATCATTCGATCTCATCATCAGCTGTTTGGTGACTAAATGAACCTCCCTCTTCTTCCTCAACTACGGAGCTCCGATCACTCTGCCATCTGGTGTTAGGGGCACTAAGTTTTAATACTTCATTTAATGCAAAAGCTTAGTGGTAACAGGAAAAAGATCAAGTTTGGAAGAGGCCTCTGAGAACTTTTCTCTGAAATTAATTGGTCAAGTTCTTTCGAAGTCGCATCTTGCACATTGATTAATAGTTTATGCACATTACTCAGCATATTTAGCACATATTATGCTTATATGTGATAAATGAATTGTGCCGGAAATTATTCATGAGTAGTGAGAATAGGCTTCTAAAGATGTTGGATTCAATCAGTCGCTGAACACAGCAGGGAAGGGTGGAAGGGGGATGACCGTAGCTCTGTCGAAATAGAAGCTCACTGCATTACCGACGACATGTTAGTTCACTTAGGTTGCACCCGAAATGTCTGGAGGAGCACTCTATGTGGCTTCAATCCCCACCACGGAGTTGAGTTTCTGGTATTAATCTGTGACTGTGACCAATCGTGGTCAGTTGTCATGGAATCATCCAACCAATTACAGACTTGTCATTGTTAGATTTGTTTATAAGTAATCCATGTTTGCAACTCAGATAAATTCATGATTGTTAAATTTACATAGTGTTAAACAAGCATCTGAACTATAGATCATATATGTTTCTTTTAAAACACATTAAAAGAAAATAAGGTGAATATAATGTGTACTTTTGTTACTTTTTCAACACTGGGAAGGCAGGAGGGAATTTGTATGAGCTCACATATATTGATATGTTAAATGTTTTTAATGTATTCTTCCTATATACATAACAGTGTAAGGGCTCATATAAAGCCTTAATAACCTTGATTGGCAATCTGATTATTTTTCCGAAATAGCATAATTTCACATGTGTTATATAGTTTCTTACATCGAATTTCATATAACAGGAAAAATGGTATGTCTTATATTAAAAACATCCTCCCAACTCAACAGTTGATATCCCAACAGTTGATATCCCAACTTCTCATAATCAGCTAAATTGCAGGTCACATTTGCATGCAAGTCTGGAGGTACACGATTGTGAAGAAAGTTGCGGCATAGTCACATGTTGGCGTAGGATAATCTGCAGTTTGCCAGTTTGGCAATTTTGTTGCTAGTGCTTAAAGAGGATAGCCCAAAATGGGCCAGATCCTGGCAACCCAACTGCTAGCCTCATGTCCAGATATGCAAGTTAGAATGGGTGATCATCCAACTTGGGGAGGAGAATGTGCTCAGCATCTCGGCACCTTCAGCCATAATGTTGGCTTTCTAGACTGAGGTTGCTACCTATTGTAGCTCCTCAAAATCCCCCTGATGCTGAGTGGGCACTGGTCCTATACCTAGGACTTCAAATCTGCACCCTCTAAGGGTTATATCGAACCTGGGTGCATTCCATGGCAGGGAAACAGAGTGCAACACTCTGCCCACTATGCCACGGTGCAGGATTCACAGCATGTTAAGTGGTAACTATGTTGTATTGATCTTGTGCATGGGAAGTGTTGTAAGGATCATAGTACAGACATAAAAATTCACTCCAGTATGATTAATATCAGCACACCCAGAGTTTCAGTATTGGTTGCAAGAACTACAGAAAAACTCAAAAAAGTGTATTCTGCAAAGTGTGCAGAAAAAAACATTTGCGTTAAGCAACAAGGGCAAAAGAGATCTCACCAATGTTGGACCGAGAAAATATTTTTGCAGGATATGAAGGAATATCCCTGTTTGTATTGTCAGATTTGAGCTAGTTAACCAATGCTTCTTATTATGTTCCTTTTGAAACTCTAGGTTTAATTGCATTAAACGAAAGTGCCACTGCTTATAGATTTTCCTCACTTAAACGTATTCACAATGAAAAATGCACTGTAAATTCAGGACGTTGCACCCAAATTACTGGAAACATTCACATAGAACCATGTATGTGCTTGAGGCCCACATTGAGATACTACTCTGTTGAGATTAGAAAAATAAATGCAGCACAACTATAATTCAGCAATTTGAACTGGCTTCAACCTCATGTAGAGTATAAATTACAATAATCTCTCATAGTAGAATGATGAACCTAATTATTATTGTCTGGACTTAGATTTTCTTTCAAATGACAAATTACAAGCTCTATGGACATAAGTAGCTAAAATCTGGTTGTATTTTAAATCTGCTGTTTGAAAATATCTTATTGAACATTTAATTCAATTGGTTACAAATAATTTATATTGTGACTTTGTGGGTTCGTAGAATTAAAAGTCCAATTGCACGAACTCAAAATGTTCTTTATTTCCACCGAATTACAGTTGGAACACTTGTCGATTACATAGAATTACGTAGTGTACACAATTACAATTCACCAGTTCGTCTGTTACAGGTCTACTCCGCACTCGCAATTACGTACAACTCCTCTGATGCACGTACACAGTCTTCCCGTCCTTTCGATGGCACGGCGCTCCTCCGGCTGCTCGCCAACAACTGAACTGACTCGCCAACTGCAGCCCCTTTTTATAGGAAGATCACTGTTTCTGGAAGTCTCGCGGTTCAGTGAATCATCCCGAAGGTTCCAGTCGCCAGGGGAGACGAAAGTTACAGTACAGGGCTCGTGCCGCTCTTCTAATCATCCCCTCAGTTAGTGACACGAGATAAATGGGTAGGCATGGCCTGAATGCTTCCCGTCTGGCCCTACCTTTCAGCTGGTTCTATCGGGAATTCTGATGTTCGGGTGACAATATCAAGTAGTCTGAGCATACTGCTTATTGTAAACACTGTTACCTTATTACTGCATTTACAGTAGCATTATTTTTTTCATTACAAATGGGACCTAATGGCCCAAGGAGAAACTGATATGGTGTAATGTTTCCTTTTAATTTTAAATAACATTTTTATATTAATGGCAACCCTACTAGACTATTATGGCTCATCAAATATAATGCAGGGAAAACAGATTCAGATTACTCAGTGAACACTTTTTTTGTTCTTTTTTCCCCTTTTTTTCTTCCTCCCTCCCTTCCCATTGAGTTTAGTGAGAAGCAAGTATTTTAAGGCTACACTATGAACATAGCCCATCTTGCCATTCATCTGTAAGAAGACTTCTTTCAGTCACACTGATTGATGACATTAACAAAGCAAAGAAAAAGAATTGCAACAAACTCTCGATCCAATTTAGCTCATTGATGGATGGAAACATTTATAAAATAATACAAAGAATGTTGTCACAATTGTACACAGTGTTACTGTGACTTTGAAATGAGATGATTTTGTTCTTGAATGCTACCAGATGTGCTGATTGCATTTTAGCTGTTGTTCACGTTTGCCATTCTTCCTGCGGGGGGCGCGTGATAATAGCCTTTTTCTTCTCTTGAGGGATACCTCCAGGTAGGCTAAACAAGGATTTAATTAAAGTATTTAGCCAGACATTTATTGTAAACTTGATGAAGAAGTGGAAGGCAAACCTTTACCAGAGTTGGTTCTGCCAATTACATCCAACCACATGGTGCTTATCACCCGAATTCCTCCCCCTTTCCACAATCGTACTAGGCCCCATGGTGCAGTTCAGACCAGCAAGCAGTCTGAATATTGCTGTTTTCATATTGCATTTCCCTTAACTGGGGTACGACAAGCACCAAATGAATTCATATAGTTCACATAATACAAATAAATATAATAGTAATAATAATAATATAATAATAATAATAATAATAATAATAATAATAATAATAATAATAATAATAATAATAATAATAATAATAATAATAATAATAGCCTAGTATGTCACTTGAAGAGCAGAGGCCTCCTGCTAGAGGTACTCCGCGTTAGGTTAAATAAAAATAAATAAAATAAACATCAATATTAACAGTGCATCACAACATAAGCACTGTAATGACCATTATTAGTTGGTATGTATGTGTGTACATATATTTGTAATTACTCAAAACTGAAATGTGAACTATTGACATGATGAGTTAAAAGAATTGCTATGTTCAAGCCAGGTATTTATTAAATTTGAGAGAGAGTAAACAGATCACTTCCTGTTAGCCTTTAGAATGTCTTATCTGCAGAACGTGATGATTGTGTGTTGCTCCATTATTGAGGACATGTTTATTTACCATACTTAGTTCAAATCAATATTATTCAATTCTTTATACAGTAATAGAGCAAGTGTAAAATAACGCTTTGGCTTTTAGCAGTGAATTTAATGGAGAGTCAAAAGAACAGGTATTTCGAAGAAGGCTCAAAGTAATATTTTTATCTACATGTTTTTAAAAAATTGGAACAATGAGAAATGCAGAAATAAGCTCAATAAGTAAAACAAGTACGTCTTACATTTGCAGAGAGGCAAGAAAATCCGATCCCAGTAGTGCTCCATTATTTGTCACCTCAGAAACATATTGAAACTCCGAAGAGAGTTACAAGTTTGTGACTTTGACAAGGACTCTACTACGCTATGAAGGGGATTCTGCTTAGAGGTCCAAACTTGGTCTATTGTACCTATGCCCCCAAGTGGGGCACCTGGGATGAAGGATGAGGTGAGAGGAGAACGGAGGCAGCCATCCCAAGGAGCCATGACAGTGCAGAGGGTAGGATCCCTACACTTTACTAGTTGGAAACTACCCCGGCAGGCCAGTACAACTGGCATCCCACCGTACTATGGTCTGGAACCGACCCTACCGAACAGGGTTCGAAGACCGGAGACCATCCTTCTGAAGGAGGAAGTTTTACCAAAAGCATATCATCTTGCTGTGCAATTCTGAGACACCCACCTACACTTCTACCTTGAAAGAGACCACCAGGAGAGAGATGATGTGAAATGATAATGGAGATGAAATGGAGGAACAGGACATTCGAGGATGTAATTAACTTAAACTCTGTATTCGCCTGGTGACCTGGGAAAACCTGTAAAAAAAGGGTTGGCCACAGCTTTCAAACCAGGACCTCCACAATGCGGGTCACAGACGAAACCGCCTTAGCCATCCCACTCGGTGACTTTAACAAGGACATTGAATGCAGAACTGTGTTAGTTTTATGACCAAGGTTAGTTTCCAACAATACAGAAAATAATTTGCACTTTTAGAACTAAAATTTCATACACTGGGTCAAGTTCATTGACTTAGGGAATTGTGAGGGGATTAGGGTTCAGGTACAGAAAGATAAATGATGCACATCAATTTTTAATGGAGATGAGTGACAATGTTGCAACAAGGTTAAAGTTCTTATGCAAAATGCACAAAATTGGAAATTCTCTGATGCAAGACATATACAAGGTGCATTTAAAAAGAAACAAGCTGGAGACATAATTACATAAATGAGTACCTGTATTCCAATATGTAAGGACTATGATTCAATGAAGCACAAAATTAATATAATTTTGAGTCGAACTAATACTCAGTGCTTCACTTATTGCTAGTATTTATCTATAACACGTTTCGTTAGGATCTTCCTAATGTCATCAGCTGTTGAGTACCTGTGTGTTAGAAGTATTGACCCTGGCTGTTGAGAATCTTGTCCCACTGTGACACAAGGCGGTGAATGGCTGTCTCATAAAAGTCCTGGTGCTGCGATGTGAGCCAGTTTCGCACGTACAGCTGGACGTTGTCGTCCGAGGTGAATCGTTTGCCCCTCAGAGCCTTCTTAAGTGGACCAAAAATGGCGTAATCACAGGGAGAGAGGTCTGGACTGTATGGAGGTGGCCGAGAACCTCCCATTTGAATTTCTGCAGGAGTGCCGCAATAGTGTTAACCGTATAAGACTTTGCATTGTTGTGGAGCAGAATGACCCCACGGGTGACATTACCTGGTCATTTTGCTTTGATCGCTTGGCGGAGGTTGGTTATTGATTGCAAATAACACTGGGCTTTCACTGTTGTCCCGTGCTACAGGAACTATCAGAAGGGGGCCATGTTGGTCAAAGAAGAATATCAGCATAACCCTTCCTGCACTTGTGTGGATGGCCTTGGCTTTTTTTTGGTGGGGGTGACCCTGGATGCTGCCACTGGAGACTTTGTCGTTTTGATTCTGGTTCGAAGTGATGATACATGACTCACCTCCAGCCACCACTCGTGCCAGCAACTCATTCCCTTCCCTAGCATAATACTGCAGATGACCAAGACAGTGGGCCATTCGACATGCTTCCTGGTGTGGTTGAAGACTGGGGCACCCATTGGGCACACACTTTGTGCAAGAGCAGACATTCCTTCGTGAAGGTGTGAACAATTCCAACACTCAATCCAACCTTGGCGGCTATGGCTTTCACTGTCACTAGGCAGTCCTGGGTAATAAGTGCATCAACCAGCTGGACGATGTCATCCGTAATGCAGTGTGGTACTCCAGACCGTGCATCATTGGCGAACAGTACCCGTCCTCCCCTGAAGCGCTTGTACCACTCCTTGACCTTTGCAAGGGACCTGCAGTGTTTGGAGTACACCTGTGACATTCGTTGATGAATCTCTGTTCCCCCTACTTCTTCCATTTGAAAACGAACAATACCTCTTTGCTCTTCTTTTGACGCCTCCCTTTCACTGTTTGCAATGTGACTGGCAGCATAGGATGATTGATGCATGCTGCTGCTAGCTTTGTATAGTAACATGATGTGCACACATGCCCTCTAGCGACGGGCTGTGAACTTCCACGCTCTGGTCAGAACAACACTTTGTTACACCTGCCATGATATTACCGTCCCGTCACCGGTTTGCGCATGCCAGACTCCAGCTCGTTTCTTTTTGAACGGCCCTTATATTTTACTTAGATGAAACATAGTTAAATAAACACCACATTCAAAAGTCAATCTGACAAGACTCCTCAAAAAAGGGTGGTTTCAAGGTATGTGGTGGAAAAGGCAGTTGGCTCATGTGTTAAGACAAGATTCCTACCTTAAAGCAAATGGATTTTTCTCTCCAAAATTGCCTCAGAGTATCATGAGATGATAGCTGATACATATAAAGAATGATTTCTGAACAAATCCTTAAATTATTTAATGGTTGGAAGCATTTGTATAATGAATAATGTGGCATATTATTCAGTTATTGAAAACAAAATACTGAATATGGACAGCTGAAAGAACTAAACTGTTGAAGTTTGAAAAAAAGATGGGTTGCATTTTCAGCAACACAATCTAAAAATGAGTTATTGCAAAGAGTAGTTTTGTGTAAAAGCAGGAAAGAGTGTATCAGCTGGATCAACTTGCAATTGGAAATAGGACACACAGTAACGTGCCTGCCTCCTTAACACTCCCAATAAATCCAATTGAGTTATTTTGGGATTGAATAAAACAGAAATAACGCTTTAAAACTGATTGAGTTTGAACTACTTATTCACAAAGAAATTGACAAGATAACACAAGATATGCAGAAAAACTACAACGCAACTTTTAGAAAGAAATAGGACATGGCAAGATTTTGGAGCCTCAAAACTCAAACAATGAAGACAGTGACAATGACGAATTGTGTCATGACGTGACATTGATGGTGATATGGATGAGCCACTGAGTTCCATTAGATTAGAAAAACAGGTAATACTTAAACTATTATTTTAATTAAAGCATTTAATACATATACATATTAGAAAATGCCTGTTTCTATTTTTATTTTAACAACTTTATTGTTATAGAAGTTTGGAAAATTCAGTTTGGGTCTAGTGCCATGTAGAATTGCATGCTCTAGGATAGTTGTCGAGAGAGAGGGAAATATAAAAAGAATGGGGATAATGAGGTGACAACGGTGAGCACACAAACAAATTTCATTTGCTGCAGACCAGAATTCTCCCCATTTGAAAAACATAAGTCAAGTAATGGAAATCCAAGAAATATGTTTCTGCAGACTTCAAATCTGTCAGTTTAGTCAGAGAGAGAAAATAGTGATTTATACAGGAAAGGAAGCATCTGAAATAGCTAAAAATAGTATAATGCTACATCCAATAATGTGAGCAATGGGGCCACGCCGTGGCTCAGTGGTTAGACCGCTTGGCTCTCACCAAGGCGACCCGGGTTCGATCCCAGGAAACCGCAAAGTGAGATTTGTGGTGGACAACACGACGCTGGGGCAGATTTTCTCCAGGACCTCCGGTTTCCCCCGCCATCTCATTCCAATGGTGCTCCATCTTCATCTCATGTATCATCAGTGTCATCGCCTGCGGTGCCGTATGTAGTAAAAGCGGGCGTTAAACACTACACATGTGAGCAATGGGGTTAAAATTACCAAGGAACCTAATGTGGCATCGGTTTGTCCTTGGACACTGCTAGGCTGTGCCGTGGCTGAGTGGTTAGACTGCTTGGCTTTCGCCAAGGCAGCCCGGTTTTGATCCCAGGTGACTGCAAAATGAGATTTGAGGTGGACAACACGGTGCTGGGGCGGGTTTTCTCCAGGATCTCTGGTTCCCCCCACCATCTCATTCCACCTTTGCTACATTTTGATGTCATGTATCATCAGTGTCACTGCCTGCTGTGCCATATGTAGTAAGAGTGGGCGTTAAACACTACACACACGGGTGGACACTGTAAGTATTCTGGCTAGGAACTTGCTACCAACAATCTCAATAAAAGTATATCAAATGCTGAAAGCTTTCAGAACTTCAGTTCATCAGCACCAATTCTTATTTAAAGTTGATTCTAATGTTAATCTTGCTGTAGATACCTGCTGGCAACTGCAACAAGATGGCTTTGTTTGACTGGAAAATAACATCAGAACAATGCGTTAAATGAAAGTTAATTATGAATTCAATAACATTTCAATATCAATAAAATAAATTAACTTTAAAGAGAGTCGATTAAAGACACTTTTAAATTTTTCCGGAACATGTTTCTGAGGCTTTGCCTCTATCATCAGCCGGCTCTCGACATTAATCGACTCTATTTAAAGTTAATTTATCATAACAACACTGTTTTCAACACTTCCAAGAAAGGAATCAATAAAATAACTTATATTTGAAGAAAAACTTACAATACAACTGTAATTTTAGATCCTATCAGCCAGCACATCATTACTCTTCAGAAGTTGAAAAGTAGTGTTCTTGCAGAAAAAATTACGGGTGGTTCTTCAGTTTTCTGATGGTTGTGCTGACAAGTTACATCTTGTTGAAAAGTGGAAAAAAATAGTCTTTAAATAGAGTTGAACCTGTTGAAGGGAACAAGAGAAGATTACTTGTAACTCAGAATTACAAGCTAATGCATCATATTTTTTTAAAGTAATACATTGGACCTGCATGTGTAAAACTTCACAAACAGTAAAGATATGTACGAAGCAAACATTTAGAAATTGGTCCTACTTTAAAGCATTCAATTAATTTGGCTTGTTTCACTTTTCTTACATTAAATGAATACAACCCATTTTATAAAACATGTTAATGAACTTAGAGCTTTTTCACTATAACTTTTCACACTTATCTAATGCCTACACACATTTATTGCAGTTAACACTTTACCCACTTTAGGTATTTCAAAATTTGAATCATGATCCCCATTATTGTCAGTGTTGCTGGAAGCTGTTCTTTTTTTAATCACCATGTTTTTGCCACACATCAGCAATAATCTTCTAATCTTGTTCCTCCCACACACAGCTAGATTGCCTTCAAAATGCAAACACTGACTGTTTATTGGCTGGATTGCAGTGCTCTATTGCTTTTCTTTAAATATCCATTTAAGGAAGAAGACCAGGTGAATAAGAAGTATGAAAAATGTTGCATTATTGCAAGTATGCTGTAACCAAGTGGAATTTTAATGTAACTGGAAATGCAGCATAGTGATTAGAGTGGTTTATTGACCAAAATCTACCACTAATTGTGCTCTCAAAATAATACTACATGCTAGAATGAGCATAATTTGCATTACTGCTAATAGAAGGTATACATAAATGTTTCTGTTTTCTGTAGGTTGCTCTTACAAGCTTCTATGAAAATGATGAGGGAGGAAATCAGTCCATTGAACCAGAGGTACTGGAGGTACCTCAGCCTTTAGAACCAGAACCAAAACCTAAATCAACACGTACAGGATACTCATCAAGGTACAGTTATCCATTACTAGCTTTTATGAATCTGTGACAAGCTGTAGAATATGTTTATATAGACTATCTATTGAAACGTATTTGTTCTCTTTCTTTTTTATATCTAAAATAACTGAGCCTGTAGGGTAAATGACAAACAGTAGAGTGTTATAAGTTTAAGATGATAAACTAAACAACACTAAAATTTGAGATAAACTTCTGTTGCTTAAACAATGTTCAAAAGGTTGTTAGCCAAACACTGAGCTACAACATAAATTGGCAATATAAAAATATGCAGTATCTTTCATTAGGGTCTTACGTTGATTAGAATTAATGCACACAGCACCCTGGCCATTGTACTGTTTGAGATTGCAATTTCTATCAATAAGAATTCCAAATTAATGCAGGCGGCATCAAATATGATAATTGTGTTTGAGTTTATGTTTACATAAATAATGAGCTTTTAATTGAAAAGATGTCTGAAATTCTTAGGGGTTTCAACTTAATTAAAAGTCACAATATTTATTAGCAGTGTTAGAGAAGAAAGCAATAAGCCAAATAAAATTAAGTAGAACAAAATTTCAAGAAACTGCTATTTGAAAGAGCATGTGAGTTAAAAATAATTTATTATGGGTGCATTATAAGTTGGTGATTGACAGTTGGAGTGGGGAAGGAGAGGGTATAGCACCGTTGCCACTTTACCGTTCCTCTCCACGTGCTAGGCAACGAAGATGGCGGGTAGAGGGGAGGAGGAAGTTCGACTGCGGTAATGTACACGCACATATTCGTAGAAATTTGCGTATTGCAGTATTAATCATAAGACTGCTGTAAGACTGTCTACATGTTTAAGTGAGCAGTTACCTAATTACAGCTTACGAAATCTTCGAAATGAACAAAAAATAAATGGTTAGCTACAGTTAAGATTTAGAGAAACAAAAGTGCCGTACCTGCACAGAATTATGCATTCTATTCCAACGGGAATATGCCGCTTATCTCAGAGTCGCTGCTGTCATTGGTACTGCTTTTCTGATCGTCGCCGTCGCCGTCAGAGCTAGTGCAATCTCCCACGGAAATCATGAGTTCTTCCACTTTCTTCCAAAACGCCGTCGTTTTCCCATGCTGCTACTATAACTTTTTTGTGTGACAAACAGCATCTTCCCAATTTTTAGCACTTTTGCTATTGCTTCTGTTAGTTTTATAACAGATGTTATAGTGAAATCTGTATTGTTGCGCGCTACATATCCCTTTATTTGGGCCCAAATCAACTCTATTGCATTAAAATGGCAATGGTAGGGAGGAAGTCTAATAATTTTGTGGCCTTTTTCTGCAGCAATTTCATTAAGTATATATTTTGGGAACTGCGGTTTGCTTTTACCGGTTCTAGCAATTCATACATTTTTTTAAAATGGTCTTGAAAACGCACATATAATTTCCCTTACTTGTCCTTTAATTGGGATTCCGTACCCAAAAACATTTTTGGTGGTCTTCACAGATAATTTCTTTCTGTCTGTTTCTGTAGCACAAGTGTTTGTGACAGCCATTAGTAACGATAATTAGCTAAATATTAAAGTTACACTGAAACACTAAAGTTGATCACTGAAACACACGAATTATGTTGCAAAAATGTAAAGCTGTTTACACCCTGTGAAACATTCACTACTTGATGCAGTACACTCTTAGTTTGGTAGTGATGACAGGAAGAAATACCCTAAGTACCGTAAGGGTTATTCATGTTTGAAGTGGACCGGACAAAGACAGGTAAGAAGGGTTGGTCATTAAACTGAAAAGGTTGGTCATTCACCCAGAAAACCTCATAAGATATTCCTTGAAACTAAATCCACACCCGTTCCCTTCCAACAATGCATACCGTCTCATACTAAAGGGCAACAGACGACGATATTGTGATACTGCTGATTAATAAGCGAAGCAACAATAGTAGCAGTGTCTGTTTACTGCAAACCTCAACATGCCAATAGACTAGTGTCATGCATAAAGCACATGGTGTAGTGCGATAGAGTTGGCAACATAGGATAAGCATGCCGGGTTGCTATGGCAACAGTTTACTTTTGATTGGTGGATTGTTGGTTGCTAGGCGACCGCAATGACGTGTCAGTGACGTGTTTATTCCCTCTCCTTGTTTTCGCAGCTGAATAGCACGTGGAGGCAAAACGCCAATCACCAATTTACGATGCGACAATTATAATATATTACATTTTCAATGGTTATGCATTACTCTGTATGAAACTATTTTTATTGGCGAGGTGGATATTGGAAAGGACATATTGTTCTCTCTTTGTAAAGTTGTAAATCTTGCATGCAACTGCTCTGTAGGTTTAGGCATATGAAATACCTAATTTTAATTGAAGTTCATGAAGACTGCTTTGTTATACTCCGACATCTTCAGTGTTTTCAATGATTGTCTGAAAATGGCCTACGGGAAGGCCAAAAATGCTGTTGAGATTTCTTGCCTAGTGTTCTAGTAGGTGCTTAAACACTGGCGGTTGAACTCCCTATTTACTACGAAGCAACTTTTTTGCAGCATAGTAGCCAATAAAGCTTAAAACATTGGTTAACTTAAACCATTAAAATGTATCATGCCAGCAATGCTAATCAAGGTAACTTACACTTTTTTGTTAAGAATGTCTTCAGAAATAAAACCTTATACATGTAGGTGTCATACCGAGTGTAGGGGTCACTATAGCTAAGAGAAAGCAAAAGAGGGAAAGGTGGATGTTCACAGGTCATGTACTAGTTTATTTAACCCTTTCAGTGATGTGGACATATGATATCCATTTTAAAATGCAGGAGAAACGATATGGACATCAATAGAGTCCTGT
Source organism: Mantis religiosa (assembly GCA_030765055.1). Classification (NCBI taxonomy): domain Eukaryota; kingdom Metazoa; phylum Arthropoda; class Insecta; order Mantodea; family Mantidae; genus Mantis; species Mantis religiosa. The sequence continues at coordinate 188,785,989 of CM060950.1, forward strand.
GCATACATGCATTTAAAGCTCATTTAACCCCAGTTGGAGACCAAGAGATAAGGCTTACCTTTAAAGGTTTCTTCAAAATGTGGGACATCTCCATATTCAAATAAAATCATATTAGCTTCTTTGCAGACTCGTTTTTTGCAACACTCTGCAACACAAATGGACGTTTTGCTATAGATGGTATCCTATTGGAAAAGTGTTTTCCTGTAAGTCTGAGGGGTGCAGGGATTGTGGATTTCTTACCCTCAGTATGAAGAGGCCTCTGAATGTTATAGAATAATTAAGCTATGAGCTATTGACATGCAGAAGTCCAGGCAGGCCATTCTCTTGCATGAGTTTGGAGCTCTCCAAATTACCAATTGTGTAGGTTATATCCAGCTGGTGCAAAAATAATTTTTTGTACCATTTAACTGTTTAAAGTAAAGCGAAATATGCTTACAATACCTCATCTACTAGATCCACATCACCCATATGCATGTTGCATTCCTGGATAACATTAGGCTTGGAAATGACATTTGGGTGGTGCCATCTATTTTTCTAATGTTGATCATCAAAATCTGGAAACTGCAGTTGGACAATGCTGTAACTACCAACCTGTCTTGCCAACACCTCTGTAACATAGGTGACAGCATCTCTACCTCAGGTTCAAGAGGTCCTGAGTTCGAATCTTGCTCAGGGGGAGGGGGGTTACCTGAATAAGGTATTTTTCTGCAGTTTTGCATTATCGCAAGATGAATTTTGCCTAACTCTAAGCTCTGTGGACCCTGGTCTCATTTGAGGATCAATTCACCGTTTTCAGTTGTGTGATAAAACTTAACATTGAAGGACATACTCTGTTTTTTTTTTATGTCAAAGGAGGCAGTTGGCGCACCTATATTTCTCTTCTTAGACCCTTTGTATTCACATGTTTTGGCAAACCAATACAATTTGAATGTATTGTTCCAGTTGCATTTGATTTTCTTTTGTATAAGGCCATGTATATTTAGGGGAGCGGTAGCAATTATCTAAATATACAGTCCTAACCTGATTACCATTACCATGAAGCCAGATAAATCCAAATCATTGTCTACAGTATTATCAGTACCTTGATCAGTGTATATGCAGCAATTGTAAAGATATCCCATTTTACATACATAAAGACCAAAAGTTTATGCCAAATCTGGCCCTCTTTGTTTCGATGTATTGTTTCCAACCTAAGCAGTTCCTTCCAAAGCATTAAGCTTTCATCAACAATGACATTTTAACTAGGCATGTCATTTTTTTTTTTTTTAATTTTGAAATATAATTGAAAAACCAGACTGATTTTGTGTCCATTTACATATTCTGTGCAGGTGAAATGAAGGAACTGCAAAATAAAAATAAACCTGTTATTTGACATGAATTTCCCAAAAAGTAGACTGGCCAGCATGTCATCTGTAGACCAGTACATGTGTGCTTTACCAGTAACACCCATGAGGATAATTACACCAAATAGCCTGTAAATCTCATTCAGTGTTGCTTCTATCCCTAAATTGCCTTTAGAGGTTGTTTTCATTCTCCTTACTTGCTATACATTTGTTTCTATATCAATGGGACACACTAAGTCGGCAGTATATATATAAAAAATATATATAGGTGAGCCTGGGATTGTACACCAGAGGCTCTGCTCGTGAATTAATGAATTATTTATTGTGCATATTCAAAAATTTTACAATTTACCACTACATTTATTGGTCTTTACCGTGTTGCTACCTTGGCTTCCATGACACCCAGCTACTCTGCCAGGTAGCTCTTGTTACCCCCATACCTCCTTGTTACTTAATTAGCCCCATTCTGGTCCCCCCCCCCTCCTCTTCCCTTATATTCTTTACATTTCTTGCCCATTTTTCTTTTACTTTCTGTAAGAACTCACCAATACTTTTTACCTTCTTTTCTTCCTTTCCCATTATCATTTTTATAGCTACTATCCTCTTCTCTACTTTCTCCCATTTTTCCTCCCAAACCTTTTTTCTCCATATTGCAACCTCCTCACATTCTGTTACATAGTGTTCTATGCTTTCTTTTCCCCCACACAATTCACAAATTCCCTTTTCCCTACCTCTTTTATCCCTCTTAGAAATATTGTTCCTGCTCTCATCTAAGCTAGCCCTTCTCTCTCTTGCCTATTGCAGTAATCTACATATACTTCTCGTCCCCAATTTCTTTTTATTTGTTTATAAAATTGTAATTATTTCATATTTTCTAGACTTCCCCATATTTCCTGCCTTTCTATATCTTCTATTCTCCATTTTATCAATTTACCCACATCGCTTGTATTCCTTTCCTCTAATCTCCATATATCTCCCATTTCTATTTTTTCCTTAATTCCTCTTATCTCTGCCCACCAACTATTTGAGTTCTCTAATCTTTTTTGCTGTCTCATGCATAATTTCATAATATTCCCTTCTTCTTTGGCCAAACACCTATACCAAAATATTGTTGTTTCCATTATGATTCCATTTCTACTTGTCTTTCCTAATTCTACTAAAACTACTTCCCTAGGTGCTGATCTTGGTAAGCCTAGTAGCTCTATACAAAATCTCTAGTTTTGGTCCACTGTTTTGTTTACCTCTGTGGCCCCCCCCAGACCACCACTGCATACAACATTTTGGATTCCACTAGTGCTTCATACATTCTTTCTAACCACTTGGTTGTCATTTCTAGTTTATATTTGCATATTCTTATCCCATTCATTGCCGCCCTTCCTTTTGCTTTAATTTTTCTTCTGTGTGCTCCCCACTTTCCATTGTTATTCAACCTCACTCCTAAGTATTCAAATTCATTGACCACTTTTACCCTTTTGCCACTTCTCATCTTCTCATCTTTTTTAGTTTAACTCCCTTCTTGAAGACCATAACTTTCGACTTATTTATGTTTACTTTTATTCCCGACTCTTCATGGAATTTCTGGATTTCATTTATTTGCCTTGTGCAATCCTACTGTTGTTATAGATCCTACCATTAAGTCATCCGCATATAGCAATTCAGGAATTTCTTTGCTTGCTATTACCAGACAGTGCTGATTTCCTTCTTTAACCTTGTCTATTATCTCATCTATAAATAAGTTAAATAAAATTGGACTCATTTTGCATCCTTGTCGTAGACCTATTTTTTGTTCTGTCATCTTTGTAATTACATTTTTCTTCCATCTTATGCACTTCTTCATAGATTTTCTTTACTTCTTTTATATATTTTCCACTTACCCCTTTCATCCTCAATTTCCAAACTAGAACTTTCCTGTTCATTGTATCAAACGCTTTCTCAAAATGCACAAAGAACATATATATCCTTACTCTCTTCTTCCTGAGGTATTTATCTATTATAGTCTTTATTATGAACAGATTATCTATTGTCCGTTTTCCTTTCCTGAAACCTGCTTGAAATTCAGACAGCTTCCTTTCTTGTTCTACCCATATTCTTAGTCTTTCTGCTAATATTCCTGTGTATATTTTTCCTAATATAGATAAGACTTATTCCTTTGTTGTTTTCTGGTTTATTTGCACCTCCGTTCTTATAAATAGGCCCAATCATTATTAAATTTTAGATGAGTCGCATTTCTTACACATCTGCTTCACTTTCGTACCTATTTTGAGGACATGTTTCGCAAATCTTCGTTTGCATCTACGGCTCTTGTGCGACTGACGCAAGATCCAGCGGTGTGGGTAATTCTGGGGTTGTTGCTGCCATCTGTTGATTTAGTGATGAACTGAAATGTGGGATTCTCTTCTAGCGGGATTTCAAAGTTCATTAGTTGGTTTTTATGTTTTTCTATGTATATCCTCTCCCATATGACGAGTTCACTATGTTTTTGTACATATTTTAGTAATTCTGTGCTATCTTCAATTTCATGATTTTCAGACCAGAAATGAGGTACGAAAGTGAAGCAGATGTGTAAGAAATGCGACTCATCTAAAATTTAATAATTTTTCGCTTCACTGTGGTGTTCCAATACAGTTGAATCTCGATATAGGCCCAATCATGTTTATTTTCCAGCTTTCAGGTATGTCATCACTTTTCTTGTTTAGCACCTTTGTCATTACTTCTAAGCCCATTTTTGTTTCCCCATACACTTTCCAAAATTCCCCTGGTATACCATTGGGTCCTACAGCCTTCTCTTTTTTTTATAGATTTTAATTGTTGGTACACCTCTTGCATTGTGAATTGCCTATCTAGATCTTCATTTGCTATTTCTATTGTTCCCAAATTTCTTATTTCTAACTTTAACTTTTTTCCCTTCCCTATCAGCTCTGTGAAATATCTCTGCCATTCATTTGCTTTAATCTCATTTTTTGTCTCTTTCCTGACTACACCTCTACTGCTTGCCAGGCGACCGCAAAGTGAGATTTGTGGTGGACAACACGGTGTTGGTGCGGGTTTTCTCCAGGACCTCCGGTTTCCCCCGCCATCTCATTCCACCGGTGCTCCATCTTCATCTCATGCGGTGCCGTATGTAGTACTGCTTCCCGTATCTTTTTTCCCATTATTTCCCTCTATAGCTCTTGTTAACTTTTTCCCCACTTTTTCCTGACATTCTTTCTTTTTTACTTCTAGTAAATTTTTATATCCCCAGTTCCTAACCAGCAGATGTTTCCTAACTGCTTCTTCTGTTCTCCTCCATTTAATATCTTTAAATATTTCTTTTTTCTCTGCTCTGCATTCCTCCTCATACCACCCTTTATTTCCCTGTTTCTTGTTCTGTCTTGTTTCCTTTTCTTTCCGTGCCCTTTTTACTAGTAATTCCAGTAGTTCTAATGCTTTTCTCATCCCTAATGTTCAGCATAAAATCAAGCCGTTCAGTATTGTTTTCAACTCTCTTTACAAAATAACTTAATTGCATCTCTAAAAGGTTGTAAAATACCAACAAAACCAACCTTATTTGGTCCTTTTCGCAAATGAATATATCCCAGTACCCTCCGTTCTAATAAAGTAAAAAAAAGCAACACCGCCTTTCTATAATTTGTCCTACACCTGACTGTCATGTATAAAACCTACTCTCTGTTCCTCCCTCCATTTGAACGTTTTTATTCTCCTTGTCTGTATTACCTGTCCTCCTACCCGTTCTCCTACTTTGTTTCAGAATTATTTGTGTTATTGGAAAATGTCCACCTCTTGTGCATAAGTTTGTAGTTTTGAAATTATCTTCCCTTTCAAATTATTTGGCCATAATACGTAATCAATTACATTTTGACCATTTGTATTTATAAATGTATATTCCCCTTCTTCATCTTCTCCATATTTTCCATTTAAAATATTGAGATAATTTTGTTTGCAAAAGTCGATAAATTTTTCATTCCCTCTGTCCACCATTTGGTCCCTGCTATGTCTGACACTCTCTTTTCTGTAACACATCATTTGATTCCCACAAATCCATTAAATTTACGTCACTTTCCCCTATCTGACATTGAAATCTCCCATTATATTACCTCTATATTGTCGCGGACCCGTATCTATGATCGTGTGGCTTGTTTACACAAAATAAACTGATAAGAGGGCAGTGTGAAAACCAGGCAGATAAGGGTCTGCCGAAACAAACAAACTGAGATAAATAGAAATTTCTAGTTACTTCTGGACTGATAGAGATTGTTGGCGTTCTGGTTTATTTGCGAATCATCTAGAAATTATCTGTGAAGTATTTAAAAAGGCGACGATTGGCCAAGAGGGAGTTGTAGTTGTGAAACAGTTGTTGTGAAACCAGACAGCTGGAAGTGTTATTGTAACGAGAGCGAATGATGTAATTTGCTGTCACTGTTATTGTCATCGACCTTGGTAGACTGATGGTGTACGTAACGTAATGCTGCTGTAATCTATAAGAGTATTTCTACGGAAATAAAGGAGATTTTTAGTTTCTGCAACTCTGCCTTTTAATTCTATGAACCCACAAAGTCACAATATGTATATACTTATCTAGTAACCTCTCTTTGTCCTTCTCTAAAGGTTACATAATTTCGGGTTATGGATGTAACTGGCGGGTTATATACTATACCCATACATATTTTACTGTCATCTAACTGCTTATCTTGGTAAATCACCCACAGTACTTCTCTAGATCTAAACCATGTTTCTTTAACTGTCTTATTCAACTTTCTTAATAAACAATCCTATTCCCCCTGAAGGTCTCCCTTTCTTTGCTCATGATATTCCACCCTTACCAACATAATTGTATTCTTTTATTTCAATAATGTCCTCTTTTAACCCTGTTTCTACCACTGCCAATAGTCTAATACCTCCAGTAAATTTTGTTAAGTTCCCGAGTAGAGTTTTTAAGCCTTCACAGTTCTAAAACCCCAGTCTTACTGTTTGCTATTGCGATCCAGTTCTGACCCTATCCCTACATACTCTGAACTTCTCTAAATTTTGTTTGCTTCTCAGTTTGTAACCTTCCATTGTTTTGTTACTGTCACTTTGTATCACGAGAATGCTCCCATGTGTTGACACAATACTTTCTTCTCTTCCCCTCTCTTCCTCCCTACTACTTCTTTGTTGCTGCTGCTCCCCACCTTTCCCCATCTCTTCTTCCTCCCTGGATGTTGCGCTGTGCTGGCGCTACGCCTCCTTCCCCTTCTGTGCTAGATCACATGATGCTCCCCTTTTCTCCCTCCTCGGTGTGATGACCTTTGGCGATGATGTCTCCAATGTCGTCATATGTTCACTATTGTTCGTTACAGCTGTTGATTTATCCGTATGCTGTGCTGCTCTGCTGCCTATTGTCGATTCATCGTTTTCCTTCCCTACTTTGTCAGACGTTCCTCTATTCCTCGGGATTGGCCTAGACTTTGTCCTTCCTCTGTCGTGTGTGTGGCTTCATCTCGTGCCTCTGTTGTAACTTTTTGCTGAGTTGTTTCCTGTTCTGGTCTGCCTTCCAATCTTATGTCCTTTTCCGCCTCAGGTGTCGTTTTCCTGCCATCAATCCAAAGTTGTAAATTTCGTATGTATGCTTTTTTCCCCAGCCATTCTTGCTTATTTCATCTGTATTATGAGCTTTTTCTTCAGTACCCATTCCTCAAATGATAAAGCTTTATTTATGAAAATATTTGATCCTTTTAGTTTCCTTGCTGTGCTCAATATCTCTTAGACTATGCTCATGTTCATGAATCTTGCTAATATTGTTCTCCTTCCTGTATTCCTCCCTATGCAAAACTTTTCTGCAATTTCCCAGCCTCTAATCTCAGTTCCAGTTTTCGTTCCAGAATATCATGCACTTCTTGTATGACCCAAACCCCTCAACGTTCTTCCACTCTGGTGAATAACAAATTGTACCTCCGATTCCTTTCCTCTAGTAGTCTAGTCTATCCACCCTTACTTTTATCCCATCTGTTTCTTTCCTGATATCCTTAACTTCCTCTTTGATTTCCTGTTTGATTTCTCTTACTGTAGCATCCACTTCATCACTTAGTCCATTTTCAAGCTCGTTCATTCTGCTTAGTATTCTTTCCAAACTGTCACTTCTGTCCATTGGCTCAGGATTCACTTCTATCCCACTGATAACTAATAATGCAATCAGAGTAACTGCCATTATCTGGTGGTTCCTCTTCTCCTCTTTTCCTGCACCTGTATGTGGAAATATCCACCCCTATTGTCCCTTATATCCTTATTTCTTTAAGCTAACAGGAGCTCCTTCACACACGTCTGCTTCCTTCCACTGCTGACTAGCACTCCCTGCTTGTGAGGTTATGTCAATTTGTGTTGGAATTATGTTTCATAATGTTGATTTTTCAGACACCAGAAGAGGGTAATTTTCTTCCTCACTGCTACCAATATTCTCAAAATGTTAAAAATTGCTGTGAATATCTAAATCTCTGTCATACAGCAAAAAGTTATCCACATTTTCTGAAGTAATTTCAGAGGCCTGTTCACTTGATACGATATGGTTTATTGAGTACCAAAACAAATACATCTTGGGCTACCCCTGAGCTGGGCCCTGGCCCTTTTGGTAACAGGGCAGCCTTTCAACACAATTACATACTTTACACGTGCCTGTCCCTTTTAATAGTCATTGCTTTTCATTTAATTTCTATGCTGAGCTAGATTTTTTCATATTTTCCAAATTTTTGTCCCTCTCTGTAAATCATTACTCATTTCTGTTCATATTATTTATTGTTTCGCTGTCTGTATTCACTTAACCTCACTTTTCAATGCTTCTTACCTGCACACCACCCTATTTGTGTCCCCTTTCCCTATTACTGATTATTATTTAAGTTCACTAATAGCTTACCGCAATTTGTACAACCATATTACATGTGTTCAAATCTGTTCCTATATCTCTCACCTATTTCTTCCTTTCTATAATTTACCCTTAAAAGCCATATTAATGCCTTGCTAATATGTTCCTACAACTCTGTATCCCGTGCCTAAATTTTGCTGCTTTTCTAATTCCTTGAATCCTCACACTTGTTTCACTCTGATTTTCCCTGATCCCTTGCACCTCCACACTTGTGTTACTCTGCCTTTCCCTGATCCCTTGTATCCCCACACTTTTCTTGCTCATTTTCTTAATCACCTTGATTCCCATACTTGTTTCATTCCATACTCGCTGTAATGCAATTACATTTTTTATTTTATTTTTTGCTCCGCCGGCTACCATTTCTGAGATTTCCTCATCTTCTCCATTTGCATTGTTAATCACTTTCCCTCCATCAGTGCACACTTCATTTACTCCACGTGCATTCTGGACATTCACACTGGATACTGAAGTCAGCTTGATCTCTGCTGCATCAACAACATTAATATACTCTGCATCTTGGATGTTGCTTATGCCGCTTCTCTGCTCAGCCACTTGCCCATCAATCCATAGTTTGCCGTTTTGTATAAATGCATTGAAACCTTGTTTTCTTGCCGCCTTCCTTTCTTCAATCAGCTTCCTCCTTTGTTCTCTTTGTTCATAAGATAGATCCTTATTAATATAGATAAATGTTCCCCTTAGCTTTTTTGTTTGTTTTAATACTTCTGTTACGAATTCTGTATTGCTGAATTTCACCAATATATTTCTTTTGCCTTCCAATTTCCCAATTCTAAATGTGTCACGCAGTTCGAAGCCTCTCATTTTCATCCCTAGCCTCTTCATTAGCAATTCTCGTATTTCTTGAAATGCTCCAATTCCTTTTTGTTCTTCTATCCCAGAAATTCTTAAGTTGTATCTTCTCATGAAATCTTCCATACTTGCCATTCTTCTTTCCATTTTTTCCATCTTGGTTTTTACCTTCTCCAACTCTTTAGTTTTAATCTCCAACTCTGTATTATCCCACTTCCTACATTTTTGCTTAAATCTCATTGCCAAACCATTATTTCTTATAACTTCTTCCATCTGCTTTGCAGCTGCCATGTCACTTAGTTCCTTTTTCCTCACTTCTGCGGGAACAACTGTATCGCATGTCCATTCTGCTCCGTTGCTAGTTTAGTACCATCTGTTCACTTCATATGCAAGCTAATTTTAATTTATTTTCTACACTACTACTTGAGGTCACGGTTAGTATCTAACAATTTGAAATGTACTTTCCAGCTGTCTCCTGATGCTACATGCAAGAAATCACTCTTGACCCTGAGACAGTCTTGAAATTACTAATTAAATGAGTGAAAATAGCTGCACGAGTCTACCATAAACTTTGTGAGATATTGTAAGATTTAATACAAATGCTGATAGAGAGATTGTATTCTTTGCAGCTTAGCATGTTTGACAACATACTAAGTATATTGTGTGTTTGGAGGACTTTAGTAACATTGATGTCAAAATTAATCGTAAAAACTATTTGTATTCGGTTTATTGACACTCGTCACTTTTTTATACTATCGAGGGTCAAGTTTCAAATTGCCTCCATTTTCAACCTCTCTCCAACTAGCATCTGTTGTTTGCTCTCCTCTCTGGTGGTGGAATTATGAACTTCTTTGTCAAATTGTCTACTGGTGGGATTTTGAAGTTCATTATGCTGTCCTTATTTTTCCATATGAATATGTTCTCCCATATTGTCAGTTTATTTTGGTTTATCACTCCTTTTAATAATTTTGGATTTTGATCAGTGTCATGATTTTCGTTCCAAAAATGAAATGCTACTGCTGACTTATCTTCTTGTTTCAATCTGATGTTTCTAAAGTGCTCTTTGACGCTGTTTCTTAGATTTCTTTTAGTTTGACCTATGTACAGTACGTGCAAGATAAGAGCGCTGGATTTACGGGGTGGTGCTGGCAGATGGGGCAGATGCGAGAGCTAATGCTCTTTTGTTTCTGCAGTGTGGTCAACCTTGAAAAACACAGTTCAGCAAAATAGCATGTAAGATAAGCGAAGATATGCGCCGCAAGTGTGAGATCTGTGGACAAACATTAAATTGAACTCGATCCGATAAGCTATATGTTTATATATTGTCACCCAATTATCGCAAAGCCCGACCAACGACAGCTGAGAAGGGACCAGAGGCATCCGAGCCACACCCACCCATCAATCTCAGTCACTAACTGAGGGGATGATTAGGGAAGTGTCACTTGTCACTGGCTGCCTCTTCCCCCCCTCCCCTGCCGTCTGGAACCTTTGCGGTGATTCACTGAAACTAGAGGCTTCGAGAAAACGGTGATATTCCTATAAAAAGGGCTGCCGTGAGTGAATTGAGTTAGTTCTTGGCGAGCAGCGAAGCTGCGCCGTGCTAGTGTACGGACAAGAAGACTGTGTACGTGCATCGGAAGAGTGTGCATAACTGTGAGCGGCAGTGGAACTGTAACAGACAAACTGGTGAAACGTAATTGTGTGCATCACGTAATTCTGTGTAATTGGCAAGTGTTCAACTGTAAGTCGGTGGAAATAAAGAACATTTTTGAGTGGTGCAAACAGACTTTTAATTTCACGAACCCACAAAGTCACAATATGTACTATTTATGAAACACACAAAAATAGTAAACAAATATTATGACAGCTATAAATACTCGTTCGCTTTATGATTCTTCGATTTTTGAGTCTACTGCATCAGTTTCATCGCTAGTATCCTCTGATGTGTTGATGATAATTTCATCAATCGCATTTCCTATTACACCATCATTTCTCCAATATTTAATTTCCAGCTCTTGGACCTTCTTGCAGTACCCTTCCCAATCCGTCACAGTTACAGAAGAGAATGCTTTTGCAAGTTTCTTCAGATTTTTGGCTGACATCACCAGTAACGTTGTGTCCTCTGAAAACGTTCTTTATTTTTGCCCTCGCCAGTTCAATTGCATTCAGATCACAGTTATACCGGTGTAGCTTTGGTAATGGAGAGAAATAGTAAGCTATGTAGAAATATACAAAGAGCTCAGAGCAAGAGAAAAAGAAAGATAAAAGAGCAAGATATAAGGAAAAGTAGGAAGCCAAAAAGGAAAGGATTGAAGGGAAAAGAAGAAAGAAAGAAAACATCACTATTAGTTCCTTTCTTGGAAGTGTTGAAAACAGTGTTATGATAAATTAAATTTAAAGGGAGTTGATTAATGACACTAAAGTAAGTGATTTTAGTGAACTGGTTGTTATCCTTTTCTATATCGCAACTTTCTGCAACTCTCACTATTATTTTGCGGCCATCACTATGCACAACTGTACGGGCATGTTTCCGAGTCGGAGTTCGTTGCTCGGAAGGTACATATGATGATGATGTTTGGTGTGCCCTCAGCCATAATTACAAACTGCTTAAGCTATACTAATTAACCTCAAACTTGCACAAAACCAATGCACACAGAAAACAAAGAACGCACGTGAAAGCTTAGCATATTAGTAACTAGATGTCAGAGTGTGCTAGTGTAGTGTATTAGTATAGAACATTTCGTGTTTCCAAGTTGTCATCTGTTTTTACGGAGTTAGCCAAAACCTACCGAGTGAGGACTTGGGAGACGAACGCTCAAGATATCTTGCGCATACTGTAGCATTTTTCACAAGGTTTACAACTTTTATGGTATATTCCAGATCTGTTAACTAATGGGATTACATTTTTTTATTTTGAATTTAGCAATTTTAAAATTGTGTGTCCATTAGTAGGTGCCAAGATTATATTTTGTTCCTTAAAGATCTTTTTAAATTTATTAAATGTTTTTGGGTGATACATGAATGAACTGAATATGCTGTTGCTTTCTTTTTCTTTTGTAAATGTATTTGCTTCCTTAATGATTTTCTTTAGTTTAGCTTTTCTAATTTTCTTAAAAACCAGACTTTTGTTGTATCCATTTTCTTCTGCTATGTGCAGTATGGCCTTGTTCTTTGAAGTATTCTTTATCCATGGGTATGTTTACTATTTACTAGTCTGTGTGTAAGGCTGTTTATTATTGCATGCTTATGTATAATTGGGTTATGGCTATTATTTTTTATGTATTTTCTGAATGGATTGGTTTCCTGTAAATTTCAAATTTTATTTTTGTGTTATTCCTGATGATATTTAGATCCAAGAAAGAGAATTGTCCATTGATTTCCTTTTCTATTGTAAATTTGATAGTCCTTTTGTGCAGAATGAGTAATTTTAATGCTTCATTTAAATGTTTTTTCGGCACTATTGCAAAGATGTCGTCAACATTTCTATACCAAAATTTGAAGATCCATGGGAAGGCCTTTTTAATTTTTGTTTCAAATGTACTCATAAATAAGTTTGCCATAAAAGGTGAAAGTGGGTTGTCCATTGATAACTCTGATTTCCGTTTGTAGTGTTTTCCATTAAACCTGAAGAAGTTTAGTTCATTGCATATTTTTGTTAGTGAAATGTATTCTACTTCTATTGCTTCCACTTCTATTGTCGCCACAAACAGTGTATCTCAAATGCGAGAGCCCCTAGTGGTTTACCGGAGAAATATACGAGTCAAATGGAGAATTTAATGTTAGGTCGGCATGTTGGCCATGGTAGCTCAATGAGTTAGAGCAACTGGACGGAAACCAGGAGATCCGTGGTTCAAATCCAGGCCATGGCATTGAATTTTTCTTGTTGACTCAAAAACCTTAGCCTATCATGTGGCTAGTATGAGGAAATTATTAATTTCCATCAATTAACTAAAATAATCAGTGATAGCTTGTAACTATCAGGAGTTAACTGAAAAGCATATTTGCAATTGTATTTCAGTGTAATCATGGCTTCAGTTAGTAATGTAACAAATAAATTAGCTTGCCCAGGATGTATACAGGCTTTTGAAATTACTTTTGAAAACTTGGAGGACGTTTTGCTGTATGACCCTCTTCCTTCAGATGTTCATGAAGAATCAAAATTGTGGAATGATACAAATAACTCCAAAACAAATAGACATACATTAAAACCCTGTGATTACACACCCAGTTATAACACTATCATGTTTATTACACTCGATCTGTTAAGTCCTTGAATGTTCCACATCATTTTGCTGTGCAATTTTACCCTCTACAATGCTTCCAAATCCTGCTATTAGGGCCTTTTTTAATAAAAAATCAATAAAAATATGTATTGCATATAGGTATATACATAATTTGAGAGATGTTTAATGATTTTGAAGTAACATGAGAAAATAGTTTGTGTGACTGTACAAGTGAGTTTAGCTTGAGTATTTTCCCTGGAGAAGCCTTCCAGTCCACACTATTGGTATGTTCTTCCAGTCCACACCATTGGTATGTTTTTGTGAAAGGAATTTAGACTTTCAAAAGGTCTTGCTTTCATTGTATTTCCTTAATCTTTGAAATTTATTCAATGTGTGTAGCGAGATGTAGTACAGGCATAATGGCGAAGCATAAATGTTTCTCTGTTAGTGACAAATTACAATTTCTGCAGGATTACACAAATTCCATCCTAAATCAAAAGCATTTTCTGGCTCTCTAAGAATTCCCACATCTAGTCCACAAACTGGACACCACCTTTTCTGCTTCCAAAGGTTGGCTTGTTAGATTCAAGCAAAGGCATGACATAGTGTATTGGCAAATCATGGTGAATCAAAATTGGTTAGTGACAGTTATGTGAATGAAAATGCAATAATTCATAGTACAAGTACCCAGCAGTCAGCAGTTGAACTTTCCCATAAGAAATCATCTCTTGTTCATTTTCAAGAGTACTACACCCAAATCTTAAGAAATAAAATTGATTATGCAGCATTTCCTGTTGTGTCAAAATTGCTTTTTCATACCTAATAAATCATTCATGTGTAACCCAATTATTATGGGTTCAAGTCACAATCCCTTGAATAGTGTAATTATGGAGCTTTACTGTATCTTCACGAGCACTGCCTCGGATGTACAATTCCAGGCCCATCTAACTTTTGACAGCTAACCAATTGACAGTTTTTACAAATTTGTTTACTGCTGACATTCATGGGAACAGATGTATACATAAGGTGAAGGAAGACTTAGGCAATTTAGGACCTAAGAGTAGAATTCAGAAGTGGACAGAAATAACACTGAAATTTACAGGCTACTTGGTCTAATTACGCACATTGGTGTTATTTGTAAACGTACATTACTCATGTGTAATGGATACTTGAACAGATGAGGATCTGGGGACCGAGTTACAGCACTATAACTGTTACATCTACAATGAAGGAAATGCCATTTACATATGTATGTGCTGGCCTGTCGCAGCATATATTTTAGTGCTGTCCTGCTATGGCACTCACAGTGTCCCTCTATGGCCAGTGAGGGTAAAGGTTGGTCTTTGATGTCTCAGCTAGGTCCAGTGGAGTCGTTGACCAACAGCAGGCACGGTCCTACATTCATTTTGGAGCTTGTGTATGGCGATGTAACCACTAAAACTTAAAAACTGGTGCCATTTAAAACAGTTGCTTTTTTGCTGCATATCATGGGATCCAAAGTTAAATGCTCCAGACGCAAAGAAATCGCACAGTCAGATCTCCAGGTGGGAGAACTTTGGATGAATTAAGATTTTGAATTGGCATGCTGGAGGATTTAACCAAGGAAAAAAAATAAGAAAAATACTTCATGATCAACAAATTGATGTACTTACTATACAAGAGGCAAATTTTACAGCAGAAACTAAACAGTTTTGTCCAAATTAAAAACTATCATGTATATATTCTACCTAGGAGCAGACAGATTGCAAGTGGCATATTAGTTGCTGTACGTAAATCACTTACTCATATTTTTGGCATAGTTAAGGAAATAATGATTGATGATACTTCAGAAATTTGGAAGATGGCAATATAATTAAAGAATGTTTTCATATTCAAAAGAGAAGTAACTGGGGTGGGTCTTGGGCACAAAAAATGTATGACTTGTTGAAGTAGATAGGTAGGGGTCATTCTTGGATAAATGCAGAGTATGGGTATAGAGGTTTCTGGAAAGAAGTTAAGCTAAGATTAGAAGATATTGGCAGACAAGACATTTTTGCCAATACAAGTGACAAAAGTTCACTGAGATTATATAGAGAAATAAAAACAACCTGGGGGAGGGAAGGATATATAGATATATGTAGTAAGTTAGGGCGACAAGGTTTTGCTTGGGCGAGAACAGGAGTGAGAAACTTGAAAGGTATAGGTCAAGAGAGGGAGCTAGATAAATTTTCATTGTGTGGAGAAGAGAATGCAGATTTCCATTGTATATTAAATTGTAGTCAAACAAAGATATGGAGAGAGCAGGCTTGGCTACGTAAATGGGATAGTTTGGGGGGTGAAGTAGTAATTAGAAAAATGTTGTCAGTAAAAGGAGAAAAGAACAGGAGAAATATAGGGAATTATTTAGGGAAAGTTAAAGAGAGATGGCTAAGAACAATTAAGAGAAAAATGTAGAGTGGGATAGGTGAAATGGCAAAAAGTGTAAAAAGGAGCAGAGGTCCTCCAATACACAAAAACCTAGGGTTAGGTGTATGGGGACTGAATTACTATTCAATGGTGGGCAACATGATAACATGATAGGCTAAGAACAATTAAGAGAAAAATGTAGAGTGGGATAGGTGAAATGGCAAAAAGTGTAAAAAGGAGCACAGGGCCTCCAATAAACAAAAACCTAGGGGTAGATGTATGGGGACTGAATTACTATTCAATGGTGGGCAACATGATAACATGATAGGATTTTCAGGATTTAGGAATATATGGCATATTTCAGTATGGATTTTATAATTGTAATCTTGATTTTGTATTTCCATTTGTTGATGTAAAAGGAAATAAATTACTACTATTACTATTACTTCAGAAATAAATTAGACCTGGAAGATTTACCACTTAATTAAATATGTGTATAATCCCCCAAATAATAAAATATACAGTGGATAAATGCAGACAAGACAAAAGCACGAGTGTGAGTGATTTCAATGCACTTTCTGAGCAATGGTGATATTCTAATACAAATTCTGTTCGGAAAAATCTCACAGCCTTCTTTAACCGCTTCGCCGATGGCCATTTAAACCCTGCACGGCCGGGAACGGATACCCAATAAACAGAACAAGACATTTAAATTGTTAAATGCTGCAAAAATGCTTCATAAAAAAATATACGTATCTTCCGTATTTATTAAGTTATTTTAGTGAAACAAAAACTGATTTAAAGTTCATTAAAGGCAGTATACATCTACGGTATCATTAAAGTCGAGACTATATTAATAAATGATTGAAATTTCATTAATTTGTATCACTGTAAAGAAAGCCATTCTTTGCATCGAATGCGCCTAATTCTGAGTAATTTTGTTTTACAAACTATATGTGTATATCAGCTGAATAAACGAAGTGTTGGGTTCAAGGTTTATAGGTTTCAGTTTATGCTATCACGTAATAATAACTGTATATGTTGCATTATACATGCTGAAAAGAAAACTCCGTCAGCATCTTGCTAGTTGCACAACCGAAGTTTATGTTAGCTGACGTAACTTTTTTCTTCGCTTAGTTTATATAGTGATTTGGACTGCGTCAGAGTTCCAAGCAATTTCTTTAGCTAAAACACAGCTGAAATAGTTTCCTCAGTGCTAATCATGGCTTCAACTAGTAATGTAGCAAATAAATTAGCTAGTGTAGGAAGAGTGCGGGCTTCTGATATTACATCAGAAAATGTGGAAGACTTTTTGCTGTTAGTGATTTGGACATTGATGGCAAGTTTTCAGATTTTGAGGGGGCTGTTGAGGATATAGATAGCAGTGAGGAGGATAATGACTCATTTCCGACAGGTGTTCGTGAAGAATCATCATTATGGAGGTGTCAAAATAACTCTTAACACAAATAGACATACGTTCATGAGCACAACCTCTCGTGTACAACCGCATACTCAGCTAACTTCTGACAGCCAACCAATTGACATTTTCACAAAATTTTTTACTACTGACTTACTGTCTCTCATTGTTTTGGAAACAAATGTATATGCGAGTAGGATGAAAGAAGACCTGATTGCTAAAGGCAATTTAGGACCTAAGAGTAGAATTCAGAAGTGGACAGAAGTAACAATGAATGAGATTTATAGACTACTTGGTCTAATTATGCTCATGGGTGTTATTCGTAAACCTACGCTAGACATGTACTGGTCTACAGATGACATGCTGGCTACCCCATTTTTTTGGGAAAGCATGTCAAAAAACAGGTTTACTTCCATTTTGCACTTCCTTCATTTCACCTGCACAGAAAATGTGCAAAATCAGGCCAGTTTTTGATTACACTATTTCAAAATTCAAAGAAAATTATGTGCCTAGTGAAAAGATCAATGTTGATGAAAGCCTGATGCTTTGGAAGGGCCGTTTAGGCTGGAAACAATGCATAAAAACAAAGAGGAGCAGATTTGGCATAAAGAGTTTTGATGTATGTGAAAGTAAAACAGGATATCTTTACAATAGCTGCATATACACTGGCCAAGGGACTGATAACACCGGAGAAAAAGATTTGGGGTTATCTGGTTCCATAGTAATGCACCTGATGGAATCTGTAGTTGATCAGGGTAGGACTGTATATTTAGATAATTGGTACAGTTCTCCTAAATTATTCATGCCCTTACACAAAAGAAAAACAAATGCAATTGGAACAGTATGCTTATATTGTATTGGTTTGCCATAAGATGTGAATACGAAGGCTCTAAGAAGAGGAGAAATTCAGGTGCATCAGCTCCCACCCTTGACTTATGTTGCTTGGCAAGACAGGAGGGTTGTTACAGCATTATCCAATTGCAGCTCTCAGATTTTGATGATTGATACTGGAAAAATTGATGCTCGTAACAAAATGTCAATTTTCAAGCCCGATATTATCCAGGAATACAATATGCATATGGGTGGAGTGGATCTAGTAGATCAGGTATTACACGCATATCCCTCTTTGCGAAAAACAATCAAATGGTATAAAAAAGTATTTTTACACCAGCTGGATATAACCATATACAATTGTTTAGTAATTTGGAGAGCTCTAAACCCACGGAAGACAATGACGTACCTGGACTTTCGCATATCAATAGCATGCAGTCTAATTGAGCAGTATAAAATTCAGAGACCTCTCCATACTGGGCGTAAGAAATCCACCACCCCAGCACCCCTCAGACTTGAAGGAAAATATTTTCCTAAAAGGGTACCACCCACAGCAAAAAAGTCGCGTCCCTTTAGAAAATGTCTGGTGTGCCGCAAGAAAGGTGTCCGAAAGGAAACTAGTACAATTTGCCGTGAATGTGGAGATGTGCCCTTGTGTGTTTATCCCTGTTTTGAGGTGTACCATTCAAGAAAAAGCTTTTAAAGGTAAGCTTTTACTTCTTATAGAATTTATTTAAATTTACTGTAAAACATAAGGTTTAAAAGAATTATCATTAAATATGCCTTTTAACTTGGACGTCATATGACGTCCATATCGGTGAAAGGGTTAATTCTAACACAATAGAACTTCTATCAACCTGACAATCTACCAACTATCTTAACACTACAATGGCTAACAGCTAACCCAGATCTCACAATGATATCCCCCTTACTTACTGAAATTACTCATTGCTACATTATAGATGATTCCTGGATGTGGTCAAAATTCAATTACAACAATCAAACTAAGGAACAAGCATTCAAAAACTTTTTAAGGAAACCATTACTACTGGAACTATAAGAAAGCCAATTGGAAAATGTTTACTAAACAACTAGATAAAGCTGATAAAGTTCAATTCTTAAGAAAATAATTCTGTTGATTACATTATGAATAATTTCAATAACACAATATCCCAAGAGAAAAAATGACATACTCCCCTTTGGACTGAAAAAACGTAAACAAATGAAACAAAAAAAAGACACTGCTAGACTCAAGGCAGAATCTACAAATAACCCTGTAGATCAGAAAAACTATTTGTAGTCGGTTTATTGACACTTTGTCACTTACCTTTTTATATTATCAAGAGAGGAGAGCAGACAACAGACGCTAGTTGGAGAGAGATTGCAAATGGAGGCAATGGCTTCGGAAACTAGTCCCTTGATAATATAAAAATGTAAGTGACGAAAGTGTCAATAAACCGACTACAAATAGTTTTTCTAATTAATTTTGACGTCATTGTTACTAAATTCCTCCAATCACACATAACCCTGTAGATGTTCAAGAATGGAGAAAACTGTGCAAAACGAAGAAAGGAATTACAGCAAAAAGGGAATCTTATTACAAATTCAGAGAAAAAATTGACCACAGAAAAGACAGCAGTAAAGTCCATAAATGTGTTAGTACATTAAATAACAAAACCCTTATAAAATAGAAAAAACTCCTTATAATCAAAAATAAAATAGTCACAGATGCTATGAAAATATCAATATATATCAGTTAATTGAACATACATATAGAGAATACATATCACCAAAGAAAAGAAAGGCTGAGTCCATTAAAATGGAGGAAATAAAAGAAGCATTTAAAACAGATCATTTACACGAAATCTTGAATTCAACTTTTAAAATACAAGAACTTTAAAGAACTATTTCACAATTTAAGTTACACTTAAGTCCAGGATCTTAAAAAATTACAGGAGATGTGATTTAACATTTTAGACCAAAAGCACAAAATATACCATTAAAGATATTTATTATGGGTGCATTATAAGTTGGTGATTGACAGTTGAAGGAATGGGGAAAGAGAGGGGATAGCACCGTTGCCACTTTACCGTCCCTCTCCACGTGCTAGGCAACGAAGATGACAGGTAGAGTAGAGGAGGAAGTTCGGTTCCGGTTATGCACACACACATATTCCTAGAAATTTGCATACTGCAGTATGAATCATAAGTCTGCCGTAAGACTGTCTACACGTTTAAGTGAGCAGTTACCTAATTACAGCATACGAAATCTTCAGAATGAACAAAAAATAAATGGTTAGCTACAGTTAAGATTTAGAGAAACAAAAGTGCCATACCTGCACAGAATTATGCATTCTATTCCAACAGCAATATGCTGCTTATCTCAGAGTCGCTGCTGTCATTGCTACTGCTTTTCTGATCGTCGTCAGAGCTACTACAACTTCCCATGGAAATTATGCGTTCATCCACACTTTCTTCCAAAACGCCTTCGTTTTCCCATGCTGCCACTATAACTTTTTTTGTGTGACAAACATCTTCCCAATTTTTAGCACTTATTTTTGCTATTGCTACTTCTTTTAGTTTTATAACAGATGTTATAGTGAAATCTGTATTGTTGTGCGCTACCTATCCCTTTATTTGGGCCCAAATCAACTCTATTGCATTAAAATGGCAATGGTAGGGAGGAAGTCTAATAATTTTGTGGACTTTTTCTGCAGCAATTTCATCAACTATATATTTTGGGTACTGCGGTTTGTTTGCTTTTATCAGTTCAAGCAATTCATACTTTTTAAATGGTCTTAGAACACACACATTGTTGCGAACAAGCCATTCCAAAATAACAGAGTGATATTTTGCATTATCCATGACAATTATGGAATGCCTCTCCAAATTGACTAATAACTGCTCTTTGAACCATTTAAGAAATTTGGAATGGTTCATTTCTTCATGATAGTCTCCTGTTTTCTTAGATTTGAAGAGGAGGCAACATTTCGGAATAAATCCAAAAGAGTTTCCTGCATGATGGAGGATTATTCTTTCACCTTTACCTAATGGCACCTGCATTGTTGCTCCCAAGGTATCATCAGTCCAGCCCTTGTTAATGCAATG
Source organism: Mantis religiosa (assembly GCA_030765055.1). Taxonomy (NCBI): domain Eukaryota; kingdom Metazoa; phylum Arthropoda; class Insecta; order Mantodea; family Mantidae; genus Mantis; species Mantis religiosa. Next base: position 188,806,994 of record CM060950.1, read on the forward strand.
ATTAGCATTCACCCAGGTTTCATCAATCCATGCAATATTCTCAAAATCACAAGAAATAATTTCTCGTAGGAACCTACAGCTCCAGGCACATATGTCCATTTTTCCAGCAAGATCTTACAAAATCTTTTTATAGCGAAATCCTAAAGTTTTAACTATTTTTCAAAGTGAGGTCTTGCCACCTGTAAAAAGATCATCCATTTGTAGAGATGAGTGCAGTTTTGAAAGTGTAGGACATTGCTTCCTGGTATAATACGCATATATATGGCGGCAAATGGCATCTTGTTGAAATGGGTCCAGGTTAGTGACCAGATTATATCGCTTCCTCTTCTTCCCTGGAGTTTGTAACTGCGATGTACATGCCTGATTTTCTTCACTAGCGTATTTCTCTTTCCCTACTCTAACTATGGTATTCTTACATACACCAACAGCAGCTGAGGTTCTGTCCAGTACTTTTGAAACTGTTTTTTTTGTTGTTGTTTTTTGTATGTCCTCCAACGTTGTCATATCGGACGATGAATGGAATGGATGAAATGATGCTCAAATGGGTTCAGGGTCCATGGAGCTTAGAGTTACCCAACATTCGTCTTACAGGATAAGGGAAAACTCCGGAAAAAACCTTATCCAGGTAACTCACCCTGACCGAGATTCGAACTCGGTACCTCTTGAACGTGAGGCAGACATGCTACCACCATGCTACCAAGGCGGGCAAACAGGAATTATTGGACCCCCATTGTCTCTTTCATCTTCAAAATATTTTCGTACGGAACATATAATTTCCCTTGCTTCTCCTTTAATTGGGATTCCGTGTCCATAAACATTTTTTGTGGTCTTCACAGATAGTTTCTTTTTGTCTGTTTCTGTAGCACAAGTGTTTGTGGCAGCCATGAGTAACAATAATTAGCTAAATGTTAAAGTTACACTGAAGTTGATCACTGAAACACTAAAGTTGATCACTGAAACACGAATTATGTTACAAAAATGTAAAGCTGCTTACACCCTGTGAAACATTCACTACTTGAAGCAGTTCACTGTTAGATTGGCAGTGATGACAGGGAGAAATACCCTAAGTACCATAAGGGTTATTCATGTTTTAAGTGGACCGGACAAAGGCAGGTAAGAAGGGTTGGTCAATAAACTGGGAAGGTTGGTCATTGACCCAGAAAACCTCATAAGATATTCCTTGAAACTAAATCCACACCTGTTCCCTTCCAACAACGCATACCGTCTCATACTAAAGGGCAACAGACGACGATATTGTGATAATGCTGATTAATAAGCGAAGCAACAATAGTAGCAGTGTCTGTTTTTTCAAACCTCAACATGCCTATAGACTAGCGTCATGCATAAAGCACGTGGTGTAGTGCTATAGAGTTTGCAATGCAGGATAAGCATCCCGGGTTGCTATGGCAACAGTTTACTTTTGATTGGTGGATTGCTGGTTGCTAGGCGACCGCAATGGCGTGTCAGTGACGTGTTTATCCCCTCTCCTTGTTTTCGCAGCTGAATAGCACGTGGAGGCAAAACGCCAATTACCAACTTACGATGCGGCAATAATAATTTGATATGGAGTACAACTATACCAACAATCTTGAGATAAGCTATTGTAATTCCAGTACTCAAAGCCAAATAAACCAGCAGGACAGCTTGATATTTATAGACCAATATCTCTTATTAGCACTTAGCAAAGTTGATTGAGCGCATGATCTGCACTTACCATGAAAGGTATCTTGAATCAAAAAATTTACTTTAAGCTGGATTTCGAAAATATCACTCACACAACAAATATTTTTAACTCAAGATATTGAAGAGGCTTTAAGGAAAAAGGAATCAGTCCTAGCAGTGTTTGTGGATCTCAAAAGTGCCTATGACTCATTCCCTCATTTAAAACCTCTCCTTAAAATGGCTAAGTTGAGAAAAAATATTGAAATGTTTTCATAACTTATCTCAGAGATTTAATGCAATTAAATATGAAAACAAATTATCTTTTTAAACAGTCTCACACAAGATTGCCCCAAGGCTTAATATTTTGCTTAATATTTTCATAAATGATTTATCTTCACAACTAAACAAAATCACAAACCTAAGATATGCATTGTATTCTGATGACTTAGTCATGTGAATTCCTGCAAGTAATAAGAAAATAAACAACTTAAACCTATGTATCAAGCACTGGAAGAACTCTCTAAATGGTGTATACAAAATGAAATGACTGTAAATATGTCAAAAACAAACTTCCAAATTGTTATTCATCACACTAAACCAAGTTTTTCACGTCTCTTTAATGGGAAAAATATTACAGAAACAGAAAATTATACTTACCTATGAGTTAAACTTGATTCTAAATTATCATAGACAAATCATATCCAATATGCTGCAGAAAAAGCTACAAAAAGATGCTCCTTTCTCAAGACTTGCTGACAGCAAATAGGGAATTACAACAAACACTTTAAATACTACTAGGGGGAAAATGATGCAAATCAACTAATCCCCAGTGCCAGTAGTCAACCATAACTTTAAATACTACATACAGAACTTACATAAAACCTATGTTTCTTTATGGTAGCAAAGCTACAATCACAGCTAATCAAATAAGACTCAACTCGTGAGAAGTAAAACTAAATCAGGCCCTCAGGCTTACTGCAGGAGTAAAATCAACACCTTTAATAGCTCAAGTGGGTATCAATATGCCACTACAATATGAAAGAGAAAAATGAAGTCTAAAGATGTATGAAAAATATTCTTGACTACCTCACAATATGTACTGGAATATTCATAACCCTCCAACTGAGGATAAAAGTTATATTAATCAAATTAAGAATCTGCAACAAAAATGCAACTTATCTGCAGAGAAATAAAAATAGATAAACTACCTCTCCATATATATCCAATGAATCAAGCAATCGTTGATTACAAAGAAAATCTGTTGTAATACATACTCAAAAAAATGTGTAGATAATAAAATTCTAAAAATGGTTCCTTTAGAAATAATCCATTTGTTACTTTCTTGGAAGTGTTGAAAACAGTGTTGTTATGATAAATTAACTTTAAAGAGAGTCGATTAAAGACACTAGACAACAAGTAAGTGTTGTCTAGTGTCTTTAATCGACTCTCTTTAAAGTTAATTAATCCATTTGTTACCCAGAAAGTGACTTCATATTTATAACCATGGATCCCTAACTGATAGAAAAGCACAAGCAGGCACCAGCATATACTGCAAGCATTTTACCTTTTTCATTTTCCTAGGGCCTCTCACATCTCATGATGGAGAACTAGAAGGCATAAGCACTTCTCTGATGCAGTTGTTATGCCACATAAATACCTTCCAAAAAGCTATAATTTTAAGACTCATGATCAGCCATGCAGGTAGTAGCCTCATTCCCATCAAACAGTAAAATGTTAAGAGATTCTACACACACTTAAAAATTTACAAAGCCAAACCACTGGGATCCAGTGGATCCCAGCCCATTGTGCTATTATGGGAAATAAAAAAGCTGACTTCCTAGCCAATGAATTCAGCTAACATTTCTTATGCATCAAAATTATGTATAAATTCAGAAATCCATACACATTGGCAACATAAATGTTATGAAAAAGGTAAAAATAAATCATGGAATATGCTTTTGGATAATACTAATACCATACCAGAATCTCCAAGAAGCTCAGCATTGGCCCTTTTTTGCTTCATGATTGGACATGACTTGCTGGCTGCCCACCTGTTCAAGATCAATATCTTCAATTCTCAAGATGTATATTATTCAACAGCTCACTGACAGTAATAAATAAGACGCCACCTTCTCATGTGTGTTGCAGTCTCAAACATTGTCAGTGTTCCAGTTCAACTGTGTAAATATTTTTGGGAAGCCCATAGAAAAATTGAGCAAATCCAATTAAAAGTGCATTAATAACAAACAGCAATATTACTCGTGTACTGGTCTACAGATGAAATGCTAGCTACTCCAATTTTTTTTAGGGGGTTGGGGGGGGGGTGGAAATGCAGGTTAAATAACAGGTTTACTTTCATTTTTCTTTTTCTTCATTTCATGTGCACAGAAAATGTAAACAATAGGTACACAAAATCGCAGTACACAGGAAATTGCAGAAATAGAAAATCTCATACTTCGAGCTAGATATTCTCTTAAAGAGTGCAAGGGTAGTATGCCACTGAACTATTCTTAAACTACACATTTTAAAACATTTTTGAAAATGATTTCATTGATTACAATGAACTTAAGTGTTATGATGAAAGATAAAAAATTATATTTTAAATTTTCCTGAAATGTTATAAGTGCTCTGTATTGTGACTACGTGGGTTGGTAGAATCAAAAGCCTTGTTTCCAGAAATTTAAAATGCTCTTTATTTAAAATGCATTAAACAGAAGCTTTGTACAACCCTTGAAGCAGCAAAATGATGTGACATTGACAAACAGCAGTCTTCAAGGTCGACTTGATGCTCAGCTGCATGTAAACAAACAAAAGAATCATTTCGGCACAGTTCAAAACCATCACACAATTACAACACAACTGACTCTCCTCACACTTTGCCGCTATTTATACCTCCCAGTCATTGTTCTAGAATGCAGTAGACTGTTCAATAACAATCGCGATGGCATCAGAAAGGCGGGAAATTTCCAGACTTCTCTCTGTCTCTTTCTCTCTCTTGCAAGTGTCCAGCTCTGCGAGCCAATATCTGTCAATTTTCTTTCCTGCCTACGCGTGCCCGGCACTGGCTTGTTGCAGCTCCAACACAACAATGCTGTCGGTGACAGTATTCTGGAAGAATTTTGTGTAAATTGGAAGCTATTAAAACAATGGAAAATTTTATGGAAGAGCAAATGCATTTTACATTAAAACTACATTGTGCCATATGCATTTTTCTTCATAGAATTAATTGGTTTAGAGTTATGTGCCTATGTTCGTTTCTTTAAATAATGGTGATTAAGCTGTCCGAAAGGCTAAGTGAAAGAATAATTGATTTGTTTCCGTAGGAGATTTATATACTTTGATGTTCCATGGTTCCATGACTTAGAATTTTTCAGTCTGACTCTTCCTTTCCTAATCCTTTAGGGATTATGCACATATTAATGTTTGTCAGCTTTTGAATTTGAAGCAAAAATTGCACTGGCATCAAGCACTACACCCTGCCCACTGTTATAATATGAAATCATTTTTGAAAACTTGAATTAGGGTTGCTCATGTGGAGGTTAAGTATCAACTGAATTTACTCATATCAATGATATGGTTAGTACTGTGACTTTAGCGACCAGCATAGCAATAGAGTCCAGTTAAATGGGAATGAATTTGCTATTCATATTTCTTTAAATCCTATTGTATTCCTAAAATAGCCAATGAAAGAGACCTTAACATTTGAATTCCTTGCCACGAGTGGTTAATAAAGCCATTGTAGGAGAGACTTTCTTACACCGTATCCTTACACTAGATGATGACACATGGTCCAAATCCTATGATCCAAAATTGAAACTCCAATCGAAATACTGGCATCTTTCTTACACCGTATCCTTACACTGGATGAGACATGGTCTAAGTCTGAGACTTCATAACTGAAACTCCAATCGAATGAATGGCAACATTATGCGTCACCACAAAAGTCAAAGGTTTGTGAAAGTTACCGTGCTTCTTGTATGACAGTGATGGTGTTACGCTAACACATTATGTTCCTCCATAGCAGACCATCAGTGTACAGTATTACCATTTATTTTTTGAGCACAATCTGCAACCAGATTTGAGAAAGAAGTGGCAACACTTTCTGTAGAAGCTACCGATCATTTTGCATGACAATGCTTGTGTTCATACAGTGCAAGCTGTGGCTAATTTGTTCAGTCAATGGGGCTGGGAAGCCAACATACTCCTCTGACTTAAGTCCATGTGACTTTGATTTGATTTTGAAGATAGAGGCACTTGTGGCATTTGCTTCAAATCTATTCCAGAGAGATTTTTCAGGCAATATACCACTCCATTTGAACTATGAACAGAACAGTCTCTGCTATATTATGACTTCCTGATCACTGGCAATGGGTTGCACACAATGCTGTTAACTATTACTTGGGACATTTAGTGAGGTACTTCACAGTGGATGCACGTTATCTGTTTACACAGTATGCCTGCGTGCAGAGGGTTGTGGAGGTGAACAGAATGTCAGAAAAATTCGTAAATTATTAGGCAGAAAATTTGATACGTTAAAGAGCAGATCGAAATTGATTTACTTAATTCCGATTGAAGATCCCGATTCCTACATATGTCTCACTTTTTGTATTAGTAGAGCTTCCACCTGTGGTGTTGTCAAGGACGGATATCAGCTGTTGTCTGCCTCACTTGCTGAAGTATTTGCACCCTTTTCCATCAAGGCATCTCGATGCCAGTATTCTTTATCTATGGACTTAACTTTGATGCACACATTTATACAGTCGTTTTCAGTGATGTTTAAACACTTTCTGGTGTGCTGATTGCACCTTTCCTTTACGAGGCGTGTGCCTTAGTTGTTTTGTGTTTCCCTTTTTCTCCGTGTGAGCGCGTGAAGGTTGCTTTGGTTCCTCTCTCGGACAGCTCTCCGAGCTGACGAGACAAAGTAGTCGGGGCTCTCCTTTCACGGCACGCGCACGGTGATTTATAATTGTCTGAGCTCCTGGGTGCAGTTCAAAATCATGTAATAGCAGGTGTTAGAGTGTACAAAGTTTAGCTTTCGAGGAAGGTTAAGTTAAGTGTAATTGTGCAAGTAAGCTGTCAGTTTGAATAAGAGATTTATTAAAGCTTTTAAATTATCAAAGTTGTATAATTGTACCTTAGCCTCCGAGTACAGTTCAGTGGTTGCAGAGCTTAGTTATCTTATCGTCAAGTGGAGGCGGTCAAATTGGGCATTGGGTATTATTTCGTATAACCATGTCGAGTGACTGTCAGCTTTTGCGCAAAAAATGAAATTCTATTTGAGCTGGGGATTCGTGGGCGCGGCAACTTGTCGTCAGCAGATGTTCCTGCCCTGTTAGATGCCCTTCGTAGTGCAAAAGACAACGATTTTGTGACATTGCCGGATACACATTTGTTGGTAATTGAATCACCGTCATTATGTGAGGCCGCGCTATTGGAATTTGACGAATTGTTTTCTAATTCGAGTACGGTTTCGGGATTTTCCAAGGCCCAGGGGAGGCGTTTGACTGCCAGGATTTTGCATTATGTGCAACGGATTGAATACTTCCAGGAATATTGCCCTAAGGTTAAGTTCGGAGTTGGGTTGGCCGATCTGAGGGGGCAGTTTATGAGATATTTAGAAATGCTTGCACCCCAAGGTGAACGGGCCGCGTCGGGTGTGGTCACACAACCTGGGACGGCTCAGGTCTCGGGTTTAAGCCGTTGAAATTACTTCATCCATTACAACAGTTGGTCGAGTCATACCAAAGCTTTAGGGTTTGTGATGTTTCTACTGCTCTTGAATTTCTTAAGTTCCTAGTAAGAGCCAAGGATTGTGCTGAGATATGCCAGGTTCCCGATCTACAACTGCTTGATGTGGTTATGTCAAAAGGGGGAGACGCGGTGCGCGGTATAATTGGGCGTGTTAAGGGGAGTGTAGACCCAGTGACGGAGTTGCATGATAGTGTGTTGGAATGTTTCATACCTCGTCGGGTGTTACATGTATTAACTCAAGATAATGTTTTGAAACCCCAGGGGTTGGGGGAGTCTTTTTCCGAATATATGAACAGTGTTAAGCTATATGCGCGTGTGTTGCGATTGCCGGATAGTTAGGGGCAGATCTGTGATATTATGATTCCGGGGTTGAAGCCGGCAGTACGGTCTGTTTTGTTATTTAGACCTCGTCCAACTACGTTTAAAGACATGGAGGGGCTTTTACTGAGTTTGGCAGAGTATGAGGCGTCAGATGCTGCACGAAGCTACGAGCCATTACAAGTGCCTCTGCGTGTTCAATTTGAGCCGCGGCAGAATAACCGGGCAAATCCAGCTCAGGCTAATTTTCGGTCGCTAGGACCATGTTTCAGGTGTGGTTCGCGTGAGCATTTAGTTAGACAGTGCCCGGTAGTGAGGGGGCGTGTTGGGGCGTCACCACCTGCGCGCGTAAACGTGCAAAGGCGTCAGGATTGACAACTAGCCACCAGCGGGATTTCTGCCTGTTGTCAGAGATTCCGTCGGATGGTCGCCAAGCCCTTTAATTTGAAACCGGCAGTTAACCGCTCTCTTGGACTCTGGAAGCTCCTGCTCATTGGTACACGAGGGGTTTTATTATCGCTACCTTACTAAATTCTCAGGTAAACCGCAGCAGTGTAGGGTCGGGTGCGTGTCGGTAAATGGCCATAAATTTCAGGTGAGTGTTAAGGTTCAGTTAACCGTGCGTTTTCCGCATTTTACGTGGAAACACTACTTTTATCTTCTGCCGGACTTGCCATTTCGACTGATCTTGGGCTCGGACTTTGTCTAGAGTCGGCCTAAGGATTGATTTTCGGGATGGGGAGATTACCTTCGCGTTTGCTCCTGTGCGAATCCCATTCATTAGCGACCATTTAACGAATGTCGAACCTTTAGAGGAAGGCGGATGGTTCCACCCTCAGGTTTGCAACGTAAGTAAAGTTTTCTCCCATTTGACTGAAGAGCATAGCCGTTTGCTAGACCAACTATGTGCAAACCACGGGTCGTTATTCGCCGACCGTTTAGGAGTAACGAATTTGGTGGAGTATGATATCCAATTAACAGATGACACCCCTGTGAAGTTACCACCCTATCGTGTTACCCCTCCTAAGATGGTGATTCTTCGTAAAAAGATCGATGAGATGTTACGGAAGGGGGTGATCAGGCCGTCCACGTCTAATTATAGTAGTCCAGTATTCTTGGTCCCTAAGGGCGAGGACGATTTCAGGGTAGTGGTGGACTATCGGCATTTAAATAAAAAGATAAAAATTGAGGCACAACCCATGCCGCATCCAAGTTCCGCGGCGCATTATTTCGTGGGTGCCAAAGTATTTACGAGTTTGGACTTAAATAGTGCCTACTATCAGATCCCTTTATCTGAATCGTCTAAGCCGTTAACTGCATATTCTCTTCCGTGCAGACTATGAATTTCAAAGGATTCCCTTTGGAATTGCGATAGGAGCACAGGTGCTGTCGCGGTTACTAGACCAAATATTTTCGGACATTAAATTTAAATATGTGTATCATTATTTGGATGACGTAGTTGTCTACTCCCCCGACTTTGAGACCCATTGCCAACATTTGGCGGAGGTTTTTACAGGCTGGAAAGTGCGGGTCTTACCTTATGCAAAGAGAAATGTAAGTTTGCTACCGGGCAGATTTCGTTTTTAGGCCATATCGTATCTCCTGCTGGGATAACGATCGATCCAGAGCGTACTAAAGTAATACGTAATTTTCCTCGTCCCAAAACCGTCAGGGCGTTAGCTAGGTATGTAGGTATGGTGAACTTTTTCAGTAAGTTTATTCCGGATTTTGCAGCTCGCGCGGAACCCTTGAACCATCTTCGGCGGAAAGGGATTCCGTTTAGATGGGGCGAGCAACAGCAGCAGGCCTTTGAAAACCTTAAACAGGCAATTATGAATCCCCCGGTGTTGGCTTTCCCGGATTTTTCACGTAAGTTTGTCCTGCAGACCGATGCTAGTAGAGGGTCGGTGGCTGCCGTTTCACTCCAGGATTTTCCCAGGGGGCAAAGGGCTATTGGGTATAATTCGCGTACCCTTACCCCTGCCGAGCGCATGTTGTCAGATGGCCGGGGGGGGGGGGAGATTGTGCTGATTGCACCTTTCCTTTACGAGGCGTGTGCCTTAGTTGTTTTGTGTTTCCCTTTTTCTCCGTGTGAGCATGTGAAGGTTGCTTTGGTTCCTCTCTCGGACAGCTCTCCTAGCTGACGAGACAAAGTAGTCGGGGCTCTCCTTTCACGGCGCGCGCACGGTGATTTATAATTGTCTGAGCTCCTGGGTGCAGTTCAAAATCATGTAATAGCAGGTGTTAGAGTGAAGCTATAATGTGTACAAAGTTTAGCTTTCGAGGAAGTTTACGTTAAGTGTAATTGTGCAAGTAAGCTGTCAGTGTGAATAAGAGATTTATTAAAGCTTTTAAATTATCAAAGTTGTAACGATATGTTTTAGTTAGAACTTTTATATGAATATTGTTTTCTGATATGACTTAGTAGGCCATGTAATGACAATATTAAAAACAAATATATGTGTAATTTTGTGATTGGCCGTAGTAATAATTGTATTACGTAATACGGTGACGTAGCAGCACATTGGCCAATCACAAAATTAATACAGGAGTAACGATAGTTACTGAAAATCAATAATCTTGAGATAGATATGTTCTTGTCTTGTTCCATGGCGAGGGGAAAATGTCGCGGTGAATATAAAAGCTTTATAACGGAAAGTTAATAACCTTCAAAAAGAGTTATTCGGTATAAGTAATAGTGACGAGTGGATTATACAATCAAATTATATAGTTAATCAAACTCAATCATCAAGAAACAATTCGACCTGCAATGATTAAGAGGGACGGTCACAAAGATGGCTCCCAACTTTGGGGCTGATTAATCATTGAGAAATAATTCGACCTGCAACGATTAAGATGGAGCGAGTTAAGCTGAAATAACGCCACAAAGTAAGTTGTATAACTGTACCTTAGCCTCTGGGTACAGTTCACTGGTTAATCCATTAAGTGCATTTAAGATCATAGTCTCCCATTTTTTCTGTTATTTGTTGCTTCAGTTCAGTAGGGTTTAAATCAAGTGATAAGGCAGCAGTCTTAAGACTTATAAATCCATGATCTTTCAAAAGTTTATCTGCAGTTTGTACTAGGGCGTGCCGTGACTCAGTGGTTAGACCGCTTGGCTCTCACCAAAGCGGCCCGGGTTCGATCCCAGGCGACCGCAAAGTGAGATTTGTGGTGGACAACACGGCGCTGGGACGGGTTTTCTCCGGGGCCTCCGGTTTCCCCCGCCATCTCATTCCACCGTTGCTCCATCTTCATCTCATGTGTCATCAGTGTCATCGCCTGCGGTGCCGTATGTAGTAAAAGCAGGTGTTAAACACTACACGCACATGCAGTTTGCACTGGACGTCGTTTGCTTTGACAATTTCTAACAGCTCCCTCTTCGAAGTTCTTTGAAGTCCAAACCATTAATCTTCAGCTACTGAAAAGTCTATTCTTTTGGAGATGCCATTTTGAAGATTTGTTTTCCTGATGGTTTGGCAAGGTGTATTATTGAGCACAACAATGCCACTAGATCATAGGTTTGGTATACGCTTTTCATTGAGCTGATTTTCATAGTTGGTCTTCATCTCTGTGGTAATCTTCTTTTACAAACAGAGTTGTATAATTCTGCTCCTTTGATGAAACCCATCTCACCAACATCATGTACCACTATTGCTATTTGCCCAGCAGTTTATTCAACAAAATCGCAGGAATATTGTCATGTTGCCAACACTTCTTCACTGTATAGTGGCTATCTACTGATTTTGTTGGTGTAAACTACCAATATTCTTAGGACCCTTTTTGTTACTTCTTGGAGCCTATAAATAGGCTGCTCTGCATGTAACTGTATCCTGGTATTCCATTAAAATGTGCCACATACTCTTACATTTTTTGAAACTAGATCCCATTTTTAATATTAACCTGAATTTTTTCTGTCCAAAATTAATGTGACTTTGCGGGTCCGTGAAATTAAAAGTCCAGGTTACAAACGCAAAAAATTGCTCTTTATTTCTTTTGAAACACGCTTTAGTCAACCTGACAGTCGTAGAATTACGTCACATACACAATACAACTTGCAAGGTCAACGACCACAACACAACTCGCACAGCTGTTCATGCACGTGAGTTCAATTAACAACTGTCCCCTGACGAGCTGCAGCTTCCTTATTTATAGCTGACTCACTATCCGGAATGTTCTCAAACAATCAAGATGGCGCTAGAAGAAAGATGAACTCTCCAGAAATCTGTCTCCTCCCCCCACCGTTTCGGCGAGCTTTTATCTCCGCACTGCACTGCCTGTCTCTTTGATCTCGTTCCCTGCGCCGCCTCACCTCAACAATGCGTTCGCGACACTGCTCTCTCCTCAAGGCTGGTCGTCCCGAACAGCATCATCGTAGCGGGCCAGACGATCCAGGTGTACCACCAACATTTTTCCTCGGGGCACCTTCTGGATGCAGTAGACCACATCGTTAATCCTCTTTACCACCCGGTACGGTCCTTGCCATGGTTGCTGAAGCTTTCGTCAGCGTCGCTTGGTCCGGTACAACCAGACCAAGTCACCTTGCTGGAACCCTTGGCTGTTGGCTTGCCTGTCGCATCGGGTCCTCATACGGTCACTCGTCATCTGGATGTTCTGACGAGTCATCTTTTGCATGTCGTGGAGACGGACCACCAAGTTCTCCATATACTCTGTTGCTGGCCGTTTCGCTTCCGGAGGGCTTCCTAAAGCCAGGTCATAAGGGAGGCGTAACTCGGCCGAACATTAAGCTGACTGGCGTCATCCCAGTGGTGTCGTATGTCGACGAGCGGTAGGCCAGCAGAAACAGTGGCACCTTGACGTCCCAGTCTCGCTGATGGCTGGCCACGACCGTCTTCAGATGTTCTTCTAGGGTCTTGATGTACCTTTCGACCCCCCGTAGGGTAGGGGATCCGATCCGTCCCCTTCAGCTTCTGTGGTGCGAGCACTGCGAACCCCTAGCACTCGTGGTACCTTGAACGTTACTAGAGGAACCTGGGGCCGACATTCGAGCCCCTCCCTGATTGGGAGTTTTTCGGATTGGGTTGGACTCGAGGGGGCAGTGGTTCCCGATACCCTTGAGAGATCGGGTACGTCTCCGGACGTGGTTGAGGGAAGCCATATATTCCCGCGTACTAGCCTGCATAGCTAGTAGAAGGTGTGCTAGATCACCAGGCGGCCCTACCGAGATAGATCGGTAGCTTTCGCCTTTGTGGTTGGCGCGCGTAAGTGGCTTATCCACTTCCATCCCGTCTTGTGTCCATCGGACTAGATGGAGGGGGCTTGTTAGTCTCTAGGTCTTGCCCTATGGAAAGCCCTACGGAGGCGCCGGGCGCCCTTTTGTGACAGCTCGGTAACTCCCTGGTCGTTAAAGGGGGAGGAGTCAGTCTTCACTCTGTATTGATTGCCCTGGTAGATACCCTCGAGTTTATATAGTTTATGTACCTCTCGACCATGCCTTCCGACTGCGGGTGTAGGGCTGTTGTGCGGGACTTGTTCACCCCAAGTCTTTCCAGTACCTCCTTCATCAGGTTAGACTCAAAATTGGTGCCCTGATCATTGTGGAGCTCTAACGGCATCCCAAAACAGCAGAACAGTTGCTCCACGAGGCAGTCTGAGTTTGTCTTCGCCTCTTGGTTCGGGATGGCATATAGCTCCGGCCACTTGGTGAAATAGTCTACGATCACCATCAGGTACTTATTGTCTCGGTCGGACACTGGGAATGGTCCAGCTATGTCGACAGTGATGCGTTCGAATGGCCCTCCGACATTGTACTGCAGCATGTGACCCCGGCTCCTAGTCTGGGAGCCGCGACTTGCCGCGCACACTTGACATTGACGGCACCATCTCTCGGCATCTGCTCGGAGCCTCAGCCAGTAGTAACACTGTCGAAGTTTGCCGATCGTTTGGTTTGCTCCCAGGTGTCCTGAAGTACCGGCGTGCACTTTTTCCAAGACTTCCGGGACCTTACTCCAGGGAAGTACCAACTGTTCTCTCTGCGTCTTCCCATCAAATGATTCCCATATCCGGAACAGTACGCCCTCTCCGATCTTCAGCGAGTCCCATTGGGCCCAGTACGACTTGTAAGCAGCGCTTCTGCGTGCAAGGTCCTCCCAGGTCGGTCTCGTCCTAGCTTCCAACTCCCTCAGGAGTGGCTCCAAGACGGCATCCGCCAGCTGCTCCCTCCTCAGGCCTGCACTATCCCAGTCATCCGCAGGCACTGCCGTGACCACTCTAACAGCTGCAGCACGCTCCTTCTGTTCCACTTTTGTGCATTGGTTGCGCTCTTCCTGGCATGGTCTTCGGGACATGGCGTCTGCGTTGCCATGGCTCTTCCCTCTATAATGTTCAGAGGTGAAGTCGTACTCCTGCAGCCTCTGGACCCAACAGGCTATCTGGCCTTCCAGGTTCCTTAAGCTTAGCAGCCAGGTTAGGGTGGAGTGGTCAGTCCTCAGGTGGAATGGCTGACCGTACAGGTAATTGTGGAAGTGCTCCAATGTCTCTACTAGCGCCAGTAGTTCTCGCCGGGTAATGCAGTAGTTCTTCTCTGCCTTGGACAGCGTCTTGCTGTAGTAAGCTATCACCCGCTTGTGCCCGTCCTGGACTTGGGATAAGACGCCTCCAATGCAATGGTCACTGGCATCGGTGTCCACAATGAAGGCGCCTCCTGGTTGTGAGAATCCCAAAATAGGACTACAAAGCATGTTCTTCAGCTGCTGGAAAGCACCTTCGGCATCTCTCGTCCATGCATAAGGCCGGTGTTCTTCTGTCAGGTGTGTGAGGGGCTTGGCGATGTTGGAGAACCCCTTTATGAAACAGCGGTAGTAACTGCACAGCCCCAGGCAACTGTGCAATTCTCTCTTATCCTTTGGCCGAGGCCAATCTCTCACTGCCTGTGTCTTCTCTGGGTCTGTGGCCACTCCGGTTGGTGATACTATGTGACCCAATTAGTTGACTTCCTTGCGGAAGAGTTGGCACATCTTTGTGTTTAGCTTCAGGTTAAGTCGCCTGTAGTCTCTGTAGCATCTTGCTCAGGTTTTCGAGATGGTCTTCGAATGTCTTGCCGACGATGTCCAGGTATAGCAGGCAGGCGTCATAAGTCAATCCTCTCATCGCTGACTCCATGAGGCATTGGAAGGTAGCTGGTGCGTTGTAGAGGCCAACGGGCGTAACTGTGAACTGCCAAAGCCCTTGGCCTGTCGAGAACGCAGTCTTCTCCTTGTCTCTCGGATTCAGAGCTACCTGCCAGTAACTAGACTTCAGGTCCAGGGTCGAGACCCACTGCGCACCAGCAAGCGTGTCCTGGGTGTAGTCAATCCAGGGTGAAGGGAAGCAATCCTTCCTTGCGACAGCGTTCAGCTTCCTGTAGTCCACGCAGAAGCATAGCTCGCCATTCTTCGTCACCAAGACTACAGGAGAATACCAAGGGCTGTAAGACTCGTCAATCACTCCCCTGGATCTCATGTCCTCCAGCATGTCCCGTACCGCTGTTTGTTTCGCCAGCGGAATGTGTCTAGGTGGTTGCCAAATAGGCCAGGTGTGTCTGGTGTCGATGTGGTGGAGCACTCGGTCCGTGCTGCCGTAGTTGCTGTCGCCTTGGTTCCAGGAAGCAGACTCGATTCTGACTAATGATTCCTGAATGGGCAGTTTGTTGAAGAAAAGATTACTTTATCTAATTGAAGAAATGAGAAGAGAGTTTTTTAGAATGAACTTGGAAAAAGAAAAAGCATTAACAGAAGCAAGAACTTGGAGGGAAGCGAAGTTGTCATATCAAGAAATGCCAAGGACATTTGCACAAGTAGCAGCTGTTCCTGCTCAAACAAATAAACAACAATTAAGAAGAGTAATGGGAAATAAGACACACCATTTTTATTTCTGCTAATTCCAATATGGATGTTAAAGAATTTCAAGAAATAGTAACCAAGAATTTGAATCCGGGGAAGAATAAGATAAGAATTTGTAATTTAAGACCTGCAGGAAAAAATGTGATAATTGAAACTGAAACCAAAGAAGACGCAGAAAAAGTGATAATTGTAAGGAATTGTTAGAGAAAGATCTGAAAATGGAAAAAAAAACTAAAAATAGAAATCCACAGATAATAATATACAATGTTTTAACAGGAGTTTAGGATAAGGAATTGAAAGAAAATGTCTATCAGCAAAATTTTGAAGGCAATATGTCAAAAGAAGATTTTGACAAGGAGTTTAATTTAAAATTTAAAACCGGTCAAAGAAACAGAGCTACTGTACATCATGTAGTAGAAGTTTCTCCAAAATTGTGGAAAGAGGTGATTAAAATGGACCGACTTTGTCAGCTTTCAAGCTGTGTCAGTTAAAAATTATATATCAGACCCAAATGTCTCAAATGTTACAATTATGGATATGTGGCAACATTTTGCAGAGAGGATAAAAGAATATGTGGAAATTGTAGAGAATGCAACCATCAAAGAAGATTGTCAAAAAGCAGCACAAAATATCCGAGGAGAATGTAAGGAGTTGTGGAGGCAAAGTAAATGGCCCAACATATAATATGATTTGGGAATATAATACCATAAACCAAAATTTATCAACAAATAAGAAGAGGAATACACCATGCCGAATAAGAAGAAATATCGGGCAATTGAATATAGAAAAAGGATTGATAATTGTAAAAATAATTAAATTAATAAAGTCGTGAATGAAGAATTAATGATGGATAATAGTGGTAAAGAAGAAAATAGGAATATCATAAGAGTGGAAGTAATGGTCCAATACAAATAAATTCGAATATTTTGGATTGTAAAATAGAGAAGAAAAACGATAAGTCTATAAATGTACAAAATAAGACATTTGTAAGGAAGAAGAATTTGATAAACTATGATAAAATAGTATGTGAAATGGAAGATGAAGAAAATATTAAAATTTGGAAAGATAAAGATGTGAATGAAGAACAAATGATAAATTCAGAAGATAGAAATTTAGGGCAAACATTAATTCATCAAGATAAAATGGAAATGCCAAATGTTAAAGATATTCATGATGAATTTGAAATAATGTTAAAATCAAGCAGGCTTGAAGAACCAAAAACTTTATTAGCAGCGCTTAGATATATAACAAGAAAAGTGCACAAAAATGGAGACAAAATATTATTTACTGTGCCAAATGCAATTGATCGAATGGAATTAAGGACAAAGAATTTGCCAACATATGTGGAAGAACTTTTAGATTTATTAAATAAAGCTTTTGAAAGAAGAGGAGAAATGTTAGATTTGGAAGAATTGTATAATGATTTTGTGTTATGCTATGGATGGGTTGTGTTTGATTCAGCTGCAAATTGGCCTTATTGCTACGTACAAACTAGACATCCAGGGATAACTAGACCAGTAAAGCAGGCTAAAGATAATACAAAGGAAAATATAAGTTATAGTGTACAAAATAAACAAGTATTTAAACCAAAAACCACGTTTTGTAAAATAAATACTATTAAAGTTGAGAAGAAATATAATAAATCAGAAAATGTTATAGCAAGTTGCATAACTGCTTTAAATACCAATAATAATAAGTCAACAAAATTAAATCAAAGTAAGCATAAAGTGACCCATGCAAGAAATATTACAGAAAATCGAAAAAAGTTTAATCGTAATATGGCAAATGAAGTAAATGAAAATAAACAAAATTTTGCTAAATTAAGAAGAAATATTATAAATGGAATAAATTTTGGGAATTTAACCTGGAGAAAACTTAATTGTGCAAGTAAATGGGCAATGTAGCAAATTGGTTATGGGGGAGTTAACGAAAATTGCAGAAGAATTAAAATTGGATATTTGTATTCAGGAGCCTTATGTTGTGAATTCGCATATTCCGTTTATGCCTTTAAAATCTAGACAAATATTATGTAATAATAAGTCTATGGCAGCAATAGTTATAATAAATGAAGATATACAAGTTGTAAATATAGCACAATTTATGGATACGCATGTTAATTATGTAGAAATTATACATAGGCATGGTAGCTTAAATTGGTAAATTATTATTTTCAATATAGTTTAGATATTGAACCATTCCTAATTTAAATTGAAAATATACCTAATAAATTTAGAAATGATGAAATTATACATTTGTGCGATTGTAATGGTAAATCTTTATGGTGGCTTAGCAAAAGACCAGATGAAAGGGGTGAAAAATTGGAAGAAATAATATCTGAATTAAATATATATGTAATAAATCAAAATCACAATCCACCAACGTTCAGTAATAGAGCGGGGGCAGAAGAGAATATAGATATTACATTAGCATCATGGAAAGCCGAAAAAAGATTAAAAATTGGATAGTGACACAGAATCAAACTATGAGTGATCATAATTTAATATATTTTGATTATTTGTTAAAAGATAAAGAGAAATTAGATCAGAAGGATATGGAAAAAAAAAGATATAATTTTAAGATGGCAAATTGGCAATTAATGAGGGAAGAATTAAAAAAATTTAAATATACAATATACGGGAGCATCGGTTGATTTGGACGCTATAAACTTGACTGAAGCAATAAAGATAGCTGTGGATAAAGCAGTTCCAAAGATGAAATTTAATAGCAGGAATAATCATAAAATTTGGACAGATAAATTACAAAAGGCAAAATCCTTAGCTAGAAAATTAAGAAGAATTTGTCAAAAGTCCATCATCCATACAGAAAGAGGAAAATTTGAGAAAATATGGGGAAGCCAAAGAAAGGTATAAAATATTATTAGAAGAAACCAGAAGGAAATATTGGGAAAAATTTGTGGAGAAGAGTATAAAACAGGATTTTTGGGGACAACCTTGTAAAATTATCATGGATAAAATAAAAAAATAAAAACAGAAATTATAACTACATTAAATAAAGGAAATGGGAAATGACAGAACATTGGCAAGAATCAGTGAAATTATTATTGAATAATTTATTGCCTGATGACAATAATGAAATGGAAAAAAATATACGTGTACAAAGAAGAAGAGAGATGGCTTTGGAATATAGAGGAAATCCAATTTATTCTTTTGATGTCACAAAACTAAAATTAATTTTTAATAATCTAAAGGCCAAAAAAGCACTAGGTCCTGATGGAATAATCAATGAAGTATTATAAAATTTAAAAGAGGAAATTATACCATTTTTACATGTTCTGCTCAATGATTGTTTAATCAGAGGTAGATTCCCAAAAAAATGAAAGAAGTAAAAGTTATATTGTGTAAAGGAATGGATAAAGATAAAACACAACCAAAATCCTTTAGACCAGTATGTTTATTGAATTCTTTAGGAAAGATATTTGAAAAACTAATCTGTAAAAGAATGATGAAATATAGACAAATGATTAGTTTAAATAACAAAAAATTTGGATTTGGAAAAGGCTTTTCTACAGAAGATGCAATATTAGAACTACAACAATTTCTAAATCTCAACAAAATTATGTAATTGGAGTATCAGTGGATATATCGGGAGCTTTTGATAATCTATGGTGGCCATTTTTCTTTGATAGATTAAGAGAAAAGAAATATCCAAGCACTATATATAGAATGTTAAAAGATTATTGTGCAAACAGAGAAGTTTATGTAAAAGGTCTAAATCATCAAATTAGGAAGAAAATCACTAGAGGATGCCCCCAAACTTCTATCTTGGGGCCTCTATTTTGGGATATTTATTTGGAAACATTATTGGAAGAATTTGAAAATGATAATGTATTAACTATAATAGCTTATGCAGATAATACAGTTATTATGATGGATGGGAAAAGTCGATTGGAAATAGAAAACAAGGCCAAGGAGATCACCACTAAATTATCATAGTGATATTTAAGAATGAAATTAAAAATAGCTCCAAATAAGTCCAGTTATTTAATCTTCAAAGGAAATTTAAAAAGTAATCCTACTATAAAAAAGATAATCAAAACATACAAAGAAAAAGAGAAGTAAAGTATTTGGGAATAATTTTGGATGAGAAATTGAATTTTAGGAAACATACAGAATATATAAGACAAAAGTCAGAAAAAAGTATGTTAAAATTAGCCAGGAAAAACCAGATTGAATTTTAATATTTCACTACAAGCAATACAAATTTATCACAATACCATTTTTGCATCAATCATGACAACCCAACAATGGCTCTTTTGGTTGCAATAGCAATTTGACCAATTGGTATATTAATTTAAGGGGAGCAAAATTTTGGTTGAAGAAAGGAAATATGAAGAAGGTTCATGAAATTAGTGGAGTAAGGACTAATAAAATTTGAGAGATAAAGGATACCTTGAAGAATAAGTGGCAGAAAGAATGGAATGAGATTTCAGAAGAAAGAAGAGTTTATGAAATATTTCAGAGTATTAAAGAAAGACTAAAATTACATTTTATACAACCAACAAAGAGATTAATACATTATATAACTGGTCACGGACCATATAAAACATATTGGAAGAAAATTAATAAAACAGATAATGATATATGTAATTTATGTAATAAACAATATAATCCAGAGCATGCATTTTCTGAATGCGAGAAATATGGAATTTTGGAATCAGAAGAAAGACAGGCTTTAGCAAGTTATCATGTAAATTATGTTATCGGAGATGAAGAATTAATAAAAAAGTTACAAGTTTTGACCAATTATATGAGCAAACAAGCTTGGGAATTAGATAGTATAGAAGTAAGACCAGTTATTGTGCAATTAGAGATGCAAAATTTAAGAAGATCTGAAAGAATACAAGAGAGAATTATAAGGCAAAATATAGAGGAGCCATTGAATATTATTGAAGAAGAAGAAAATGAAGATCAAAGATAAGAAATATAGCAGGAATGAGATCAAAATATTCAATTTAATAGAAGATTTTAAGTAATTTCAACGGGAAGTTAGGAATGGGCAAAGAGACGAAGAATAAGATCAAGAAGAATAGAAGGAGAGGCATACAAATTATAGAAGGAGATTTAGGAGGAAAGACAAGGTGGAGGATAGAACAATCGTGTCCAGCCAAAGGAAGGATGGCCGTATGCAGTCATTGTCAGGCAACCAGCCAGAAGGATGGAAAATGGCGGAGGGAAGATCAAGATGGCAGTGGAGAGAATAGGTAGCTGTGGCCAGGCAACCAAATTAGGTGGGATGGATTAGGAGTAGTGTCAGCGGGATGGTGCAGGATAAGGGTGAGTGGATTGTTCTATATAGAAGTGTGTAATTGGTGAATATTGTGAGTGTTAAAAGTGATATTGTTATTAAGTGAATAAGTTAATATTGAAAGAGCTAAGTGATTAGTGAGAAAATGAAAATATTTAAAATTTTTCAGTGAAAAGTGAAGAAATTTAAATGGTTAGAATAAAATTTTAGATAAAAAGAATTTGTAACATATAGAAAGGATTTATGGTTTTTGTTTTAATCATTGTAATATTGAATAATTTTAAGTTTAATTTTCATACATAAATATATAGGTAAAGGCAATATAATTCAAATAAAAATTTTTTCTTTAATACCTAAAATAGTAATAAGTAGAATATATTATTTTATATGACAATAAAAAGGTATATAAAAAGAAATTAGATGAATAAAATAATTTGTTTCATTTTGGAAATATAGTAAAAAGAATGATTATATAAATAATAAAAAAAATTAAGAATTTAATGAATTGTGTGTTTAAAATTTAAAAGTATTTAAATAAACTTATTTGAATAAATATTCATAAAAGAAAAAAAATGCTGGTTACCAGTATTTTAAATCTAAAATAAAAAAACAATTTGTTATAATAGCTGGGAAATATCTCCATTTGTTGTATCGCTGGATACCAGTGATATAGTTTTTTCTTTTAATCATATATTATTTTGTTGTTTTGAGTTAGTAATTAAGTAGGTAAAGATGTTTTGTAGAATTTTGGTATTTAATGTATGTTAGATTTTGTTAGGATATAGTTAATTTTTTTTTTCTCTTCTTTTTGGTTTTAAAGTAGAAATGTTTAGAAATAGTTATGTTTGTTTATTTTAGTTAAGAAATTGAGTTGTTTGTTTCTCCAGTTCAAAATTTTTTGCTGGATACCAGTATAGTATTTAATATTATTTTAGTTTTTCTGAGTAGATAGAAGTTCTTAGATATTAGATTTTTTTGTTTTGTTTTTGTAATTAATCAGAAAAAATTATGTATATTATATATTCATGTATATTATGTATACATATTTTGGAAATAAATAGAACATTTGAATATATGCCCCGGTATAGTTTTACAAGGTGCCGGGGTGGTCTATTCAGATTTTATTTTATTTTATGTCGCCTTCACTGAAGATGCGCTGGTATCGTCTCAGCAGTTGTCGAACCTTCTCGAGCTGTTCAGGTGGTCAGCCGCCCTCCTCAATATACCTTCCAGCCGGGGCTCCAGGTGTTTCGTCGGCACCGGCTCCTGGGTCTGGTCGATTGGTGTTACGCTGACCACGGGCTTGCACGTCCCCAACTCCGTCCCGGCCTGGACGTCGTGATCGATGTCTGTTGAGTTGAACAGCCTCACAGGCACCTCCTCTCGGCACGGCAACAATGTTTTGGCTACACAGAGTCCGTGCACAGGCGTCTTCTGGTCCAGCATCAAAATCCTTGTTCGCTGGCCTTCCAGTCGCGCCGTCGTGACCACCACCTCGCTTCTCGCGGGGACAACCACGTCTTCCCTCAGGACGACCCTGCAGATTCCCAGGCGTTCTTCCTGTTGCCGTAATATGACCTCTTTTCCATTGAGCCGCAGGATCTTCCTGCCGACGTCGACCGTCGCGTCGTGGCTCCTGAGGGCATCCAGTCCCAGTACCACCTCCTCAGCCACCTCCGCGGCGAACACCCACTGACGCACGGCACTCCGCCCCAAAGTCAACTGGCCACGCCGTGGCTCAGTGGTTAGACCGCTTGGCTCTCACCAAGGCGGCCCGGGTTCGATCCCAGGCGACCGCAAAGTGAGATTTGTGGCGGACAACACGGCGCTGGGGTGGGTTTTCTCCGGGACCTCCGGTTTCCCCCGCCATATCATTCCACCGGTGCTCCATCTTCATCTCATGTATCATCAGTGTCACCGCCTGCGGTGCCGTATGTAGTAAAAGCGGGCGTTAAACACTACACACACACACACACACACACACACACACACACACACACACACACACACACACACACACACACACACAGACCAAGGTCAACTGCAGTAGGGCCTCCCTCTCCACAGGCAAGGTGTCACCCGATGCCGTCACTAGCCGGTATGGTCGGCTCGGCTTCCTCGACGCAAACCCCTGGCTACGTCGGGTCTGCACGGCTGCCCCGGTGTCTACGAGCACAAGGCACGGCTTCCCTCTCACCCAATCGTCCGCGATGAGGCTTTCATCCATACGCCGACTGACGGCGCGCAGTGTCACTCGAGGGGATGGTGGTGATGGCGTCGACGTGCCCCTCGCCACGACGGCTGCTCTCCCTGGTGTGGGCAGTCTCTCCAGGTATCCCGGCTGTCCACACCCCAGCACACGCCACTTGGTTTTCGCCGGCGTCCCTCGGCTGGTCTTCGGTCTCCAGTGTAGCGGATACTCCTTGTTCTCGACGTCGGAGTAGCCGTCACCTTGGCCGCCTCCATCCTCAATGCTGCCTCGTGGGTGGTTTTGTAGTCGCCGAGCATTAGGCGCTGACGTATCTCAACGTCTCGTACCCCGTCAACGAAGGTGTAGAGGTGGCTTACCGGGATATGAATTCAGGTGGGAGGTCGACCAAAGCTGTCGGCCAGCTGTTCAATTGCCAGGGCGAACTCCTGCAGCGTCTTCCCAGGCTGCTGCATCGTTGACTTCAGTTGGCTGCGGCAGGCTGCGGCCAAGCGGTGGTTTCCGAAGCTGTTTTCCAGGGCTTCCCAGATGTCCTTGGGCGCCGCTGCTGTCTGGACCGCGTTCAGGACTTCTGCGGCCCGTCCCTGGAGGCTGGCTATTAGCTGTGCGGTCTCCTTCTCTGGTGACCACTTGTTGTGCTTGGCCACCGTGTCGAATTGGCGGCAGAAGACTTCGAACGTGGGCGTGCCGTCGTACTTTGGCGGTTTGACGCGCGCAGATGTGTCGCGTCCCGACGCGTGGGCCTTAATATCTTTCATCCTTTTCCGACGATGTCCTCCACCATGGCGTTCAGGGACTTAGTGTTGGTGTCGGCCTTTTCTCTAGGTTGTTAACGCGGCTCGCCAGGTCTTCGAGGGATTTGGTATTATTGTCGGCCTTTCCCTCTAGGTCATTATTGCGGTTCGCCAGGTCTTCGACGCGCTCGTCCACTTGGCCCATCCTCTTGCCCAGCTCCGTGACGTCGGCCACCTGTTCCTCAAATTTGGTGGCGAGGGCCTCATCCGCCACCTTCATTTCTGTGGCCAGACTGTCGTTCGCTGCTCTCATTTCCTTGGTTAACGTCACAGCAAGGGTGTCGTTAGCCGTCTTCATTGCTTTCATCTCGGCGGTGAGGTTGTCTTTCGCCGCCTTCAGTTCTTCCATTTTCTGTAGAATCTTTTCCAATGCAGCCTCCATGGTGGTACGTCTCACTTCTGACACCAATTGTGACTTTGTGTGTTCGTGAAATTAAAAGTCCAGGTTACAAACACAAAAAATTGCTCTTTATTTCTTTCAAAACAGCTTTAGTCAACCTGATAGTCGCAGAATTACGTCACATACACAATACAACTTGCAAAGTCAATGACTACATCACAGCTCCCACAGCTGTTCACGCTCACGAGTTCAATTAACAACTGACGAGCTGTGGCTTCCTTATTTATAGCTGACTCACTATCCGGAATGTTCTCAAACAATCAAGACTTCGCTAGTAGAAAGACGCACTCCCTAGAAATCCGTCTCCTTCCCCCCCCCCCCCACCATTTCTGCAAGCTTTTATCTCTGCACTGCACTGCCCGTCTCTTTGAACTCGTCCCTCGTGCCGCCTCACCTCAACAATGCGTTCGTTACATAAATTTTCTCCTCTAATGCATAGAACAACTTCTTCGCTGTTGGAATTTGTTTACACACGTCATAATACTCAAAATATGTTCTACAAACAACACGTCTATCAAAATCATTCATTTGAAATGTCTTTCTCCGACTGCATTGTTTACCTTGAGTAGTAACTTGTATTGTTTACCTGGAGTAGTAACTTGTGTGCCTGATTTACTAGCTTTTTAAAATTCTTTAACAATACTTATTGTGGCTTCACTTTAGCTACTGCCCTTTGCAAGGGAAGAACTGGACTGTTTTGCTTTTCCTCTGTACAAAACTGGAAAACATTGTGAACAATCCTTTTGCTTTGGTCGTTTACAACCCTCCAAGAAAACTTTTTGGGGTTTCCATGTTTAAAGATTATTTCACACACTCTGTAATACTGCACTACACTGTATTACAGTACTCATTTGTCACACGACAGTTAACAACTAAATTAACAACTTAATATGCCGCTATAGCCAGTCATCACAACTGTAGTTCCTACTACTGCTACACGTAAACAAAGACCAAGCTATTTGTCCTGGGTAATACATTGAAAGACAGTAAGGCTTGGTAACTTGTTGCTCTTTTGAATCTGTTTTAAATAAATAGTTGCCACTATTAAAGTTCCAATCCTTGTATTTAAAAATTCAAAGAAAATTAACGTGTCTGGGGAAAAGGTCACTACTGATGAAAGCTTGATGCTTCAGATGCTTAGCTTGATCTGGGTAGGACTGTATATTTAGATAATTGGTACAGGTCCTTGAAATTATACATGGCCTTATACAAAACAAAAATAAATGTTGGATTAGTATGTTCAAATTGTATTAGTTTGCCAAGGAATGTGAATACTGTGACTAAAATGACGAACAAAGTTGTATTTAACTAAATTCATTAGCCCTATTCTGACTTACAATCTCTTTCACTTTTTACAAATACCTAGAGTACACATATCAGTCTAATGTTACTTTGTCTCTGTTTCCTATACCAACTTGCACTGCTCAAACTTCTCCAAGTTCACTTATTCTGGCTGGCTGACTTAACTGCACAGTACATAACTAGCAACTGTTCCTCTGCACTGTACACATTGTGTGCAGGCTCATAAGTAACAGAATCATACTGCACTCCTTGCAGACTGACTCTGAACTGAATTAACCTCACGACTACCCGAGGTTTGCTTTTGCACCTTGTTTTATACCCTGCCAGACACAGTAAGAAGGTTCTGAAACTAAAATCTTCTAATTCTGCCTGAATGTTCCAGTTTTTGCTCCACTTGGCAACAATAAAGGGGATGAAATGGGTTGGCTCACACTTAATCTCTCTATGGCAGGCACCTGCTACTATGACAATACAAAGGCTTTAAGAAGAGGAGAACTGACGGTGCATCAGATCCCACCTTTGACCTATATTGCTTGGAATGACAGGAGGGTAGTTATGGAATTATTCAATTGTACCTTTAAGATTTTAATGATTGACATTGGAAAAATAGATATCCACACCAAAGTGTCACTTTTCAAACTTGATGTTATCCAGGAATACAATGTGCATGTGGGTGGTGTGGATCTAGTAGATCGGGTATTGCAGGCATATCCTAAAAACAGTTAAAATGGTATAATGAAATATTTTTGTGCCCGCTGGATATAACCTATACAAATGGTAGTTTGGGGAGCTGTAAACCTGTACAAGACAATGACCTATCTGAATTTCTGCGTATCAGTAACTTGTAGCTTAATTGAATTCAATAATATTCAGAGGCCTTTTCATACTGAGGGTAAGAAATCCACAACCCTAGCACCCCTCAGACTTAAAGAAAGACACTTTTATAAAAGGATGTATCCCAGAGCAAAAAAAGTCGTGTCCATTTCAAAAGCATCTGGTGTAGCACAAAAAAGAAGTTTATAAGGAAACTAATATGATTTGCCATGGATGTGAAGATGTACCTTGTGTGTTTATTCATGTTCCAAAGAAATTTTTAAAGGTAAGCCTTGAACTCTTGATATAAAATTTATTTAAATGTACTATAAAAGAAAAATTCAAATAGGGTTAAATAAGCATTAAATGCATGTACGCATAGGACAACTATTGACATCTGTGTTTAAAGGGTGAAATTGTGAGAATTGCCTCTGTTTTAGCTCTGTCCTTTACATTTGCTAGCACACTTTTCGTCGTGTTTTAATTGTAACATTTTAGACTGCATTATTTAGTCTGGACTGGTGGAACACTGTTTTGAAATTGGCCATAGAGCCAACTTCGACAACTCAACCATTTTGGCCAAGTGTGATGGTTATTGATAGTGTTGGGTCAAAAAGGCACTGGCTATCTTTTCTTGAGAGTAGCACACTGGGATGCTGCGCTGCAGTTCAGTTCTCCTTGGAAACCAGCCATCAAACTGCAATGGACCAACCAACTCAAATAGCAAAGGAATAAATAACCAAAGCAGCAGGCAGAATAGCCTAATTTTTTGTAAGGTTCGCCACTAACACTGCAAAATAGCTCATGTTTTTGAAGTCCAACTCCTGCTGCTGAAATGGAATGACCCTATGTATATTTCTTCTCAAAATATAGTCTTTAGAGCATCTGGAGTATTCCTTAAGAAATGTAAAATCATATAAATATGTTTTCTGATGCACTAGTAAGCATTTTAATTATGTAAATATTGAGGGCTCAGCAGCTGCACTAAGAAGTTGTGATGATTATTTGCCTTTCAGATAATTCTTATAATAAATTGTACTTTTGATTTTTCAATAGATTAAAGACTTTAGCAAGTCTGAATCAAAATGATGCAAGTTCTGATGAGGAAGAAGGACAAGCATTTTATGCAGGAGGCTCAGAGCATAGTGGCCAACAGGTTCTGGGACCTGGAAAGAAGAAGAAGAAAGACATTGTTGCTGAAATGTTCAAGTCTGTCCGAGAGTGAGTACATGATATAGATCGATAAAAATAATACATTGGGTAGTCATAATTACTACTAGTGTAGAAGAGATAAGTGATTCAAAATAAAGCTGCTTGGCACACTGATTCTCAAGGGATTTATGAAGTATCGCCTTATTGCTCATATTATTGCTCCGTTATGGGCCACTTACATGGGAGAGATTAGATTAAAGATTATGTAAAACGCAGTTTCTTCCTTTATACACAGCCTATAAATTGAGTTCCGTTATAGATATCCATTAGGTGCAGGCATTTTCTTAATCCACAACCTCTACTCAGATTTAAGACCTCATTTGTAACAGATAAAAGTTGGTTTTACCAATCTCTTACGCTTTGTTAATTGATGGAAATTAATCATTTCTTCATACTAGCCGAATGTAGGCTAAGGTCTTTGATAGTCAACATGAAAAATTCAATGCCATGGCTGGGATTTGAACCACGGATCTCTTGGTTTCTGTCCAGTCGCTCTAACCCATTTAGCCACCATGGCCAACGTGCCGTCCTGACATTAAATTCTCCATTTGACTCATATATTTCCCCAGTAGACCACTAGGGGCTCTGGCATCTGAAATACACTGTTTGTGGCGACTTACTATCACTTGAATCCCAGGCTTCGTCATTTAACTCTTATTATTTTAGCTAATTGATGGAAATTAATCATTTCTTCATACTAGCCGAATATAGGCTAAGGTCTTCGATAGAGTCAACATGAAAAATTCCATGCCATGGCCGGGATTTGAGCCTCGGATCTCCTGGTTTCCGTCCAGTCACTCTAACCCATTGAACTACCATGGCTAATGTGCCGTCCTTACATTAAATTCTCCATTTGAGTCATATATTTTCCTGGTAGACCACTAGGGGCTCTCGCATCCGAGATACACCGTATATTTGGCTAGCCTATATTCAGCTAGTATGAAGAAATGATTAATTTCCATCAATTAACTAAAATAATAAGAGTTAAATCATGAAACCTGGGATTCAAGTACTTACAATAGTAATGAGTGAACGTAGGCTTTCACGGCCGGAGTCAATATCACTGGAAGCTGTTTCCGGGCTGTTATGCTGTGGTCTGCCGTGGTCAGACCACGGCATAACAGCCCGGAAACAACTTCCAGTGATATTACAATAGTAAGTCGCCACAAACGGTGTATTTCGGATGCGAGAGTCCCTAGTGATCTACCGGGGAAATATGAGTCAAATGGAGAATTTAATGTCAGGACAGCACATTGACCATGGTAGCTCAATGGGTTAGAGCAACTGGATGGAAACCAGTAGATCCGTGGTTCAAATCCCGGTTGTGGCATTTAATTTTTCATGTTTGCTCTATTAATCTCTTACTATATTTGTCTTTCCGCTTGCATCCATTGTTCCTGGTAGTTAAAACCCACTCTGCAATAGTTTTATTTAGAGCAGTTACCAAATACAGGCTCAGGGCCTATAAAATTTTGAGCAGAGCCCTTCTTTGCCAGGATACACCTGCTTTTTCATTGCTCACCTCCCTTATGCTCTGGTATCCTGCCAAATATTAGTTAACATTGTTATGGTTTTCTAAGGTAAAAGTAATCATTCATTTGACTCGTACATTGTGAATCCCTTCACACAGCTTATATGAATCTACTCTGACCATTCGTGGTCAGATGTCATGAATCATCCAACCAACTGTAGTCTTATCATTGTTATGATTCCTTAATAAATAGCATTGTGCTGTGACACTTTCCCAGTTTTTATGAAAACAGGCTGCTGATATGAAAGCAAACACTTCTTCTTTCACTTTCCCTGCTGCCGTTAGGCGTCGGGTGAATGCAAACACATTGATTTAAAAAATAACAGTTTTTACATAGCAAGTACCATTTTTATGAAATTCGATATTTTGATATATTGGACACTGTATATAATTGCAATTATACACGGTGAACATTTTTATTCGTGATTTCCCACCCTCCGATAGATCAAGTATGATGTCATAGTTGACCGGTGAGTCTATCTTGAAATCATAGTGCCCTCTACAGAGAAGAAGCGGTAAGGTTTGCAGAACAGTAAGCAAAATACAGTGCTCTTGAATGTGGTTGTGCTAATAACTAATACAACCAGCCTCCCCTTTCATCCCTCCTACGGTAATCGTGATTAACATTCTAGTACATATGTATAAGTAGCACTTTTCTACTCTAAGATTAGCACCATGGGTATGAAGACAGAGCACCCTGTCTTCATGGGTGAATGCTACTTTCGTACCAGTGTTAAAATTGGTGCAGCATATAAATATAATTTAAAATGCTGCATAGAGTAGTTTATGCAATGCTATCCAGCATTCAGACAAGTCCCTCGGAGCTTAATGTTGTCAAAGTGTCTAGGCACCATCAAATTGACATACTTTTGTTTGCAACATAAATGTCTTACATTTTATCAGTATATGATATAAATTTTTTGTCATTCTCACGCTTAATTAAAATGTCTTTACTAATGTTGGTATCCTTATGTCTTAAAACCAATAGGTGTTTCCAAGATTTCCAAGATACAGGATCAGTTACTCGCAAAAAAGAGAGACACTGGACATTATGAAGTGCCTGGTCCCAATCTAGAAGTAATAAATATAATAAATATTGTAAATATATAATATAAATAATTTGTTTCGTGCCTGCCTCCATGGTGTCAGGTAGCATTTGTGCCTCACACTGAAGAGGTCGCTAGTTTGAATCTCACTAAGGATGAGTTACCTGATAAGGTTTTTTCCAGAGTTTTCCATTATCTTACAAAGACAAATGACAGGTAACTCTGAGCTCTATGGACTCTGCACTCATTTGAGCATTATATCACCCGTTTCATTCATTTATTCATTTATTGTTCAATATGACATGCATTGTTGAAAGGACAAAAAAAGTCTGTTTTTTTACTAAAATGTTTTAAACCAATACTGTTATTAATTTGGCATTCGCTTATTAAATTATATTAAGTTATATACCTTCACAGAGAAACTTCAAATTACAAGATATTGTTTGTACTTATCTGTCACATAATAGTGTTCAGTTCATTAAAATAAACAACAGTTATCGTATCAATGCACCAGGCGAAATTATGCACCTTTATATTGCGCGGGCACGACCCATCTCTCAAATAGTATATTTATCTGCCAGTAGAAGGAGACCTCAAAACTGCTGCCAGCACATTACAATCTTAAGCCACTAGGGGAATTGTATATAAACTTGCTCCATCAGTGATGCTATTGATGACATCAAATTTTGCATGGTAAGTCACTGATAAAAATGAACAGTGTATGTGCATATTTTTGCAGCAAAATATGAATAATAATGTAACATATTTTGCATCTTCAGGCTGTGTATTTATGTATATATACCTAAAAATAAATCACACCTTCTTTGCTGCCCTACTCTCTCTTATCTTCCTAAGCAGTGAGCTGATGACTGACGCAAGATAGTAAAACTGTCAACTGTTGCACAATAAACGGGCATGTACCTACACTTAACCTTTAGGGGCTTATATGTCTTAACATCTCAGAACTTTAGTTGCTTTCTATAACTTGCAGTGATCAGTAATGCTGTTTCTGCAAAAAAATTCATCATTGTTATTTTGTATTTTTAGTACATATAATGTAGTGATATGCTATTCACAATGGCTTCTACCTCTTTTAGCCCGCCTCGGTAGCGTAGATGGTAGCGTGTCTGCCTCACGTTCAAGAGGTCCCGAGTTCGAATCTCGGTCAGGGTAAGTTACCTGGATAAGGTTTTTTCCAGGGTTTTCCCTTATCCTTAAAGACGAATGTTGGGTAGCTCTAAGCTCCATGGACCCTGGACACCTTTGAGCATCATTTCACCCATTTCATTCACCGTCCGATATGACTTAACGTTGGAGGACGTAAAATTACAAAAAAAAAAAAAAAAAAAAAAAAAAAACTTCTAGGAGAAAATGAATAGGCAGTTCAAGTAACTGCTGCTACATATGTGATTCTTGTTGCAGAGACAGAAAACTAACATACTTTTTTGAAGAAAGTGTATTTTGCATATTTTAAGCATATCTTAAGCTAAGAGATGAAATTCAAATATGGGCTTCACATAATGTTTGCAAAACATGTAGTGAAGTGCTTAGGTAGTGAAAAACAGAAATTAATGGAGTTCAGGATTCCTATGATGTGGCATGAACAAAAAAATTAACTACAATGATTGCTACCTCTGCATGTGTAAAGTATCAGGATTCAATAAGATGAAACAAAAAATAAATATCCAGATGGTCTTGCTTCAGCTATATAAGATGTGTGTCACATGAAATAGATGTCTCTGTTCCTATTCTATCAGCTGAACTAGAGTAAATGAGTTCATTCTCTGGGTCAACAGAAAATTCCAATACAGAGGAGGATTTATCAGCACACATTGCTAAAGAGAAGTCACAGCATTTTAATCCAGAAGATATGAAGGACTTATTAAGAGACTTAGCCATTACCAGACAAGAGCAAATTACTTGAATCAAAATTGAAAGAGATGATATGCTGGCTCCAGACACCACATTTTTCTGGTATAGGAAACCAAGAATTGACTTAAGTTCTTTAAGATGAAAGACCAACTTCTTTATTGTTGTGATGTACCCGGTTTAATTCAGTAACTGGGAAGACGAAAATATGATATTAATGACCAGCATTTATTTATTAATACTTCGAAAAAGGTGTAAAAGGCTGTTTTATTGCAAAATAGAAAGCAATTGTCCTCAATACTAGTTGCATATCCTGTGTTTCTAAAAGAATGATAAGAAAATCCTGAAACCAATTTTAGAATTAATTACAAGGAATATTAGTGGCCATTGTGCAGAGTCTTAAACATATCAATATCTTACCAGAACAGTAAGGAGAATATTCATTATACTCATATGCTTTTTCAAGAATGGAACAATAGAAACATGATTAAACACTGGACAGTGAGAGAATTGTCTAAAAGGTTTAATGCCAGGAGAGGAAACATCATTCGTGCTGGTCAAGATGATCCAAAAAGCAGGTTACTGCCTCTTTTGCATATAAAATTAGGTGTTATGAAACAGTTCATGAAAGTACTGGAGAAGAATGTTACGTGTTTCATATAACTGAGCAGTAAATTTTCTGTGATGTCTGAAGCTAAGATAAAAGAGGGTATATTTAATGGCCTTCAATAAGTTAGCTAATTAATGTAGTGCATTTTTGGACACCATGAATGATAGAAAACTGCAACTGTGGTGTACTTTCAAAGAGGTAGTCAATACGTTCCTTGGAAATACAAAGATCTGCAATTGGAAAAAATGGTGAGAAATATGTTACAAAAGCTTTGAGCTTCAGAGCGAAATATGAGTTAATGCTTTACTTATTGTACTATCTTCTAAATTATTTTCTTCTTAATCATGACTTAATTGTAAATCAGTGCAAGCGACTTTCTGTCCAAGAAAAATATGTCAACTTATTTTACAGATGTACAAGTATATCTATATATTTATTAATCATAAATTTTGCTTTTTTATTCATTTTGTAACAGGTGTTTTTTGCATAAAAAACACTGTTTTCAAATTATTTTGATATTTCTGAGAAAACCTTATGTGATAAAGAAAAATGGACAGCATCATGCAATTTAGCTTATCGA
Organism: Mantis religiosa; assembly: GCA_030765055.1. Lineage (NCBI taxonomy): Eukaryota > Metazoa > Arthropoda > Insecta > Mantodea > Mantidae > Mantis > Mantis religiosa. The sequence goes on from CM060950.1 coordinate 188,840,197, forward strand.
AATTACCTAAAAATCCTTTGAGATTGAGATAGCAAACCTGCAAACAAAAGTTACATTTTTCAGGACAGTGTAATCCAGGTTTGCAACTCAGCTCGGGGAGGAGATACAGTCAAAACTTCTGATAGAGACGATGGCGCAACCAAACAACATGAAACAAAAGACGAACACGTTGCTACCACTGCCCCTATAGAGCAATCAGACAATTACATAAAACATTACACTCTGTGCCAGTAGGCACATACCCACCCCCGTTATTACAATGCCGGGTCAGGAGGATGGAAAGCAGGAAACAAGGTGAAAACAAGGGAGACTGGAATACTCATCGGACAGCACCACGCACACATCACTTAAGTCACAGTTGGTCAAATCTGTTCGTACTGGTACGCTGACAGGTTAGCTATCACAAGGAGGGAACTAGCACTGTACAGCACTCTTGCACTATGCCACGACGTAAGCTTGCGTAAAGATGCAGGCGAATCAAAGTCATAACTCGCGCACTGAGTGGCACCAGGAGTCAAAGATGACAAGAAGGTTGCCACCAGTGGGTCCACAAACTGCTCCGACGCGAACAGCTCCAAGAGAGCAGGCAAGGAGAAGCACAGAGCGAGCTGCCAGACGCAGTAAAGATATCGGTGACAGTAGAAAACAGCATCCTCCCTGAATCCAATATAGCCAACTAACATACAACACAAATAAGCAGAACATATATAAAATGGCATGATAAAAAAAATTTATTAGTGAATTACAGTAAATGACTGCTAGCAGCCTTTACATCCAAGGGAAACTTTATAATAGTATATATAATATAGAATATATCAATACATCAGTTAACATCAGGTTTTAATTTTGACCAAAATATTATAAACTTATTGATAAAACTTCCGCCGGATTGAGGCCTATACATTTTTTTTAAGTTACGTCCTCCAACGTCAAGTCATACCGGACGTGAATGAATGGGTAAAATGATGCTCAAATGCTCAGGGTCCATAGAGCTTAGAGTTACCCGACATTCGTCTTTGAGAATAAGGAAAACCCTTATCCAGGCAACTCAGGACCTTTTGAACGTGAAGCCGACATACTACCATCTACGCTACCGAGGTGGCCACCTACAAATGTATCTGCCCCTGTGTTTTATGTAATAAAACTCATAATCAGTTCACAAACACTGGCCAGTAACACAACACATATGAACTAAGATAAATATACATAAAGACAATGTACACGTGCGCAAGTAACACAAAGAAGTAAAGAGAAACAGGAAAATAGAAAGATCGAGCACCGCGACAAAAACACGCTGCGCCGTAGCACATAGGTTACCCTTCACACACAAGGTCAACCAGCACAACCAAAATAAACTCCCACGCCATAACTTAAAGGCATGAAAACAAACAAGGAAAACCAAAACAAACACTTGACTTAAAACCAATGCTAAATAGTAATGAAAGACAAAACAAAAATGAACTAACCAAAAGGTTTTAGCTGGGAAATACGGGCTCGTTTTTTTTTTTTTTTTTTTTTTTTTTTTTTTTTTTTTTTTTTTTTTCTTCGGTGGACAGATCTATGAGTCGAACAGCTACATTTTTATAAATCTTCACGATCTCATAGGAACTTACGTATCTAGGGGCTAACTTTGCAGAATAGGCGTTCTGTTAGGAACTGAGAGAATGAAACTTACACATAATTCTATGGCCTATAGCGTACGGAGGGGACTTTTTACTTTCATCATACCGCTTCCTAACGAGCAGTTGCCCGTTGCAAACTACGAAACGCCCCCTGCCAGTTGTTCCGGATAGACTCTGCAGAAAATTCTCTAGGCAACAAATCGTCTAAATGCCACAAATTAGACATAGGTGAGTTTGGACCATAGGTTAACATAAGGTGAGAAGGGATCGTGGAATGTGACTCACGGCGGGCGGAATTAAACGCTAATTGCAAACGAGACAGATTGGAATCCCATTTATAGTGGTTGTCATGGTGAAAGACAATTAAGGAGGATTTCAAATTCCTATCGAACCTTTCGGCATGTGACGTACAAGGGTAATAAGGAGTGGCGGTAAAAATTTTAATGCCCCAGTTGAAACAAATTTCTGAAAGCCGTCTAAGTAAATTGCGTGCCATTATCGGTCACTAGGAAATTCGGAGCACCAAACTAAGCAAAGACCCCAAGAAGAACCTTAATTGCATTCCGTGATGTCGTGTTAGGAACCGCACTTAACCACACAAACTTGGAAAAATGCATCAATTATTACTAAAACGTAAGTATTTCCCTGGGTAGATCGCGGAAAAGGACCCACAAAATCTACGAATAACTTTTGCATTGGTTTACTTGAAACTTCGGACGCTAACCCCTTTCATAACGTGCATTGAGCGGGCTTAGCCATAGCACAAACCCGACAAGCTCTAACGCGTGCCGTTATATCTTTATTCATCGCCTACCAAACAAATTGCTCACGAATCTTATACTTTGTCTTGGCGATGCCTAAATAACCACCCAAAGTCGAAGCATGGAATTGCTCGGAAACCATAGGCACCAAACCAGTAGGCAATGCGATCTTGTCTGTTGCCCGTAAGCAAAACACGGTCCTTTGGACGAAACGGGGGCATCTGCTTACCAGTCTCAAGTTTCTTTGTGATACCAGACAACTTCGAATCACGACGCTGATGCTCTGATATGTTAGTAAAAAGCTCAGGAAATGTAGTGCAGACATTCTGCTGAACCTGAGAGGTGGGAGATGAACTCGGCTCGGTAAAAATACTAGTTAATGCGTCTGCTACGCAGTTGTCTATGAACGTATGTGAACTGTTGTAAATTTAAACGCGGAGATGCGCACGCCCCAGTGCGTAAGGCGACCTGTTGACCTAGGCGTCCCAAGTGCCCACATGACGGCCTGGTTATCACATTCAAGGGTGAATTACCTATGTTCAAGGTATTGACGATACTTTTCAAATCCAAATATTAGGGCAAGGGTCTCCAATTCGTATACGGAATACTTGCGTTTGGCCTCGCTCAACGTACGCGATCCCCCCAGGGGCCTACTACGGTAGGTACGGGCATTGGCGATCCCGGGGTCCCGAGCCAATCATCCCCATCATCACCCCCTCACCCCATTTTGGTTGTGCCACGTTGGTCACCCTTAGTTTTAAGCTTCTTCCTCTTCTAGGTTTATTGTTCTATTTTAGCTTTAGCTCTTTAGGTTTATAAACACCTGCCTCACCACCAGGGATCTTTCTTCTGTCTCCGTGGTTCCTGTCCCACGGTTCCAGCGCGGCTTCCGACTTGCGTGCTCTCCGGAGGTCTCAGGCATGAAGGTTGTAGTGGACTCCCTACTGACCCTGTGTGTGACCTTAGGTGCGGAGCCCGTCCACACCGTCATGTACACTCACGTAGTCTCCATGTGGCCCGGCTGGTTTTAATGGTCCGAAGGCCGTGAGTCATTGGGCCAGTATTACCAGCCGGACGTGTTACCGCTGACGGGAGCCCCGGTGTAATCAACCACAAGCCCCCTGAATCCGTGCATGCGTCTGTTGACTGCTGCACGGCCTAAAGTGGGGGGCCACAGGCGGTTATTCCTGTGGTAGGGGCTTAAAGCCGGGGTGTCACGTGGTGAACGGTTCTCACATTTGGGCAACAGTAGTTGGACGGTAGCTCTTCTGAAGTACAACTGAGATAGGTCCTGGGAGGGGTCTCCCATGACGGTGCAGACCGTGAAGGTTTGGTGTCTTTTTCTTTCACCCCCGGATGGCAGGCTGACGCCGACGGTTCCGGAAGGGGGTCCTCTAACAATGGCTCCTCCGCGCAAACCTTCCCCATTTGATTCGTTTTTGGTCGTGACCCTGAATTGTGAAAACAAGACAATGCGAGACATTAGTCCTTTTTATATCCAACGCGAGCTTGATCGGATATGTGGCGTTTTAAAATCGGCAACTCGGTTAAGAGACGGTACCCTTTTGGTGGAAACAAAGAACGAGGATCAGTCCAGAAAGCTCCTGAAAGCTTGCTTGTTGGGTTCCTACCCCATCCGGGTAGCCCCACATAAGACGTTAAATACGTGTAGAGGGGTCGTGACAACCTCCAGTTTGGACGGCCTCTCTAACGAGGAGATAGTCTCTAATTTGACTGACCAGAATGTGTGCGAGGCGTACCGTCTACTTGGTAAACGTGATGGACAGTCTGTTCCGTTGCGGACAGTCTTCCTCACTTTCAAAGGTACCACATTGCCGGACGCTATCTTTTGTGGGTACGAACGTGCTGCAGTGCGACCGTATGTCCCAAACCCCATGCGCTGTTTTCGGTGTCAGCGGTTTGGGAATACTCAGGCCCGCTGCACCTTTGACGCTGTATGCGACCGTTGCGGTTTACCTGCCCATGGCGATGCTATATGTACTCGTGACCCGGTCTGCGTCAATTGCGGTGGTACGCATCCCTCCAGCTCCCGGCAGTGTCCGCAGTTTCTTGATGAGAAGGCCATTCAGGAACTGCGCGTCAAAGAACGTCTGACCTTTCTAGAGGCAAAAAGACGGTTTGAGCAACTGAAACCCGCTGCCAGCTTGGGTTACGCATCAGCAGTTCGTCGCTCTCCTGTGATGGCGACGCAGTCTGTTGCCACACGGACCCTCAATGTTTCGGATGCTTCAACCCAATGCGACTTGCTGGAGACTGCCATTCCTTTTAAGGCGTTGGCACCAGCAGCCTCTTCTAGCTCCTCTACTGCCCCAACTGCAGTTTCACGTTCCGTGTCGGTAAGCACTACTCCCGGTACTTCTACGGGTTGCCGCTCCCGTAGTCGCATTCGAGGAACCGGCAGGGCTTCTGTTCAGTCGGCTTCCCGATCCCCTTCTCGAAGGGACTCTTCAGACTCCCGCACATCTGAGGAGTCGCCCATGGAGCGACCGTTTGTCGGTCCCAAGTCCGCCAAAGTGCGAAAGAAAGAGAAACGACGTCCGACTACCTGAACCCGCATTCCTCGCGCTCTTGCTATGTTGAATTTTCTCCCTAAAACCGCCGCTCCCCCCTAGTCCTTTTCCATGGCTCTTTTAACGTGGAACATTCGTGGTGTGCGCTCACATAGGGCAGAGCTCCAGCTCTTGTTGAGGTCCTACAACCCCATAGCGGTTTGTTTACAAGAGACCAAACTTCGCCCTCAGGATACTTTTGATTTGCGTCATTATACTCCGGTACGCTTCGACCTTGTGCCGGAAGTGGGCTCTCCTGCTCATGGTGGTGTCATGATTCTCACACGTGCTGATGTTTTTGCTCAACCTCTGCCCCTTAACACTACTTTGCAAGCTGTTGCTCTTCGGCTCAGTCTTCCCGGTTTATCTTTTACCTTATGCACAGTTTACCTCCCCCCTTCAGACTCCGTCCTTCCTGCCGACCTCTCTCAACTCGCTTCGCAGCTCCCCACACCCTTTCTTCTTTTGGGGGATTTTAATGCCCATCATCCGTGTTTGGGCTCTCCTAGGGCGTGTGCAAGGGGAACCCTACTTGCTGACTTCTTTGACCAGTTTCCTCTCCTTGTTTTAAACACTGGTGAACCCACCTTTTTTTCCGATTCCACCGGTACTCCCTCCCACCTCGATCTTTCTCTCTGCTCCACACAGCTTGCTCATTGTTACCAATGGCATGTAGTATCTGACACTCATTCCAGTGATCACTGCCCATGTGTGCTAACGTTACTCTCCCACAACGTCCCCCGCTCGCGTGCATCCTCATGGCAACTCTCCAAGGCTAACTGAGTGCTCTTTTCCGAAGCTGCCACATTCAAGGATTCACAGTTTACTTCTATTGACCTTCTGGTCGACCATTTCACTTCAGTTGTCTCCGCTGCCGAGCAATCTATTCCGAAATCCTCCACGGAGCCTCGGCGTTTGCCTGTCCCGTGGTGGACTCTTGAGTGCCGCGATGCCCTTCGCGCACGCCGGAAAACTCTTAGGGTATTTAAACATCACCCCACCGTCGAGAACTTGGTAGCTTATAAACAGCTGCGCGCACAAGCCCGACGTGTTTTTAGGGCTAAGAAAAGAGCGTCCTGGACTTCCTTTGTTGCCTCTTTCTCGCACACCACCCCTTCTGTGGTTTGGGAGAAACTCTGTCGTGTTGCTGGTAAACGGCCACCCTCATTCATTCCTGGACTTCAGGATGGACCTCTCACTGTTGTAGATGCGGTTGATGTTGCTAACTGCCTGGGTAGCACTTTTGCTGCCGCCTCCAGCTCTGCCAACTACGTTTCGACGTTTCGGGTCCTCAAGTCTCAGATTGAGGCCCAGGAATTATCTTTCCACTCAGCTAACCTGGAGTGCTACAACGCAGAATTTAGCTTCCGGGAGCTGGACTCGGCGTTATGCTCCTCTCCCTTATCCGCTCCTGGGCCTGATGGTGTTCACGTGGCTATGCTTCAACACCTCTCCTTTGCTAGTAAAGACTTTCTGCTACGCATGTACAACCGCATCTGGCGTGACGGAGTTTTCCCTACAGCTTGGCGCGAGGCAACTATCATTCCAGTCCCAAAACCGGGTAAGGACCGCCGTTTGCCCTCCAGTTACCGCCCCATCTCCCTCACCAGTACAGTGTGTAAGGTGATGGAGCGCGTGATTGATGGGCGCTTACGATGGTGGCTTGAGTCGGAGAACCTTCTGTGCAACATCCAATGCGGATTTCGCCGTTACCGTTCCAGCACTGATCACCTGATTTCCCTCTCGACTCATCATGAACACCTACCTGCGCCGCTGCCAAACTGTGGCCGTCTTTTTTGACCTTACGAAAGCCTATGACACCTGTTGGCGGACTGGCATACTACGCACCATACATCAGTGGGGTCTTCGTGGTCGACTTCCCATTTTCCTCCGGAAATTCATGATGGAGCGGTCCTTTCGTGTTAGGGTGGGGTGTAGTTTATCCCGCGTTTTCCATCAGGAAAACGGGCTACCCCAGGGTTCGGTCCTCAGCGTTACCCTCTTTGCCATCGCCATCAATCCTATCACTGAGTGCATTCCCATTGGAATATCCTCTTCGTTATTTGTTGATGACTTCGCCGTATATTGTAGCTCTCGGCGGACGATTATCTTGGAGCGTCGGCTCCAGGTCTGTTTAGATCGCCTTTACACTTGGAGCCTCCACAACGGCTTCCATTTTTCCACCGAGAACACCGTGTGCGTGAACTTTTGGCGCCATAAGGCGTTTGATTCACCCTCACTCCACCTCGGTCCCCATACGCTTCCTTTTGCAGAGGAAGCTAAATTTTTAGGATTGGTGTTCGATAGGAAGCTTAGCTGGGATTCTCATATCGCTTCCCTGAAAGGTCGCTGTGCCCGGTCCCTCAATATCTTACGTGTCTTATCAGGTACATCCTGGGGAGCTGATCGGACCGTGCTCTTACAGCTCTTATCGGTCCCTGGTACGATCAAAGCTTGACTATGGGAGTGTGGTATATTCGTCGGCACGGCCTTCCATTTTGAGCCGTTTGGATCCTGTGCACAATCGGGGTATACGTCTAGCTACTGGTGCTTTTCCAACCAGCCCCATTCCCAGTCTGTAGGCTGAAGCAGCTGAACCTCCCTTGTGCTATAGGCGAGATATTCTTTTAGGCACCTATGCATGCCGTCTATCCTCTACCCACGCACCCAACGTACAAGCCTTTCTTTGACTCGTCTCTTGATCGCCAGTACGCTGTCAGCCCCCTTGCATTACTTCCGCCCGGTGTTCGCTTTCGCCTGCTTCTTCGGGCCCTGGACGTCACACTGCCGCCAGTATTACCTCGGAGGGAATCTATTTTTCCTCCTTGGTCGCGGTATGACACCCTATTCCACCTTGGGTTGACGTCGATGCCCAGGTCTGCGTTTCCGACCACTGGCATCCAATCCGCATTTTTGGAACTTCAGCAGCATTTTAAGAACTACAGTTTTATTTTTACGGATGGCTCTAAAACCGACCGAGGTGTTGGCTGTGCCTTCGTAGCTGCTGCGGAGAGTTTTACGTTTCGTCTTTCCGGACAGTGCTCGATTTTTACCGCTGAACTTTTTAGTATCTACCAAGCCCTACTTTTTATCAGCCAGCAGCACTCTAACCACTTTGCCATATGTAGCGGTAGAGCATTCGTTCGCTGTACCCCAGCCATACCTTAGTACAGCGAATACAGGATCGGCTGCATTCGCTCGCTAATTCAGGGTTCCACGTGTCGTTCGTTTGGGTTCCCGGACACGTAGGCATTCCGGGCAACGAGGCTGCTGATGCCGCCGCAAAGTCTGCTATTTTATCCCCCACTGTTTTTAGCAATTCCGTTCCTTTCGAGGATCTTAGTGCTTCCCTTCGCCGAGCCATCAACACTCGCTGGCATGATGACTGGTCCGCGCTCGTTGGGAACAAACTCCGGGAGGTTAAACCTCTTCCGCTTCCCTGGGCCACATCTTCACGTTCTCGCAGGGAAGAGGTTATTTTAGCTAGACTTTGCATCGGGCACTGCCGTTTTAGCCATCAACACTTGTTACGCCAGGACTCAGCACCTCATTGTTCTCACTGCGGTGAGCCTTTGACGGTGCAGCACTTTTTAGTGGAGTGCCGATTTTACTCAATGTTGCGCTCCTCCTTGTGTTTGGCATCCAACCTCAGCGCAATGTTGAGGGATGATATTGCTGCTGTGGAGGGCCTCTTCGACTTTTTACAGCGCAGCGGAATGCTTCATTCCATATGATTTCAACATCCCTCGCCGTGCCTCATTTTAGATTCATCTCGGCACTCCTATTTTAGCTATTTTAACAGTTTGAGCATTTTTTTTTTTTTTTTTTTTTTTTTTTTTTTTTTTTTTTTTGTATTTTGGACCTCTTAGTGGATTTTATTGTTTTTAGCATTTACATTTCAGGTGGGCTTTTCCTAGTCTAAGCTCGGGCGCTAATGACCTCAGCTGTTGTGCGCCCCTAAGCCCTACTACTACTACTACTACTACTACTACTACTACTACTACTACTACTACTACTACTATTACAACGTACGCGATGTGTAATAAATAGCACGACGACCTTCGGGAAAATCTTGTAAAAGTACGGCCGCTAACGAACCCTTACTGGCGTTTGTCTGGAGAACAAACCGTAGACCAAAATCTGGAAAGGCTAACACCGGAGAATTGGCAATCGATGTTTTAAGATCTTCGAAAGCACGCTGCTGGTCTTCTGTCCACACTAACGGCACACCCTTACGCCAGAGACGGTTCAGTGGTTCCGCCCAAGCAGCAAAGTCGGGGATAAACTTACTAAGGAAGTTGGCCATGCCAATAAAGCATAAACCACGCGTAGGGGGGAAATTCCGAACGATTTTCTTTCGCTCAGGATCTACAGTGATGTCAGTCGGAGACTGGCCATACCCAATGTGGCCAGTCTCTCAGAAAATAAAAATTAAATTAAAGATAATGTAAATGACCCAGAAACGATATCTGCAAAGTAAAGGTACATTTTTCCCTTTTAAGCGTGAGAATACCTCACGGAGGTGATCACAGTATCAAAATGCTCAGAGTAAATTACATCATCCAAATAATGATATACGTACTGGAATTTAATGTCAAAAAAGCCATCGAGCAAACGGGACAGAACTTGGGCACCTGTAGCAATCCCATATGGTATGCGCTGGAACTCGTACAGCCTTCAGGGCGTGACAAATGCGGTTAAATGTTTAGACGACTCCGCGAGAGGGATTTGAAAATAAGCATTATTGAGATACAGAACAGTGAACACATTCGCTTCCGAAAAATAATGGGCAGCCATATGAAGATCCGAAATGGGTTGGGCTACAATACGCATTTTCTTGTTAAGCTTAAGATAGTCGACGACAGGACAAAAATCCATTTCACCTTTTGGCACCAAGAAAATTGGGCTACTATATTCAGAGGTAGACAGTCAAATTATTCCTCTAGCTAACATATCGTCAATTTTGGCTTTCAAGACCACCATCTTAGATGGGTTCAGATGGTATGGCGGTTGTTAAGCAGGAGTATTATCAATAAGGTCAATATGGTACGTGGTCAAATTAGTAAGACCTAGCTTATCGGAGAACAAGTTCCTATATTGCAACCAGATATATTCCATACTCCTACTCTGCTCTGGAGTTAAATGGGACAACTGACCATGTATCAGGGCTACCTCTTGCACCAAACTCTCTTCCTTAACCGACTCCGAATGAGAGCTGAAATTAAGCCAAAAGGGAATGTTCACATCCAGGGCGAAAGCAAAAGATAGTTGGTGCAGACAAAAATCCAACCACATTCCCACATGAGCCATAAAATCGGCCCCCAAGATAAGGTTATAGGGGAGGGCAGAAAGCATGTAGCAAGTCTTTCCATTTGAAACGGGGAAAACGAGTTGTCAATAGAACCCTCGCTTTGTCCTCAAACATCTGTCCATTAACTGACATGCACGGCACTTGGCATGACTTGACCTTAGATGAAAATTTCAGTAATGATTCACCCAAAAATTGTTCGTGAACCAAGGAACAGTACTTCCCTAGTCTAATAAAGCCAATACAGTATGTTTACCAACAATGACCTGAACCAACGGTTTTGTATCGAAGGGAACGCCAGTTACATGACTTACAGGCGGTACATATGCCTCAGCATGTGGTAGCTCCTGGGACGTGCTTAGAACGTTCAGCACCTGAAGACAATGAACATTAGAGCGAACATCGTGTGACACATTACATTGACGCACTTGATGATCAAAACACCACAACGAAAACACACTCGTTAATGAGAAGCATACTTCGTACCCTGAGATATCGCGGCATTACCCCTTGTACTCTGCTGCAACCCCCGCGGAGGAACTCCACAAATGTAGTAGGTCTAGAAGAAAAGATCAAGGCCGAGTGCAACTCGGGCATCAGACCGGACAAGATTACATCACATATCTGTTTTTCATTTTCAGGTAATAGCAATAATCTGCAAAAGTCTCATTCAAAGGTTGGGGCCTAAGATAATGATCTCGCATAAGAGTTATTAATGCACGGCGTGGTATAAAGCAATACAAAATCCCCTGGTGGAATGCACGTAATGGATGAGAAACGTGTTTGACTCACCACAACAAATTCAAGATACTTCCCTTTGACCTCACGGCAATGACCTGTAAGAGAAGCGACCACTTCCAAATCCGACATTGATTCTGGTACCCTTGTAATGGGTGGGGCAATTTTAAAGTTTTAAAAGCCGAAATTGACTTTGTCGGAGAAAGGGTCACCCCAATGTCGGGCAGCGAAACGTCATCACCACTACCTTACGGCAACCAGTCTACCAAAGTAGCAAATTCTGCACGTAACTTTGGCAAAATTAATGGAAAATCAAAACGCTGGACATAATGGTTTACATGAGCCGTTATTCTCCTAACCTGATGTTTCGATAAGCCACTCTCAGCCTCACAGTCGGACAGTAATTCAATGAATTCCATCAAGGTCCTTTCAAATATAGATGGCGAATGTACAATCAATGGATGTTTATCTGATAACTGTGGCATTGTCCCATACTCAACGGAGTGCATCCAAAATGGAGTGCACATCAGCTGACACCAGATAATCTGCACCACAAACACACAAGTTAAACAAAGTTCTCGTTTACACAAAAATGCCATGTACATCATGGCTCGAACCAGTCAGAAAATCAACTGGAAATACTCCATTCAGAACCATGCTCTACTACCAGACTGCACTGCTTGAGGAGAAAGACAGAGCAACTTACTTGCTTGCTCGGGGAGGAGACCCAGCCAAAACTTCCGATAGAGATGGTGGCACAACCAAAGACTAAACAAAAGGCAAACGCGTTGCTACCACCGCCCCCATAGAGAAGTCAGACAATTATATAACACCTTACACTCTGTGCTGGTTGGCACATTTTACAACATATTTAAAGAACATAAAGTGGATAATACGTACTTTTGTTACTCGCTAACACTGCTAATAGGTTACATTGGGAAGGAAGGAAGGAATTAGTGTATGTATAAGCTCACATATATTTATGTGTTGAATGTTTTTAATGTATTCTTGCTATATACATGCCAATGTAAGGGCTCATATTAAAGCCTTAATAACCCTGATCGGCAATCTGATTATTTTTCTGAAATAGGATAAATTTCATGTGTGTATTCTTGCTATATACATAACAATGTAAGGTCTCATATTAAAGTCTTAACCTTGATCGGCAATCTGATTATTTTTCTGAAATAGCATAAATTTAACGTGTTTTATATAGTTTCTTCCATTGAATTTCATGTAACAGGAAAATGGTATTTAAATGGTCTGCCAAGTCCCATATATCATATTGCCGTCATTATGTCTTACATTATACTAAGAACATTCTTCCAAAACTCTCAGTTGAAATCCCAATTTCTCATCAAGTGAATTGCGGGTCACATCTGCATGCAAACCTGGAGCATACATGATTATAAAGTGAATGTATTAAGAGCTGTCACCAGTGTTGGAGTGAGAAAATATTTTGCAGGACATAAGGGAAAGAATATCTCTGTTCTTACTGTCAAATTTATGCAATTTGATCAATGCTTCCTATTGATGTTCTTTTTGAAACTCTGGGTTTAATTGCATCACACGGAATTTTCAGTGCTTACAAATTTTCCTGACTTAAAAGTTACTCATAGTTATAAATGCACTGTAAATTGAGAACCTTGGACCCATGTAAGTGCTTGAAGTCCACATTGAGATATTACTCTGTTGAGATTAAAACAATACATGCACCACAACTGTAATTAATTCAGCAATTTGAACTGGCTTCAATCTCATGTAGAGTATAAATTACAATAATCCCTCATAGCAGAATGATGAACCTAACTATCATTGTCTGAACTTAGATTTTCTTTCAAATAACAGATTACAAGCTCTAGGGACATAAATAGCTAACATCTGTTTGTGTTATAAATCTGCTGTATAGAAACATTACTCAGCATTCAACTCAATTGGTTACAAATAATTAAATCAAGTAGGCTAAGCATACTGCTCACTGTGAATACACTACTATTACAGCATTTACGGTAACATTTTTGTATTGCAAATGGGGCCTAATGGCTCAAGGAGAAATTGGTATGTTGTAATGTTTTTTTTTTTTTTTTCTTTTAAATAACATTTTTATATTGATGACAAAGTTACTAGAGTATGTAATTTTGAGTCAACTGGTACTCTGTTCTCCATATATTGCTAGTGTTTACCTAATACAAGAGTTTTATGGCCCATCAAATATAGTGTGATCCATATAAACCTGAACCATTTCAATAGGTCATAACTTTTGAACCAATGATAGGGCACACGTGCAACTATGGGAGAATATAATATGCAATTGGGAGATTACATGACACTATTTGCATCTCAGAGAAAATGTTGGAAGTGTCCTCCACCAGCATCTATGGATCGTTGGATTGAAGTTTATATGGGTATCTTCAAGACATTTATGGAGCAGAGTGTACAAGAATAGGCCATAGACAATTGGAGTTCTCAAGGAATCCATTCGAACCAAAATTAGTAACATTGGCGAGGATACTCTCCGTAAAACTTCAGAGAATATGGTGAGATGAGTGCAAACTTGTATAGTTGCGGTTGGAGGACACCCCTAATATTTTCTCTGAGAGCTGTAAATAGTGTCATGTAATCTCCCAATTGTGTATTATATTCTCCCAAAGTTGCACGTATGTCCTATTATTGGTTCAAAAGTTATGGCCTATTGAAATGGTTCGGGTTTATGTGGATCACACTATATAATGCAACAAAACTGGAAAAGACAGAAAGTAAATAAATAAAAATCTGCAATATCATATCCTGGCACCTAATTTCTCAAGCCAGGGTATAAATGTTCCAAAGTTTCATATTTATTAACTTTTATATAATTTATACAATTTGTTTTTACAGATATTAAAACTACTACTACTACTAAAGATAAACAAAAATACCATCAAAATAAAATACTAATACACTATAATAAATAATATATATTGTTTTTTAATACAAAGCATATTTAAACTTTCTTTCTTTTTATAATCACCCCTTTCCCATTTTTAATACATATAACTTTAAATAAACACTAAAATAAATTTAACAATGAACAAAAATATTAATGCTACATAATTTAATACTGGTATCCAGTAAAAATAACTTGTATCCAGCTATTAATAAAAAAAAAATCTACTGCTAAAAATTAGCTGCCGGAGACCGGCGGCCCCAAATTGTACTGGTAACCAGCACAACATAACTGTTCTTATAGTGCTGTAGATCAATCAAAATTTTTAATCGATTAGCCATATTACTTTAATTGATTAATCTATCGATTAATTGAGATATTATCTGTTCGAAATTTAGGTGTAAGGATTATATGAAGTACTTTAATACTCTTTATATTTAATTATTTATGAAACTTTTAAATATTTAGATTCAAAATTTGGTTGCATCTAGTGCACATGCTTTATATATGTATTGGATAAGATCTACAATATTTTTGTGAATAATTATTTAGTAACGTATTATATCAATATCTACTAAGATTTGTGAAAATGACTTACAAATAGTTTACACGAAGACTCACCTAGTCACAGTTGTTTCATCCAGGATTTTAAACATGTAAGTGCATTCACATGCTTTGAATTAAGTGCTGCTCTTCGTTTGGTGACAATATTTCCTGCATCACTAAACACACGTTCACAGGGAACCGATGTAGCTTGTACACAAAGTAATTTCTTCACTATGAAACAATTTAAGTAGTTATTTTAAGTTTATTTTTTAATTAAACGAGTAAAACAATTATTATTTAAATGTTAAAATAACGTTAAGAAAAATTTATTTAAAAAGAATGATATATGTAGAAAATTTGAAAGATGTTTAGTTGTCGTTATGGCAACGGCACTTGAAGCCATTTTGGTTCTTTTGCAAATGGACGTGAAAGTGTGAAGGTGTGTTTTGCATGTGTATGCATTTCTGCAGAATTTGTGCTTGCATTGTAAAGTGGAAGGTTGTAAAGGCTTGCACATGATAGTATACTATTGTGACTTTGTGGGTTTGTAGAATTAAAAGTCTAATTTGCAAAAATTAAAAATCGTTCATTTGCATAGGAATACACTGTTCAATTCTCACGTAACATTACATCACATACACACAGTCTACCAAGGTCAATGACAATAACAAACAACGTTCTGATTAACTCTCAACACTCTTGTTACACAACTTGTCACTTCCTTAAATACCTCATTCATAATTCGAGACTGTTCTGTACAATCACTAGATATTTCTGGAATAAACAAGGCATCTAATGGCGTAATCCGAATATTCTATCACCTTCCAGAAGCGTGAAACCCTATCTGGGCCGGCAAGTCCTTTATCTCTGTGATACACTAACCGTCTGTTTATTTGCCAGCTCTTTGTTTCCACACTGCCCGCCTATCGGTTCCTTTGTGTAAACAAGCTGCGCGATTGTAGATAATGGGTCTCACGACACTATTTACGTATGTAAAGCATTGAAAAGTATAATTAATAGTTGGAAAAATTTCCTTTTAAATAAAATACAAATTTTTATAGAAGAAAGGAACTACCATCTTATTTTAATTTGTAACTAAATTAGCACTTCCCATCTAAGACCGCCCCTGAAAATAAGAGCTTATGCTAATACCACACCAGCTGTGGAACTACTAGAATCCAACAACTGGATTTTCAACGAGGTTCATCATCTTTTCCTCCACGACTCACTTTCAGCTATACCAAGTTGTTACAACTATGGATGAAAGAATAGAATGTGTCTTCCACCACTGAAGGAGATTTTTGAAGTCATCCAGTTCACCTAAAGACTTGTAGGCATCAATTTCTGTAGCAAGTGGTGTTACTGGGCCGGTTTCCTCGACATCGTCATTGTCATTAAAAATCAGTTTTCTCTTCTTCATTTTACTTCTGTTGTAGTTTTCGTGCTTACCACAGATTTTTCTGAAAGTCTTTTCCATACTAATTCTCTTGTACCTCTTGGAAGACATTTCAAGGATTTGAATCTCGGATTGAGAGCTGTAACTTCTTCGTACATTTGTAATTTAGGCCATTTATTAATTGTTTCTGTTAAATCTTTGACAAAAGTAGTTTTGAACCTGATCAGATATATAGAGTCTGAATAAGCGACTTTAAGACTTAACCGTAGATAAGTTTACCGTCCATAAGAGCCTCAACACCTCGCGTGGTGTGGTCAACACCCGTGCACTGGACGGCTTGACAAACGAAGAAATCCTGGAAAACCTACAGGAGCAAGGTGTGACGGCTGTGTACCGGGTTCAGCGAAGAGAGCGAGGGGACATGGTGCCTACCCGTACCCTGTTCCTGACCTTTGATCGGGTAGATCTCCCTCAAAGGATCAGGGCAGGGTATGAAACCATCGAGGTACGCCCATACATACCAAACCCACTCAGATGCTACAAGTGCCAGCGCTTCGGGCACACCAGTGCGTTTTGTAACTCCGCGCCTACATGTAACTGTGCGATGACGCAGCACGATAGTGCGTGTTCAGCGCCAGTTAAATGCGTGAACTGTGCTGGTGACCACCCATCCAGCTCCCGAGAGTGCCCACGCTTTGCGGAGGAGAGGGCGATCCAGGAGATCCGGGTGAAAGAGAAGGTTTCCTTCTCGGAAGCTCGTGCATACTCGAATACCATCCATCCCGCGGTCCGCTACTTACAGCTCAGTAGTGCCTAAGCCGGTACCGAGGAGAGATATCGCCACTCAGACAAGCGCTATCGCTGAGAAGATCATAATTCCATCACCTACGAAGCTTGCCAAGAAAACAGCCCGCTCAACACCTACGCCATCCAAGCCGCCATCGGGAAGGCGGTCGACATCACTGTCACTGGCTAAAGCATCTACCTCCAAGACTCAGAAGTCCATTGTGTACGAAGCCCCGCCTAAACACGAAATCTGACTTCCTCAAAGAGCCCAGCAAAACTACCAGTAGAAAAAAGAGCCCTAGGGCATCGAAAAGTTCCTCCTCAGAAGAATCTTCAGGTGAGGACACGGATCGACAATTGTCATCCTCGTCGCTCTCCGTGTTCAACCGTTTTGGGGTCCTCGAACCGAAGTTCTCTATTGGCAAGGGGGCCTCATCCGTAGAGGAGATGGACCACGAGGATACGGACCACACTGCAAGAACGGCAACGAAAAAGCGCCAGGATAAACCCGACGAAGAAGAAACAGGTGTTAGCCCTACACCGAAGAAAAAGGGTAAACTGATTTGGCCACCGTTAAAGTCGTCTTAATGTAGACCAACTTTTACACCCTATCTCCATAATTCCAATGGCTATCCTCCAATGGAACATACGGGGTTTTAAGAGCAGATCGACCAGAACTGGAACTTTTGCTCAGTAAGCATAACCCCTTGTTGGTATGCTTACAAGAGACTAAGCAACGACCGCAAGACAAGTTTAAAATCAGATGCTACACACCATTGAGGTGTGATATTGAAACAGAAGAGGGCATTCCAGCTCACAGGGGCACTATGATGCTCCTCAGGGATCACATATTTGTAGATCCGTTACAGCTACAATTTGATATACAATCTGTAGCTGTAAGGATTAAGCTGCCATCAATCGAATTTTGCATTTGCAATGTATATGTACCGCCATCAGATGACCTCTCGTTAATTGACCTTGATCTGGTTTCCCAACTTTCAACACCATTTCTAATAGTTGGAGACTTTAATGCCCATCACCCACTTTGGGGCTCAACTCGGATATGTTCGAGAGGCAACCTCATTGCAAAATTCTTGGAGAGCAATAACTTGGTATTCCTGAATACCGGAGGGCCAACGTTCCTTTCAGACGCCTTTAACACCTATTCGCACATCGATTTGGCAGTGTGTTCATCCCAATTAGCAGTTTCATTACAGTGGAATGTCATCTCTGATTTGCATTCAGTCTCTTAGCACAAGATGTGTCTCCCTCACGTATCCCTAGATGGCGCTTTGATCGTGCCAACTGGAACCTTTACACCCAGTTGGCTGTCTTTGATTACAACGAGCACGATTCTGTGAATGATTTGGTTGATCATCTCACAGAGAAAATTCTTTCCGCTGCAGAACAGTCTATTCCACGTTCGGCTACCCAACCCGGTCGATTTCCTGTCCCATGGTGGACCAACGGCTGCCGGAGTGCTATTCGTGCTCGTAGACGTGCTCTGAGGGTATTCCAACGACACCATACCCTAAGTAATCTAATTGAGTACAAGAAAGTGCGTGCAAAGTCTAGGCAAATAATTACAGATAGCAAAAAGATCTCATGGAGCAACTTTGTATCATCTTTTAACAGATGTACACCTTCATCTGTTGTATGGGATAGGTTATGGCGCGTGGCCGGAAAATCAACCCACTTACCAATCGCTGGTCTGAAAACACCTGCAGGAGTTGTTGTTGATCCGTTTGTCGTGGCTAACACCTTCGGCTGTGCTTTCGCTCAGGTGTCTAGCTCCAGTAATTATACTCCTGAGTTTATCTCAATTAAGACTCAGGTAGAATCTCAAGGTTTCGTGTTCAGTTCCAGAAACCTTGAAGATTATAACCGCCTCTTCAACTTGGCAGAGTTAAAACACGCTCTCTCATCATCGCGACTGACAGCACCAGGACCGGACGGAATCCACGTCCAAATGTTACAACATCTCCCACCTGAAGGTAAGGCATTGCTGCTCCAGGTCTATAACCGTGTTTGGGTTGATGCCACGTTTCCTGACAAGTGGCGAGAAGCCATCATTATTCCTATATTAAAAGCGGGCAAGGACCGTCACCTCCCTTCTAGCTACCGTCCTATTTCCCTCACCAGTTGCGTCTGCAAGGTGATGGAACGCATGATAAATGGTTGGTTGGTATGGTGGCTGGAAACTCACAACCTACTGAATAACATCCAGTGCGGTTTTCGACGACGCCGTTCAACAGTGTATCATCTTGTGTCCATGTCGACAAAGATTATGAACGGATTTCTTAATAACTGTCAAACAGTCGGAATATTTTTTGACCTCTAAAAGGCTTATGATACGTGTTGGCGGGCAGGGTTGCTACGTACTCTGCACACCTGGAATATACGTGGACGCATACCACTCTTCCTTCAGGAATTCTTGAAAGACCGCGTATTCCGAGTATGGGTTGGCTCGGTTTTTTCGAACCTTTTTGTTCAAGAGAACGGTGTACCACAGGGATCGGTACTAAGTGTTACGTTGTTTGCTATTGCGATTAATTCTATCTCGAAATGTGTACCTCCGGGGGTCTCGTCATGCCTATTTGTAGACGACTTTGCCGTCTACTGTACATCTCAGCGCACTCCGTTTTTAGAGCGCCGTCTTCAGACCACCTTGGACAACCTTAAGGGTTGGAGTTTAAAAAACGGCTTCCAATTCTCCGCTGAGAAAACCATCTGTGTTAACTTCTGGCGTCAGCAGAGTCGACTACCTCCAAGGCTCCGGCTAGACGCTGATCTACTACCTTTTGCAGATGAGACGAGGTTCCTTGGATTGATGTTTGATGGAAGACTTGGTTGGTCGTCGCATGTAGCACAACTGAAGGTGCGATGTGGCCAATCTTTGGGTGTCTTGCGGGTGCTGGGTGAAGGGTCGTGGGGGGCGGATTGTGCATTGTTGTTGCGGCTTTGTCGCGCACTCATCCGTTCCAAGTTGGATTGTGGTGGTGTCGTTTGTGGCTCAGTGCGACCATCTGTGCTGGGGAGATTGGATGCGGTCCGTGGTTGTGGTGTGCGTGTGGCAGTTGGGGCGTTTCCGGCGAGCCGAGTTGGCCTGTATGCTGAGTCTGCGGAGCCTCCTCTGCGGTGCAGGCGCAACGTGCTGTTGGCCAGTTGTGGCTGTGGACTTGGTTGCATGCCCGCACATCCATCGTTTCCACCGTTCTTTGGCACCTTAATAGACGCGCGTTATAGGAGCACTTCTATTGGGCCGGGGCCACCTGGTTTTCGTTTCCGGGAGCTCCTTGGACATCTTGATGCTGAGGTGCCCGAGATGTGTCCTCCTTGGTTGTGCGGGGCGTCCCGCGTTGGTCTGGGCATGGCTGAATACGGTGGGTCTGCCATGTCTATGTCTAGTATCCGCTCATGTTTTTTAGAATTTTTGTCGCAATGTGGGGACCATTTTGTGATTTGTACTGGTGGCTCCGTGAACTCAAATGGTGCTGGTTGTGCTTGCGTGTGTGGAGCCAAGCCGTATACATTCGGATTCCGCACTGGCACTTGCATTTTTGCTGCAGAGCTTTGTACAATATGCCGGGCCGTTTTGCACATGCTTCGATGAGGGTTGGGGGACTGCTTGGTCCTGAGTGGTTCCCTCAGTGCACTTCGGGGCCTGCGGCAGCTTTACAACTTCCACCCTGTTGTGCGGCGTATCCAGGATGCCCTCCGCGTTTTGCACGCTTCTGGCGTTGGCGTGGTGTGTGCATGGATCCCTGGTCGCGTGGGCTTGCGGGGGGATGGAATGGGGGATTCGGCAGCCAAGATGGCTACCATGATGCCCAGGGTTCAAGTACCATGTGTGATATCGGAAGATTTTAGAGCCGAATTACGGAGAGCTGTGCTAACCTGCTGGCGGGAAGAGTGGTCCACCCTCCGCAATAATAAACTTAGAACTATAAAAGAACTTCCGACTCCCTGGGTTACCTCCTGCCGGTCATCTCGTCGCGAGGAGGTGAGTTTGGCTCGGTTGCGTATTGGGCTTTGCTTTTTTACCCATAGTTTTCTCTTTAAAAAGGAGTCTGCACCACTGTGTCCATTTTGCAATGATGCGTTATCTGTGCGACACTTGCTGCTAGAGTGTTTTCACCTAGCAGACCTTAGGACGTCTCTGCAGCTGCCGGCCAGCTTTGGAGAAATGCTAGCGGACGATGACACAGTGGTGCAGAAGGTTTTTAGATTCTTTTCCAAACTAGACTTTAGGATTTAGTGAAGGAATTTTTAGTAAGTTTTGATTTTTTTTTTTTATTATTTATTTATTTCTTTTATGTGTGTGTGCAGTTTTAATAGGTTTATTTATAAATATATAGTTTTTAGAAATTTTTATATCTGGCTTTTGCCATGACTTGTTTTTTAAAGGGTACTGATGACCGCCGTAGTTGACCGCCCTTATTCACATCATCATCATTATTGCAGGTAGCACAACACTTGCTGTGACGTATTTACTTTCCCCAGGAAAATCACAAATATCCAGCCAAGGTTTCAGACATTCAAACATTCTTTGTGTCATTTCCCATTCAATTTCAGTTAATGGAATAATATTTGAAGGTTGAGTAATAAATCAATAACTGCTCTCTCAGCTTTAACCCTTCGCAAGCAGAAACCCATATATGGGTGATGCGTCCAGTTGCCCACAAGCGGAAACCCATATATGGGTGCGCAGTTATAGAGCTATAGTAGTTGGCTATTTTTGCTCGTGTAATTCAGATATAGTGCCATCAAATGGCAGGAAATGTGCTTTCAAACATTTAACTCTTATTATTTTAGTAATTTATGGAAATTGATCATTTCTTCACACTAGCCGTATATAGGCTAACATCTTTGATAGATAGAGTCAACATGAAAAGTTCAATTGATGAAGCCTGGGGCTCAAGTACTTACGACAGTAAGTCGCCACAAACGGTGTATCTCAGATGCGAGAGCCCCTTAGTGGTTTACCGGGGAAATGTATGAGTCAGATGGAAAGTTTAATGTCAGGAAGGCACGTTGACCATGGTAGCTCAATGGGTTAGAGTGACTGGACGGAAACCAGGAGATCCGTGGTTCAAATCCCGGCCATGGCATTGAATTTTTCATGTTGATTATCTAAGTTTATCATTTGTTTACTTAGTCCTTTCAACATTAACTTATACCACATCATTTCCAACTCTGTTTGTTCGAAAGATTTTTCCAAGTTAACAAAGGCCACATACAATTTACCTTTTTTGTGTTTTAGATATTTGTCCACTAAAGTCTTTATAATAAATACATTGTCAACTGTCCGCCTTCCCTTTCTGAAACCCATTTGACAATCTGAAAGAATATTATATTCTTCAACCCAATTTTGTAGCTTATCTGCCAAAATTCCTGCATAGATTTTTTTCTCATGTTAGCTATGCTATCCCCCAATAGTTGCATGGTTTGTCCATATCTCCTTTACCTTTATAAATCGGCTGTGTGAATGCCTTTCTCCAACTCAACGGAATATATCCTTTAGTTTTCATTGTATTAAACAGCAATGTTAAGACCTTAACCTTGTCCCATCTTTGCACCATTCTCGGAGAAATTCTCCAGGTATACCATCTATTCCCAGAGCTTTGTTCCTTTTAATTCTTTAAATCTGTTTCATTACTTCCTCTTCTGTTATGACTCTATCCATTAGCTCAATAAAATTGTTTTCTGTTTCCAGAATTACCTTTGCTATCTTAAAACTTTTACAAGCATATAAAGTTGAGAAATATCCTAGCCATTCTTCGTTACCTATATTGGGTTTTACTACATATTTTTTGTGTGTCTTAATATCCTTCCATATTTTACTTACATTATTTTCAGCAATAAAATTAATTAGATTATAAGTATTTCTTTTTCTCCATTGACACTTTTTCCTTTCTAATGATTTATTATAATAATATTTACTTTGTAAATATTGCTCTTTCACTTTGATATTCCCGAATGCCCTCCATTTTATCAACTCTCATTTACAATCCTTTTTATTTATTTACGTTCCTCATAAAACCAACTGTCTTTTTTAATATTTCCCATTTTTTATTTTTATCTTTTCACCTACTCTGTACAAGATAACATTCAGAATGCTAATATCGTTTTCAATACCATAAGTTTTTAAGTTATCTGCTAATTATCTGCTTTTAATTAAGTTGCTGAGTCTAAAACATATTCAAAATGTGTCTTACAATCTTCCTTCCACTTAAATCTAACATATTCTCTTTTAGCTGTTTTAGTTTCCCCTTCTAGGTCTGTAGTTATATTTTGTGATTTAATTACTATCTTCATTATTAATGGAAAATGACCACTACTAGTATTTATTTTGACACTTTAAAATTATTCACCAGTGACCGTAAGAGGTAATCTATTACACTTTGGCCATTTATGTTAATAAAAGTGTATTCTCCCAGTTCATCTTCTCCATAATTGCCATTGAGAATATCAAGTGCATTTACTTCAGAAAGGTTCAATGAGTTTTTCACTTCCTCTATCAACTACCTATCTTGACTACATCTAGTACTCTCATTTTTTCACGTTACATTATTAATTTGCCCCCCCCCCCCCTGCCATCTATTAGATTTACATTACTTTCTCTTCTTGTATTTAGTTCTCCCAATATTCTAATCTCTATATTCATATATTTCACTTAACTACTTTGCCTTTATCTAAGAGATGAAATAATTCTGGATTATGGGACTGTGAGGATACAACACCTACACATAACATATTGTCATCTAGCATTTTATCTTCCATTATAACAAAAGAAATTCCTTGTACCTAGACCTAGTTTTTAATGAAAACTCCTAGCCCTCCTGATAGTCTCCCTCTCTGTACATGCATTTCACCCTTTCTTCCAACATAAATAAAATCAAAATAAAAGTGAATTGAGAAGATATTGACACATTGCTTCACTCGCACTGTTTTTCACAGGGCATGTTTCAAGAGCTGTTGCTCCCATCATCAGCTGAGTCTCGACTAGTGCAAATTGTTGGAAAACACTACAATTTGCACTAGTCGAGACTCAGCTGATGGGAGCAACAGCTCTTGAAACATGTCCTGTGAAGAACAGCATGAGTCACTGTCTCTATGCTTCTTTCAATTTTTATATTTTGAATAATTAAAATCCCTTGTTTCAATGACTTCATCTCTTAACCATCTTTCCACTACTGCCAAATAATCCAGTCCCCCATTAAGTGCTCTAAGAGTCCTGTACCAGTTTTGTTTTTTAGTTCACAGTTCCAGAATCCTAATTTCCTAACCATCTGCTATTGTGATCCCGTTCTCCCCGTTGTCCACACATTCTTATCTAGAGGTGTTTTTTACTTCTCAGCCTTATTCCTTCAGCTGGAATTCATTTACTTTAACACCAAGATACTTCCATGTGAGGAAACTACAATGCTATCTTCCCCTTCTGCCGCATCTCTCCCACCTCTCCTACTACCTTGTCTTACTTCCACCCCTTCTTCACTGCTACTCTCTGCAAGGTCATGTACTTCTTTTGTCTCCTCTCTCTTTGGTGACACCCACTTTTTTCCTCTTGTTGTTTACGTTTCTGTTTCTGTTATATCTACATCTGACACCATAACTCTTCTTTCATCAACTTCCGTCTGGACATCTGAAATTCAATGCCACTCTTCTGCATTTGCTTTGATGACATAGCTTCTGATGTAACAGTTGTCATAACTTGCATTACGTCATCTCCCACTTGCCCTTGCTTGTCGGACTTTGGTTCTTTTTCACTCAACATGTCTCCATGTGTGTGCTGTACATTGCTGGATTTGTATTGATTTATTTTGTCCCATATGGACTCTCTGCTCCATACATCTCTCTTACTCACAGAAGTTGCATTTACTCCTTCCAGCCAGAGATGCAAATTTCTGATATATGCTGTTTTCCCTACTGCTCTCGCTTCTATCATCTGTCAAATTAAATTTTGTTTACCTGTCTTTGGGCTGTTGTTAAATATCCTTTCAGCAACTTTGCCTTCCCAAGTATTTCATATATTAACTGAGTTGTTGAACACTGAGCAATAATTGGCCTATTCCCTACTTGTCTTTCTACACGATAAGCTTCAACAATCTCCCATCTTTTTAATTCTAAATTGAATATTAAAAGCTAAGCATAGGAGATAAGCTGAGAAGGAGAGAAAGTGAATAAAGAACGGATATAAAATAAAATGGAAATTAAAGGGGGGAAATGGGAGCAGAGCAAGGGTTAAGGGAAAAGGTAGAAAATAAATGTGCCCAAATAAAAATTGGAGATGGAAGAGGGTCACACCATACACAATATAATCATGGGGCTGTCTAGACCCTAAGATAAATTAGAATACTCCAAACATAAAGAACATTGTAATATTTAGTAACAAAATGTCAGTAATGAATTATTGACATTAGTTCATTAAACTACTGATAAAGATGGAATTCCTGCAGAATCGTTCAGTTTTAAGAACTTTGTAGGTGAAGGTATGTGTAAAGACTAGTGCAACTCATTCTAAATTCAACATGAGGAAAACATCACTGTTTGTTGTATTTCTGTTTTTAAGTTAGTTAGTTACTAACACTCCCCACATGGCAACCTTGGCCTTCGGGGTAACCTCACCCCACCAAGTGATGACCGGACCCATTTCTCAGGTGGAGGCACCCAGAGGGCGGTGTCCATTACCTCCGATGATAGGGTGATAGTGAAGATGGCGGTGAGGTGAGAGGACCTACAGTTTTTACCGTGGACTCCGAACCACGTTGGGCATAGGGGATACTTCACGTGTGCTAGACAGAGGTGAAGGCGTGGATAGGGCCGACTTAAAATCGCCAACCCCAGAGCCGGGAATCGAACTCGGGACCCTTAGAACGGGAACCGCGAACGAAACCACCGCGCTACCCCGGCGCCCTTTTCTGTTTTTAATAGCCAATTAATTAAATAGTGTTTATGTTATATGACTAAAATCTTTTTCCAAGTATCCGCATGTTACATGTTTTGTAGGTTTTAGGGATGCGATGTGATTAGTTGTACAAAAATGGTGATACTGCAGATTAATCAATCTATATTTGATGCTCGTATGTTTTAATTTGGAGTCCTAAGTTTCTCTTACTTGGTCACATTTTCATATTTGATTTCTTAATTTCCAGCTTTTTTGTTCTATTGTATTGATTTCTTTGATTTGTTGCAGAAAGCCTATACATTCTGAAAACCTCTTAAAATGTACTTCCATTTTGCTTCACAAACTCATTTATTGGTTTACACACCCTTAACAGAAGAATACAAACACATTCAGTATAGCAATAAACATTAGTTTTACTAAACAAATCGTTGACAAGGAAATAGTAAAATTAAGGAAATATTAATAAAACTATTTGTAGTTAGTTTTTCACACTGTATGATTTACATTTTGATTTTTTGAGAGACTAGTTTCGGGAGCTATTTGCTTCCATTGTCAGCCTCAAAGGTGCAACTGTTGTCTGTTGCCTGCGGACTTCTCTCTGGTGGTGGAACTGTAAACTCCTTTATCAAATTATCTACTGGTTGAGAATTCAAAGTTTATTATGCTCTTAAATTAATTGGGAGTCGATTAATGAAACTAAACAACACTTACTTTTAAATTTTCCCGGAACTAGTTTCAGAGGCCTTCCCTCTATCTTCAGCCGGACATCGACTGGTTCTCATTGGTGTAGCTGGCAGTATTTTGTCATCGGTCTCCTCTGGTGGCGGTTCGAGGAACTTGCTGAACAAATCTTTCTGGGGGATGTCGAAATAGAATACTTTGTTCCTATTTTTTGAAATAAAGATTTGTTCCCATGTGGACAGTTCTTGTTTTCCTGTTGTATGTTTTAGTAATTTTGGTTCTGGATTTATGTTGTGGTTTTTTTCCCAAAAATGCGTGGCAACTGCTGATTTTTCTAATTGTATTTTATGTTCCTAAAGTGTTCCTTTGCTCTTGTTTCTAAATTTCTTTTGGTTTTTCCAGTATAAATTTGACTACAGTCACAGCATTCAATTTGATATATACCAGATTTTTTGTTAGATGGAATGGCATCTTTGATGTTTGAGCAAATTAGGTTTTTTAAGGAGTAATGGTTCACTGGAGCTAATTGAATGTTTTGTTTTTTGAAGACTTTTTTGAATTTATCAAAGGCCCATGGATGGTAAGTGAATTTTTTTAAGATCATTTTAGTTTCTGTAGCTGAGAGGGTTTTGGTTTCCTTTAGTAGTTTCTTCTTGTTTGCTAAGTTCACTTTTTTGTCTACTAGTGATTTGGGAAAGTCATTTTTCTGTGCTATTTCAATAATTTTGTTGTATTCTATTTTGTATTCTTCTGCTGTGAGAGGGATGTCGACCAGTCTGTGTGCTAAACTATTAAAGATTGCCTGTTTGTGAGATCTTGGATTGTAGCCATTAGCTTTTATGTAGTTGTCTGTCTGTGTTGGTTTTCTGTAAATGCCAAAGTTTATTCTATTTTTATTTCTGATTATTTTTAGATCTAAAAATGGTAAATACTCGTCTTTTTCAACTTCTACAGTGAACTTGATGCTTTTTTCTTGAATATTTAAAAGTTTTAGTGCATCACTCATTTGAGCATCATTTCACCCATTTCATTCATCATCCGATGACTTAACGTTGGAGGACGTAAATAACAACAACAACAAAAAAAAAACCTGCAACACTTAACACACACAACCTTTAACAATGAAAAATGTCTTAAAGATGTATATCAAATGTATTATTGAATCAAAGTGTTTAATTCTTCTACAGATAATCTCTATTGTGCCATTTTTAAAGCTGTATTATTAAAACTCTGTTTTGGCATAAATTTTTGATGAAGGTCTGACACCTTCAATTCAATGTTTAAACATAAAGTATAGAAATAAAGTAACATCAGAAGTTCCAACAAGTTACTAATTATTCCATAGATAAAACAAGGCAAAAATTAAACTTACAATATAGTTGACTTCTCTCTGCTACCTCCTCTCTGCCAGCAGTGGTCCTGATTTTCTGTTATATTTTATATGCAGGTGAATAGATTTACATATGAATTCTGAAATAAACAGAAGTTATATTTATTGCAACTTCCATAAATTTGTGACCTACTTTGATTCTCTCACAGCTTTTGGCAATCATTTAAACAAAAACCCATTTTAAAATAAGAC
Source organism: Mantis religiosa (assembly GCA_030765055.1). Classification (NCBI taxonomy): domain Eukaryota; kingdom Metazoa; phylum Arthropoda; class Insecta; order Mantodea; family Mantidae; genus Mantis; species Mantis religiosa. The sequence goes on from CM060950.1 coordinate 188,868,021, forward strand.
CTGAAGCTTTCCTGGCGACAAATATGCTCAGTTTCTTCTCGGGCAGCAAGCCAGGTGAAAAGACGATTAGAAATTGACGTTTCGGGAGTGTGCATCTCTTCCATCATCAGGATATTTATTAAATGTTATAACCACAAATGAAACACTGGATATAACACAAATATAAACAACGTCAAAACACTATCAAAATTCACATTACTGAACAAAAGACTGTTTTCAGTAAATTAAATGCGAGGTCAGGAGATGGCATGAATGTAGAAAATTAATTGGGTCAAAGAAATGTAACTACTTGATTATCAAGCTGTATTGATCTGTGCCTCTTAAGTCGATGGATTTCCATTTTTAAGGCCTGTTTCCAAGAGGAGCTGAACTGAAATCCAACATCACGACTAAGCGTGCTCCTTTCAGAGGAAATGGCCAAAGCCTCCTTAATTCTCTGCTCCCAGTAACTGTTGCATATTGCCAAGATGGTTGCCTCCCGAAAATTGGCTCTATGGCCGTTATCAAAACAATGCTCTGCCAGCCCAGACTTCTCAGGTTGCATTAAACGAATGCTCCGTTCATGTTCGTTTATTCTGGTAGCGATGGTCCTTCCGGTTTGTCCTATATACGGTGTCGCACATTCACAGGGAATGCGGTACACTCCCAGAACTTGAAGTCCAGTTTGTCTTTCACTGGTCTCAACAGATGTTTAATCTTCGGAAATGAAATGTGTAGTGTTTAAACGCCCGCTTTTACTACATACGGCACCGCAGACGGTGACACTGATGGTACATGAGATGAAGATGGAGCACCGGTGGAATGAGATGGCGCCGGGGGGGGGGGGGGGAGGAGGACCGGAGGTCCCGGAGAAAACCCGCCCCAGCGCCGTGTTGTCCACCACAAATCTAACTTTGCGGTCACCTGGGATCGAACCCGGGCCGCCTTGTTAATCTTCGGAGGTGGCTTGTGGATGGTCCTGATGTTGTATTTGGCGAGAATTCTGCTGATTCTGCCAGATAGATTGCCGGTAAACTGGATGCAGGCTGTAGCGGTAGGCCTATCTGATCACCAAAGCTAGGAAAGGGAAACCTGTAATACAGCAAGCTTTCTACACTTGACCGTACTGGAATATGTTTGGAGACTTTTGTCTCCATCGGCCATGATTCACTACCACACTTCTTCCTGTGATTTGTAGATGGGATTTTGGCTGGATATACTGAATGTTGAGGTCCTTTTCATACCAGCCATCAAAGTTTATTTTTATGAATTAATCATTTTTCCCAGACAGAAAGTTCTGCTGGTTTCAAGGACGTTTAAAAGCTTGCGTTTTTCTTTCAGCTGATCTGTGGGTCAAAACAACTGATTTTTTCATATGTTTATATTTCTCATGTATTCTTTAAACCTTTCATCAGTTTTTCCCTTTGTCTTTTCTATGTATATATTTTTATTATTTTTGCTTTATATCCAATTTCATAAATACTGGTGTTTCCCGCTGGAAATTTGTCCTTTATGTCTTCTGAGAATATTATTTAAGCAAACCTTATTAATTGGAGTTAGTTAGGGTTATGCCATGTTCTCTAAATATTTTAGCAAATTCCTGAAAGGCCTATAAATGGAATATGAATTTCTTGAAATGTTTAGGTTCTGCATAAGTGGCAATTTCTGTAATTTGTTTATTTTTTTATCTTTATTACTACAGTCTGTTGGATCCACCTGTGTGTACAATTTCCAGTATGAATTCTTTTGTGTTCATACAAACACATTTAATCTTAAGCCTGGGGTGTTAATTACTGCATATTTGTGTTCCTTTGGGATTTAGCTACAGTCTAATTCAAATGAGCACATGATATGTGCTGTTGCAGTCCATGATGTAGTTCAGTCATCTTATAGTGGCCACTTCATCTTCTATTGCTTCTTCTGTTTTAAAGTCGTCTTCTTCCTTCCCACTTGAAGAATCTGCAGAAGAATTATTGCTGTCCTCTCCCAAGTGAATTATGATTTCCTTCCCCATATCCAATAATCCTTCTTTCTGCATAAATTCTGCTTCAATTTTCTTCACATACCTGCACCTTTCTTGCCAATCTTCTACTGAAATGCTGCAAATTTGTCATGAGCTAAATGAATTATGTCCTCCATTCTGAACGTAACATTATCAGCCACCCAGTTTTTTTACCATAGCCCAAATAAGTTCAATAGGGTTCAGTTCAGGATGATAAGGAGGTAGACGTAAAATATTATGATTAGGTTGGTGGAGAAGACTATCTATTTTATAGATAGTACGTGTGGGTTTTAAAGGAATAATTAAATTGTAAATTTCAGGATTGAGAAGAGTAGAGAAGTTAATGGCATGGAACTGTTCTGTTGGAAGATTTTGCCTAAGCCAGTCTGTCATACATCTCTTATGGATCTGGAAGTGGGTATTTTATGAAGGTGAACGTTGTGGTAGGCCGTACCAAGGCTGAGTGGTTAGACCACTTGGCTCTCACCAAGAAGGCCCGGGTTCGATCCCAGGTGACCGTAAAGTGAGATTTGTGGTGGACAACATGGCACTGGCACGTGTTTTCTCCGGGTCCTCCGGTTTCCGTCAACATTCCATCAATTGCTCCATCATCTCTCTTATCATTCATCTTGCCCTCATATGTATCATCCACTTAACTTCACTTTCACACCAGACATTGGACTGATCACCTATCCTGATTCTCTATAGGAATAAATGTGATGTAACATTGAACATTACACTTAGGCTAATACATCAAAATGTTCAGTATCTACATAATAAAACAGATGTAATTGAGGATATATAAGCAAGAATTGAGCCACATGTAGTAATTTTAACGGAACATGGTCTAAGTGAGTCCCAAGTAAAAATAGTCAAACTAGAGAATTACAACATAGCTAACACTTACTGTAGGAAAACACACAAAGGTGGGGATGTGGTAATATATATTAAAAATTGCATACAGCATGTACCACTTGATAATTTTTGTCTTAGTCAGGAATTGACTTGCGAAATTGCTGGTGTAAAATTATATTAAAATGTGGTGATATATATGTTTTGGGTGTATATAGATCCCCAGCTTCACGGACCGATGATTTTCTAAAATTCCTAAATAATGTGTTGCAAAAATTAGTCAAACATAATCGTAAAATTGTTTTACTTGGAGATATAAATATGGATCTTGGAAACCCAACAAATAAGTATAAATAAGCTTAAGGACCTGTTTGAATAGCTATCACCTACATGAAGTAATTAAGCGTCCAACTAGAGTCACAGATAAATTGGCTACAATTATAGAGCATGTAATAACCAACGTAATGCCACTTGAATAGTTGGCTTTTGTAGGAGAATTACACATATCAGACCACCAGGCCCAAGTCCTAGATATATACAGTTGTGAATTTAAGAATGAAGTCAATTGATATTCCTGTAATAGTTATAACACCTAGTAGAGAAAGAAAGAAGTTTATAGAAAGTTTATTACAAGAAAATTTGGAAACTTTGTATGCAGCAAAAAGTAAATATGAAAAGTTGAAGGCCTTTTATGAAATATTTGGTTATCTTTTCTCGACAAATTTTCCCTTAAGGTTAGTTAAGAATGGTGAAAAAGACAAAAGGATTTATTTGCCGTATGAGTATAAGATATTGAGGGAACAAGTAAAAAGTATGTATGAATTTCATAAAATGACGGGTTGCAAGTTTTATAAGAATAGATATAAAAACCTGAAAAAACAATATTCACTCTCCCTAAGATTACTAAAATCCCAAAAATATGGCAAAGGAATTATGCAGTCAGCAAATAAGGTTAAAGCAGCTTGGAATATAATAAATGAAAAGAGAAAAGTAAAAATTAGGCGTGATAACATTGTATTAAGGGGAAATGGAAATATTGTTGAAGACCCACATAAAATCTTTAACATATTAAACACATTTTTCATTGGTACATCCCACAATCAAAAAAATAGTCAAGTAAATAACATGTTGCTGATACAATGTATATTATGCCCACAACAAAAGAGAAAATTAGAAGTATCTCATAAACAGTTGTATATCTGAAGGCATCTTCCCTGATTGCTTGAAAATCTGTGTTGTAAGACCAGTATACAAAAAAGGTGACAGAGGCGACCAAAGTAATTATAGGCCAATTACACTTACCTCTATAATAGCAAAATTGATTGAAAAGATAATAGCTAATCAGATGCTAAAATTTTTTAATAAAAATTAACATTTTAGTACCTACACAGCATGGATTCAGAAAAAACCTATCAACGACGACTGCAATGATAGAACTCATATATCAAATAATTGCTCATCTGGAAAATGGCGAAAAGGTAGCTGGATTATTTCTGGTAAAGTTTTTACTCAGTCAATCACTCGCTGCTTATTGGTAAATTAGAAAACTATGGTATTTGAGGGAAATTGCTTGAAATAATAAAATCATATTTGACAAATTGGAAACAGTGTACTGAAATGAGCTATAAAAATGGAAATATAGTTAGAAAATTCTCATCAAAATATGATACTGTCAAATTAGAAGTGCCGCAAGGATCTGTTCTTGGCCCATTATTATATTTGATTTATGTAAACTACCTACCAGAATCAACTGACTATAAAACAATCACATATGCTGATGACACTACTGTTCTATTTTGGAATAAATCAGCAAATCAGTTAAAACAAAGCTTAGTAAATCAAACTGACTTAATTCTAAGTTACATAAAAAATAATTTAAATGTCAATATAAAAAGAGCAAATTAGTAATTTTTGAATATCAAACAAGTCTAAAATTAAACAATGTAGTAATTAATGGTAAAGATATGGAACAGGAAGATTCATCAAACGTTTTGGATATAAAACTAGACAAAAATTTGAATTTCCACAAACAGATATCATATGCAATAAAATTTGTAGTGGTGTGTATATCTGCTAAGAAATCTTTCTAAATACTTGAATACAGAAGTATTAAAATTAGCCTACTATGGAATAATACATGGCCATCACAGTTATGGAATTGAAATCTGGGCAGTAGTAGAATTATAAACATGGGCAGGACTCTGAAACTACAGAAAAATGGGCGTAAGAATAATGTTTAAATTAGGAAATAGAACATCATGTAGACCAACTTTCAGAAAGGCGGGGATCTTGACAGTAATTTCATTGTGTGTGTGCGTGCATGTGTGTGTGTGTGTAACAATTAATATTGCTTGTACATAAAACTGAATGTAATGTAAATAATGTGAACAGAAATAGTAAACTCTATGGCTACAGGACTAGAGGATGTGAGAACTTTCATAGACCTACAAAACAAAATCAGCTGGAAAAGATCCGTTATTAAATGGAATTATATTTTATAACAAATTGCCAAATTATTTAAAAACATTACCTTGAAATAGCTTCAAAAAGGAACTAAAAAGGTATTTAATAGAAAGATGTATATATAGAACTGACGAATTGTAATGGAATGTAACAAAATACTGTTTCATGAATTGTATGCTTTTATATAAATTATGTTTTGTGAATAATGATAGGTATTAGAAATCAGACTGTGACAATGCTTGATACATATTGTGACTTTGTGGGCTCGTGAAATGAAAAGTCCAATTACACAAACTCAACAATGTTCTTTATTTCCACTGACTTACAGTTGAACACTTGCCAATTACACAAAACTACGTAATGCACACAATTACGATTCACCAGTTCGTCCGTTACCGTTCCGATGCACGTACACAGTTACGTAAAGCCTTCTGTTGAACAGTGTTCTCGTTCATTAACACGGCGCTCCTTCACTAGCACGTCAAACACTGACTGACTGTCTGACTGACTGCAGCCCTTTTTATAGGCATCTCGCCGTCTTCTCGACTTCTCTAGTTTCCACGCGAAGATTCCAGATGATAGGAGAAGGGGAGAGAATCGTCCAGGGACGAGTGACATTCCCTTAATCACCCCTCAGTTAGTGACAGACTAATGGGAGGCGTGGCTCGGCTGCCTCTGGTTTCCTCACAGCTGTTGCCGTCATGCCTTCCGCTAATTGGGTGACAATATGTATGTATGTCTATAGGCAAATAAATTGTTATTATTATCCAAGGTTCAGTTCCTTAGGCACGACCTTAAAAGGGTGGTGTACAATTGGAACATTAAAGAACAACAGCATTGTGGTAAGGGGCTTATCCTCTGCAAGTACAAAATTTGGAGGCAGGTTGGGTATCAGTTGCTCCTTCACCCATTTCTTGTAGTTCGCATAGTTCATGTCGCTATGATAATAACCAGTCTTTTGCTGAAATTTAAATTGAACATATGCATTGGAAATAAAACCTTGTTCTCCAGCATGAATGATTATAAGATGATGGCCTTTGTATCCTTTGGATACTGTCATCACTCCAACCTGTGTTGAGGTATGGGAAGTATATATGTAAGTTTCATCCATGTATATAATAGGTTATTGCTGTATCATCCTGAGATAATGAAGTTGCTTTGATCTCATGGCGCTCCATTAAAACTCTTCTATTTTGAGTTTTCCTTTACCTAAAGTCTAACCTCAGAAGTATTCTTCTTAGAGTAGACACACTTCCTTCAAAATCAATAGAATATCTCTCTCTCTCTCTCTCTCTCTCTCTCTCTCTCTCTCTCTCTCTCTCTCTCTCTCTCTCTCTCTCTCTCTCTCTCTCTCTTTTACTTGGCAGGCACCTTCCTTAATGTAGGTCTGTAATATAGAATTCATTGACTGTTCAGCAAACTACAGTGTCATTGAAACTATCTAAAGTGGCTTGGTGTGATCTTTGGGTCTTTCCTTGTGGGGCATGGAAAAAGTAGAAGCAGCACTGGAATGCACATCCTTTATCTCTTAATTATTCGTTGAACGCTTCTTTCTGACACACCTGTAGCCTTTTCCTAACAATTTAAATATAAACCACACCACATTGTGCATATTTTGCCATAAAATTATACTCATTGCTTACCACTTCACAAGTCTGTGAATGTAGCACTTTAGCTTTCAGTTTGCTCACCATTAATGACATTGTCAATTATTATTGAACAAAGTATGAAAGTAAATAAAGGGTTAAATGTTTTCACAACCACAGATCACACACGCACATATTAATATAATGAAATATTCATCCACTCTAATTTTACAACACAGGGACGAGTCTAAAAAAACTTATGTTTGTTATCAACCTCTCACTAAGTTAACATGTGCACCTCGCAATCAGAAGTGACATTTCCTGCCCTAAAAACAGAAGATGAACTTGTCCAATCTTGTGCACATGTTTCGAGTGCTGTCACCTCATCTGAATCAAACTGTAGTTATCGTGTGTGTGACTTTTCTATGGATGCCAACACCTATAGTTGCTCATAAGTATGTTAAGACAGGGGAGCATATTATTGACTTCTGTTTCTATTGTAAATAGAACTGATGTATCTTGCAAGTTCAATAGAGTTGTTGCATCCTTCACAAACATTCGTCTACTGTGGCAAAAATACTGTCTACCTATCTATATCAGAGTTTATATATGTATGGAAATGTTTCTGTTTGATGTATTTCCAAAGAGGTCATGTGTAAGTTTGCTAGAAATGGAAAAAGGGAATTGCCCATTGTTAAACAATTCAGCTGGGAATATAGTTTATTCCTGAATCTTTGACTGATGCTTAGTTTGGTCAGAATGCAGTATTTCTGTATTCTTGTTTATCAGTGTCTGTGGATTGTAGTCATTTTTTCAACACCTCTCCTATTTTAGCTTTCAGTATGCTGGAGAACAGTGAGTTGACTTCAAAGAAATAAGTAGATCATTTTCCTCTGTTTCTATATTTTTAATTTTCTCAGCAAAGCCATAGGTGTTCCTTATGCTCAGACATTTTTGTTGGGAGAAATCCTAAAATTTTCTGAGTAACCAGTACCAGATTAAATGTGATTGTGTGTAGTACTGTCTGCCCACTACAAGAAGACTAGCAGGGAATGAAGGGGGCAGGAGCTTGAACTGTTTATCTGCTCTGGTAGTGGATCTGTTTACTACGAAATGAGTGTATGAGAGTGCACATGAGTCACCCATGCTGCCAGACCCAATGCTCATTTCAGTAACTGCAATGATAGGTATTATGCATGGGTGAGTTATGTGACAACACTAAACCTAGCATTCATATCATATCCGGAAGGCAATCATAAACACAAAAAAGTGATTCTGCCTTACTTTTTTGTACTGGGCACAGTATTGATGATTGGGCACATTTTATTGCTGGTTTTGTGAATCTTTAGTAATTCATATATCCTGGATATAGTAGGGTTGTTTGTAGTCCCAATTTTTTCTCTATTCTCCTCTGATGGTTCTTGTCTTTTTCAAAGGGATATGAGTGTTTTTGGTGTTTTCGTACTGGATCTGTTTCTAATTGTACAAATTTGATGTCACGTAGCATGCCTTCTATATTTGTCTCATAACTATGTTTATCCATTATCACTAACTTGTTTCCTTTATCCATTCATACATACAATACTTCTTTCATATTGAAGTTTGTATGCTTTTTGTGTGGATGTTGCTATGAGTAGTTGCTAATATAATTTGGTTGATAATGGGTTTACTTTTCCTCTGATTGTGTCTTCCTCTTCTGCATTTTCAAAAACTGCCTTCTCTCCTACTTCTATGTTTATGGAGAAAGTTATACAAGTTTTCAATCCTTTGTTACTGATAATGGATAAACGGGATTTATGACATTTGATTAAAACATACAAAAAAGTATACATAGAGAAAACAGAGGAACATCGATACAAAGTTTAAAGAATACATGAGAAATGTGAAATATAAACAAATGGAAAAATTAACAGTTGCAGAGCATTTTGATCCACAGATGATCAGCTGAAAGAAAAACCTGAACTTTTAAAGGCTCCTAGAAAACTAGTAGAACTCTCCATCTAGGAAAAAATATTAGTTCACTACACAAAAATAAACACAATTTATTAAACAATTTAATAAATTTGGGTGTCCTGTAGGAAAAGGATCTCATCATACAATATGTCCCAAAATGCCATCTACAAGTTACAGGATGAAGCAGGGCGACAGTCTCTGAAATAAGTTCAGTAAGTTTGGTTGTAGAAAGTGAAGTTAAGAGTAATAAAAAGCTCCAAAATATTACATATCATTTTACACGCACACGCGCACACACACACACACACACACACACACACACACACACACACACACACACATCATTTTACACGCACACACACACACACACACACACACACACACACACACACACACACACACACACACACACACACACACACACACACACACACACACATATTCATAAATATGTTCTGTACTGTATCCTGTAACTAACATTTGGGCATTTACTTTTATTTAGACATGGAGCTGAAGTTGTGGATCCCAGAAACCCATCACAGGGCACTCGTTCAAATTCTTTTAGTGGAACGGGGTATCGATTAGGCCAAGCCAGTAGTGACTCTGAAGGTGAGTAATATTCTTAAATAATTTACTTTAGCTCAAAACTAAATGGAAGATGAAATGTAAAGATGTAGGTATATACCATGTAGATGTGGAAAAGTGGAGATGCAAATTCAGACAGGATAATCTGCCTGGTAGAGCTTTCACTGTGTCTTTACAAAGGATATCACATTCTCTTTGTGCCTCAGGTCCTTAAACTCACATTCATTTCATTTTTTCAGCTGTAATTTGAAGTGACCTGTCAGCCTAAAGACTGAAAATACCTTCAAGTGGTGTGGTTTTAATCCTGTGGTCCACTCACATTGTATGCAGTTTTATACTTATTTTCTTTCTCAGTATTTAGGTACTAGGTTCATTATTTCTTCTGCTCAAGTTTATCTTTCATGACACCCATTGGCTATATATAAAGGTATTTTGTATCCTGCATTTCTGTCTGATAAGTGTTACAGCAAATAGAGAAAAAACTTGATGAGTTCAATAGATTGGTAGAAAATAGAACAGAGTTTAAAAGATGGATCCGAGGCAATCCCTAACACCACAATAGTGGTAAACTAGGGAAGTTGAAGAAAAGATGATGATTCCTACACAAAGGTAATTATTGGTAATAAAAACTTCACCTATCTTTAAAGAAATTTCCATCAGTTTCTTTAAAGATAAGTGAAGTTTTTGTTACACATTATTATATTTGTACAGTATTTGTTGCCTCACTGTTACTAGCTTCATTTTTTATGTAATGATGATTTCTGTTTGATAGATTTTAATATCTGCATTTAATGATTTATTGCTGATTTTATTACTATTGTTTCCCATTTCGTTTTTGGCAAGGTGATAAAAACATAATGCAAGATCATGAAGTTCCTGTTATTCTGTGTTCTTTTCCCACACCTTAGTTACACCTGTCTAAAATTTCTGTTTACTTTCTCTTTTCTTACTTTAATGATCTAATGACGTCTTTAATGATCTGTTGTTTACTTTTGTTTCTATATCAATATTTGTCTCCCGTTAATACTTACCGTTTTTTTTGGCAATTGGTTTATTAATTTTTCAAAGTTTAAAAGAAATTATTTGCTACTGGGGATCTGTGTACTCTTAATGACTATTATTTTACTTTACTTTTGGGTGATCTTAATTACAGCCAGCTCAATATGTTTATCAGCTGCAAAATTTCTCCAGTGCATCTCCTTAAATTTTGTTATTTTCAATATAAATAATAATTATCTCACCACTTACATGCTCTTGCCTGCAATAACATGCCTTTGAGATATAACCTTTGTAATTGTTTGCTGAAATATCTTCCATTTTCAGCCCATATTCTGTTAATATGGTGATATCTGGTTCTGATTTATATTGTTAAGGGGTCGAAATGCCCTATCTTGCCGATGTTAATGTTTGGTTCATTATCTCAGCAATTATTTAATATAATGAGCTAAGTAATTTAAGGTGTATTCAACAATACCTTTACAGTTGATTGATGAAAAATAAAACATTTCGGTTCATTTGAAGGAATGTGAAGAATTTGAAGATATTTAGGTGTGCACTCTTTTTCTTAGGGTAAATTTAAGCTCTTTGGAAGGATACCACAGTGTGAAGTTTTGTTTCTAGTTTCCAAAAGAGCATTTTTTTCATGCACCTTTTTCCATTTTGAAATACTTTCATCCCTTTTTCCTCCAACCATGCCCATAATCCCCTTTTCCTCCTTTTTTCTTTTAAGTTTCCTTCCATTTTACTCTATGATTTTAATCAATATAAAATATTTAACTTTTAATTAACATCTCCACAGCCTCTTTCAGTAAATGCTGCACAGGAGTTGAAAGCACACCTACAACAATAGAAAATAATTGTTTGACAAATCCTTTCTCTTGCTTTGCCGCTATAAAGCAGCCTGCAATAATGCAACTGACAATGATTCATTGTCATTGTATATTATTCCATCCTTTTAATTTCACCAGAATCAGCAGCCTACTGTTCGTAAATGTGAGTTTGTTACTGTGACAGATGTCATCTGTTCGCGCGGATTCTGTAACTGTTCTCCTTGGTCATGAACGTAAAATCGCTTAATATGTGCCATATCAAAATATGAGGTTAGCATAGATATTTTATACTGAATATTGTCACCCAATTACCAGAACGCCAGACTAACGACAGCTGAGAAGGGACCAGAGGCATACGGGCCACACCCACTCATCAATCTCAGTCACTGAGGGGTTGATTAGGGAAGTGTCGCCTCCTCCCCCTTCCACTGCCATCTGGAACCTTCGCGGTGATTCACTGAAACCAGAGACTTCTAGAAAACAGTGATATTCCTATAAAAAGGGCTGTAATGAGTGAGGACAGCCAGTGCTTGGCAAGCAGCGAAGTAGCGCCGTGTTAGTGAACGGACGAGAAGACTGTGTGCGTGCAACGGAAGAATTTAAGTAATTGTGAGCGAACAGTGGAACTGCAACGGACGACCTGGTGAATTGTAATTGTGTGCATTACGTAATTCTGTGTAATCGGCAAGTGTTCAACTGTAAGTCGGGGGAAATAAAGAACATTGTTGAGTTTGTGTAATTGGACTTCTCATTTCACGAACCCACAAAGTCACACTGGTGTCAGGAAGCGGGACAACATCACCGAACATTACAACGATGGACGCGGCATTGGATAAGATTTTGGAGAAGATGGAAATGAAGGCCGAACTGACATCGGAAATGAAGACGGCAAATGACATCACCGAGAAAATGGAAAAAAAAAGTTGGAGACGGCAAATAAAAACTTGGCCGCGAAGATGAACGAGTTAACAACAAAAACAGAAGCGGCAAACAACCACCTCACCGCCGAGTTGAAACAAATGAAGACGGCCAACGACAACATCACCGCCGAGTTGAAACAAATGAAGACGGCCAACGACAACATCACCGAAAAGATGGAAGAAATAAAGACCGAATTGACCACAGAAATGAGGGCCGCGAACGACAGTCTGGCCACGGATATGAGGCGAACGAGGTCCTCGCCGCCAAATTTGAGGAACACTTGGCCGGCGTGAGGGATGACATCACGAAGCTGGGCGAGCGGATGGGTCAAGTAGACGACCGCCTTAATGACTTAGAAGAAAAGGCCGACAATAACGCCAAGACCCTGAACGCCGTGGTGGAAGACGTCGAAGAGCTTGCGAACCGCGTAAACAACCTGGAGGGAAAGGCCGACAGCAGCGTCAAGTCCCTGAACGCCATGGTGGAGGATTTGAAGGCCGACGCGCCGGGACGCGGCACAACATCTGCGCGCGTCAAACCTCCCAAGTATGACGGCGCGTCAACGTTTGAAGTCTTCCGCGGCCAGTTCGACGCAGTGGCCAAGCACAACAAATGGTCGCCAGAGGACGAGGCCACACAATTAATAGCCAGCCTCCAGGGACGGGTCGCGGAAGTCCTAAACGCGGTGCAGACAACGGCGGCATCCAAGGATATCTGGGAGGCCCTGGAGAATCGTTTCGGAAACCACTGCTTAGCCGCAGCGTACCGCAGCCACCTAAAGTCCAGGTCATAGCAGCCGGGGGAAACGCTGCAGGAGTTCGCCCTGGCAGTTGAACAACTAGCAGGCAAGGCCCTAGTCAACCTCCCACCAGAGTTCGTATCCCGGGAAGCTGTCTACACATTCGTGGACGGGGTACGAAGTACGGAGATTCGTCAGCGCCTAATGCTCGGCGATTATAAAACCATCACAGCAGCATTAAGGATGGAGGCGGCCAAGGTAACATCTATCCCGACGTCGAGGACGAGGAGTGTCCGCTACACCGGAGACAGAAGACCAGCCAGGGGTCGCCGGCGGACACCTAGTGGCCTGTGTTGGAGGTGTGGGCAGCCCGGACACCTGCAAAGAGACTGCCCACACCAGGAAGAGCAGCCGGGAAACGAGTAAGGGCCGTCGTGGAGAGGGGCACGTCGGCGCCATGACCACCATACCCTCGAGTGACACTGCGTGCCGTCAGTCGGCGTATGGATTACAGCCTCATCGCGGACGGTTGGGTAAGAAGAAAGCCGTGGCGCGTGCTGGTGGATACCGGGGCTGCCGTGACCAACATCAGACCTGACGTGGCGAAGGGTTTGCCGACAAGGAAGCCGAGCCGACCATACCAGCTTGTGATGGCATCGGGCGACACCTTGCCTGTGCAGGAGGCCCTGCTGAAGCTGACCTTGGGAAGGAGCACCGTACGTCTGTGGGTGTTCGTCGAGAAAGTGGCTGAGCAGGTGATACTGGGACTGGATGCCCTCAGGAGCCATGAGGCGACGGTCGACATAGGCAAGAAGGTCCTGCGGCTCAACGGGGAAGAGGTTATACTCCGTCAACCAGAAGAGCGCCTTGGAATTTGCAGGGTCGTCTTGAGCGAAGACGTGGTTGTCCCCGCGAGGAGCGAGGTGGTGGTGACGGCGCGACTGGGAGGTCAGAGAACCAGGAACATGATGCTGGACCAGAAGACGCCTGTACAGGAACTGTGTGTAGCTAGGGCATTGCTGCCGTGCCGAGAGGAAGTGCCAGTGAGACTGCTAAATCCAAAGGACGCCGATCACGACGTCAGTTGGGAACGTGCGAGCCCGTAGTGAGCGTAACAGCAATCGACAAGACACAGGAGCCGGTGCCGAACCAACACCTGGGGCCCCGGCTAGAAGGCTTACTGGAGAGGGCGGTCGACCACCTGACCGCAGAACAGCTGGAGAAGGTTCGACAACTGCTAAGACGGTATCAGCGCGTCTTCAGCCAAGGTGATAGTGACTACGACTGCACGGACAAAGTGCTTCACCGCATCGACACCGGGGACGCCCGGCCTATTCGGCAACCACATAGACGCGTTCCGCTGGCGACGCAAGGGGCGGTACGAGACATGCTGGAGGACATGAGATCCAGGGGAGTGATTGAAGAGTCTGACAGCCCATGGTGTTCCCCTGTAGTCTTGGTGACGAAGAAGAACGGCGAGCTGCGCTTATGCGTAGACTACAGAAAGTTGAACGCTGTCACCCGGAAGGACTGTTTTCCCTTACCCCGGATTGACGGCACCCTGGACACGCTAGCTGGTGCACAGTGGTTCTCGACCCTGGACCTGAAGTCGGGCTTCTGGCAGGTGGCTCTAGACCCAAGAGACAAGGAGAAGACCGCATTCTCGACAGGCCAAGGGCTCTGGCAGTTCACGGTTATGCCCTTGGGCCTCTGGAACGCACCAGCTACCTTCCAACGCCTCATGGAGTCAGTGATGAGAGGGCTGACTTACGATGCCTGCCTGCTATACCTGGACGATATCATCATCGTCGGGAAGACTTTTGAAGATCACCTCGAGAATCTGAGTAAGGTGCTACAGAGACTGCAGGCGACCAACTTGAAGCTGAACGCGAAGAAGTGCCAGCTGTTCCGCAAGGAAGTTAACTACTTGGGCCACATGGTCTCAGCAACCGGAGTGGCCACAGACCCGGAGAAGACAGGCTATGAGAGATTGGCCTCACCCAAAGGATAAGAAAGAGTTGCGCAGTTTCCTGGGGCTGTGCAGTTATCGCCGCTTCATAAAGGGGTTCTCCAACATCGCCAAACCCCTCACCCGCCTGACGGAGGAACACCGGCCTTATGTGTGGACGGATGACGCCGAAGACGCTTTCCAGCACCTGAAGGAGGCCCGGTGCAGTGCTCCAATTTTGGGTTCCCCACAACCGGGTGGCGCCTTCATTGTGGACACCGACGCCAGCGACCATTGCATTGGAGGTGTCCTATCCCAGATCCAGGACGGCCATGAGCGGGTGATAGCCTACTACAGCAAGACGCTATCCAAGGCAGAGAAGAACTACTGCGTCACCCGACGAGAATTATTGGCGGTAGTAAAGACCTTGGAGCACTTCCACAAGTGCCTGTACTGTCAGCCATTCCACCTGAGGACTGACCATTCCGCCCTAACCTGGCTATTGAGCTTTAAGAACCTGGAAGGCCAGACAGCACGTTGGGTCCAGAGGCTGCAGGAGTACGACTTCACCTCGGAACATCGTAGAGGGAAGAGCCACGGTAACGCAGACGCCATGTCCCGAAGACCCTGTCCAGAAGAGTGCGGCCAGTGCACAAGAGTGGAAGAGAAGGTGCGTGCCGCAGCAGTCCGAGTAGTTGTGGTAGTGCCTGCGGACGGCTGGGTTAGCGCAGGCCTGAGAAGTTAGCAATTGGCCTACGCAGACTTGGGGCCACTCTTGAGGGAAGTGGAGGCAGCGACGAGACCAACCTGGGAGGACATCGCACCGAGGAGCGCCACCTACAAGTCGTACTGGGCCCAATGGGACTCGAAGACCAGAGAGGGCGTGCTGTTCCGGGTATGGGAATCACCCGATGGGAAGGCGCAGAGAGAACAGTTGGTACTTCCCCGGAGTAAGGTCGCGGAAGTCTTGGAGGAAGTGCACGCCGGTACTTCGGGAGGACACCTGGGAGCGAACCGAACGATTGACAAACTACGGCAGCGCTACTACTGGCTGAGACTCCGAGCAGATGCTGAGAGATGGTGCCGTCAGTGTCACGTGTGCACGGCGAGTCGCGGCCCCCAGACTAGGAGCCGGGGTCGCATGCAGCAGTACAACGTCGGAGCGCCATTCGAACGGCTCGCCGTTGACATTGCTGGACCGTTCCCAGTTTCCGACCGAGGCAACAAATACCTAATGGTGGTCGTGGACTACTTCACCAAGTGGCCGGAGGTGTATGCCATCCCAAACACCTGAGGAAGGTCGTGGCCAGCCATCAGCGAGACTGGGACGTCAAGGTGCCACTGTTGTTGGCCTACCGCTCGTCTACGCACGACACAGCTGGAATGACGCCAGCCAGCTTAATGTTTGGCCGAGAGTTACGCCTGCCTTGTGACCTGGCTTTTGGAAGCCCTCCGGAGGCGAAGCAGCCGAGGATCGATTATGTGGAGAACCTGGTGGACCACCTCCACGACATGCACGAGATGGCTCGCCAGAACATCCAGAAGGCGAGCAACCGCATGAAGACCAGGTATGACAGGCATGCCAACAGCCAAGGGTTCCAGCAAGATGACCTGGTCTGGTTGTACCGTCCTACCCGGACCAAGGGACGCTGCCCGAAGCTTCAGCAGCCATGGCAAGGGCCGTACCGTGTGGTGAAGAGGATAAATGACGTGGTCTACCGCATCCAGAAGGTGCCCCAAGGAAAGATATTGGTGGTACACCTGGATCGTCTAGCCCGCTATGATGGTGCTGTTCGGGACGACCGGCTTTGAGGGGGGAGCAGTGTCACCCAATTACCGGAACGCCAGACTAACGACAGCTTCGAAAGGGACCAGAGGCATACGGACCACACCCACTCATCAATCTCAGTCACTGAGGGGTTGATTAGGGAACTGTCGCTGCCTCCCCCTTCCACTGCCATCTGGAACCTTCGCGGTGATTCACTGAAACAAGAGACCTCTAGAAAACAGTGATATTCCTATAAAAAGGGCTGTAATGAGTGAGGACAGTCAGTGCTTGGCAAGCAGCGAAGTAGCGCCGTGTTAGTGAACGGACGAGAAGACTGTGCGTGCAACGGAAGAATTTACGTAATTGTGAGCGTACAGTGGAACTGCAACGGACGACCTGGTGAGTTGTAATCGTGTGCATTACGTGTAATCGGCAAGTGTTCAGTTGTAAGTCGGTGAAAATAAAGAACATTGTTGAGTTTGTGTAATTGGACTTTTCATTTCACGAACCCACAAAGTCACAATATATTGCATCGGAAGGAAATACACAACTGTTATAGAAAATCACATTATAGTAGATAGTATATATATAAGAAGTGTTTGACGGACTAGAAATGTAGATGAACGGAGAAACAGAAATATGAGGTCCCTCAGCAAAGTGAAGGTTGGGAACTCAGGTTGGTCGGCTTTCTTCATAACAAAGCCTACCCCTAGGAATAATGTCTGCAAACCATGTGGAGCGCCTGTCGGTCGCCCTGTACTCTCATTCATGCCAATACGTCTCGATCAATGCAATTGCTTTTCAGATTAGCTGCATTCCTAAACTTTCGCACCGTGCGTGAGTAGTTAACACCTAACTTACGCCATTTGACCTTGTAAAAGTCATGTACAAGATAAGAGGCGGATTGCTGCGCGCAACCTCTCCTGCCCCCTTCCCACTCACCCCCATGCACCCTCCTCTGCATCCCCCGACGCACCCCAGGGACCCCTACCTACGCCGGCGCACCCCCAGGCACTCTCACTCACCCCCACGCACCCTCTCCTGCATCCCCCGATGCACCCCTACCTACGCTCGCGCACCCCCACGCACTCACGCACCCCATGCATCCCACGACGCACCACCGCGTCACGTACCGTCATTACTCGCTGCATCCCCCGCAGACTTTCATAAACTTACCAGTTTGACGGCTGGTGACGGAGTGGGCTTTTAATGCGTTGGTGGACTATGGTTAACTTAATAGTTTAATAAGGGATTATCTTTATTTTTTATTAAGAATACACTGGAATAAAGGTCACGTGACTTTAGGAGAAGGAATGGAGATGCGCAAGTGTCTAGTTGGGCGTTCAAGGTTCAAAAGGAAGAAAATGAGGTGGAAACATGACTAAAAGTAAAGCAGGAAGTGACGTGTAAGCTTTTTGATTGGTCGAGGGGGGTAAAGGCAGACGTGTGATTTGTGGAAATAAAAGCGTTTCTGATTGGTTGGAAAAAGGCTGGAACAAAGAAATATGGGGAAATAAAATGCAAATTAGAAGAACGTGGCGAGGAAGTGATGTGAGTAAAAAGGAGGTAGTTTCCTATATTCTAATCGGGTAAATTTCTAGAATATTTCTAGTCTTGCCTTTTAACTCATACGTCCACTGTTTCTAGGAAAAGCAAACCGCCTGTGTGCGTATTTCACATGGAAGTCGAGCTCGTTGTTTGCGAAAGTCCAATTATCAACGGAAAAAGCAGAAAACTGACGCAAAAAAAAAAATTCATTGGCCAAACTTCAGAAGGCTACCAAGCGGTTGTCATTGTCATTTAAACGGTCATTTAAAACGTTCAGTCTCTTCCGGGTAACATAAAACGCATTGTTGCCAACTGTGCGACACCAGGTGTGTGTGTGTGTGTGTGTGTGCGTGTATGCGCGCGCAGCTTCCTGCCTCGGCACTAAAGAATGCCTTTCAACGGAAATACGCAATAATATTCAACTTCATTAACATGAATTAGAGGAATAATCAGTTTAGAATGCATGACATTTACGCGCTCTCGAGATAGCTTACAAGTGATTTACTTTAAATTTTCAACAAATGTTTTCCAGCCAAACCTTTTTCAAAGGATTTATTTGTTCCATAAAAATAGGATAATATGCCCTTTAAATGCCGGATGTATCGCTATGTCTTAATAGCCCGTCTTTTCGTAATGATTTTCCCTTTGAGAGAAGTCTTGGGAAATTCAGACAAATAACAAGGAATATCTAATTTACACTTTCACATGAACCTCTCACCTCATTCCTCAAACTTCCACGTTCACACGAATCTCTCACCTCGTTCTTCTAAATTGCTCTCACATGAATTTCTCAACCCAGTGTTCTAATTGACAAATTCACATGAATTTCTCATTTCGTTCTTCTTAGTTAAACTTTCTCATGAACTTCTCACCTCGTTCCTCAAACTTTCACATTCACATGCATTTCTCATCTTGTTCTAAATTACTCTCCGGAATTACTTAACTCAGTCTTCTACAAAAATTCACATGAATTTCTCACCTCAGGCTTATAAGTTAAACTTTCACGTGAATTTCTCTCCTTGTTTACGTTCACACGAACTTCTCACCTCGTTCTTCTCATTTACACTCACTTTGAACGTACGTTCTCTTTACATGTCCAAGAGATTGACGGTCCGTGTAGGGCAGGACCAATAATTAATAACAATAAAGAATTAATAATGACAATAAACAACCCACAGGAACATTCAGGCTATAAGCAAAAATCATAATTAGATATATAAATAATACATCAATATTTGTCTAACATAAATGTTTTTCTCAACCTAAAGTCTCTGAACATTCTTGGACACTCTGGTCCCCTCATCCTAACTTGACCGGAAACGTTACCTATTGTTTGTCTTAGCCCAAGGCAGTGCGAGGCATCGTCCTCTTCGAGTCAGGTTCTTCCTTAGAATGCGCGAACGTGATAGTAACAAAGGCTGCAGGATTTAGCCGGGGTCTTTTGCAAACGTGAGTTGGCATAATGTATCTCACCGTGAGAAAAGAGAAGGCTAATATCAGATTAGGTTCAAAACGGGAATATTTGAACATTGATTATAAGTGGGGATAGGTGCCAGCCAATGGAAAAGTGATATTACTTTTTCAAACTCCAAAAATACCTAGCGTGGGGGAAAATTCAAAATAATGGCTGAAAGTAAGTTTTCCTCGTAAGAACACTTCGGTCCTGTGATCTACATGAGACGGACGCGTATTCGGCGTCGCCGGCAAAATCCGCTACCATGCCAAATACAAAGTACAGCACGTAACAGACGTGTCAGTGAGAATTAGTGAAAAGGTGAATATATAATGGATGCGATATATATATATATATATATATATATATATATATATATAGTTCAGCTACGCCGCGCTATTTCTACACATCACATCGCAATACTGACGCGGGATACAGTGACATTGAACATAGCAACCACACGGACAACTTCACGGTGGCGAGCAAAGAAGTCTTAAGGACAACAATAAACTTCCATTTACCTAATTCGAGGTGTGATCTTCATTCAACTCACAACTAGTCAGGACGCACCTACTCCCTGAAGTACAGATGAGAGTTCTCACGCGAGAGCTACAAGTCACCTCGAACCAGAACCAAGCTCCCTATCCTGAATCTTAGCACGCCACCAATCCTTAATTGTGAGGTGCTGAGCACAAGGGTGAACTTGACGTGTTTCGCTACGGGCCGGACTGCCTCAAGATAGAAACTTAATAATGATTTTCCTTTTAAGAGAAATATTGGAAAATTCAGACAGATAGCAAGCAATATCTCGGAAGCGTTAACTGGAGGGAAAAGGTTATACAAATTATGTTCTCTTTGTATGTCCAACAGATAAAAAGTTAATAATGATTTTCCTGTTGAGAGAGAAGCATGGGAAAATTCAGACAAATAACAAGGAATAACTCGGAAGCGTTAACTGGAAGGAAAAGGTTATATAAATTACTCTGACATTAATTTCTCACCTCGTTCTTCTAATTTACTCTCACATGAATTTGTCACCTCAGGCTTCTAAGTTAAACTTTCATGTGAATTTCTCTCCTTGTTCTAACATTCACATAAACTTCTCACCTCATTCCTAAAACGTTCACATTCACATGAATTTCTCACCTCTTTCTTATTTACACTTTCACATGAATGTCTCGCCTTGTTTCTCTAATTGACACATAAATTTCTCACCTCACTCTTTTTTGTGTCTATTTACTGGCATTTTGCTGTATTTAGGGACTTTTGAGGCGTATTTAGAGGCTTTTGTGACGTGTTTACTGGTTTTTCGTTGGTATTTAGAGGTCTTGGAGACGTACTTAAAGGCTTTTGCGCCATATTTACTGGCGTTTTGCTGTATTTAGACGCTTTTGAGGCTATATAGTGTCTTTTTGCTGTTTTGAGTGGCTGTTGAGACGTATTTAGAGGCTTTCTGGAGCGTATTTAGAGGCTTTGGGGTGTATTTACGGGATTTTTGCTGTATTTAGAGGCTTATTGGGGTGTATTTAGGATATCTTTGGTGTATTTAGGGGCTTTTTGGGGCGTATAAAGCTGCTTCTTAAAAGTATTTAGGGTCTTCTGGAACATATTTACAAGCTTTTTTATGTAATTTAGAGACTTTGGGTACATATTTGGGGTTTTATGTGTATTTACGGGCTTTTTACTGTATTTAGAGGCTTTTGCGAGGTATTTACTGGCTTTTTGGTGTAAATCAGTGGTTTTGTAGACCTATTTAGAGACTTTGGGACTTATTTACTGGATTTTTGAGGTACTTCCTGCTTGTTGGGGTGTATTTAGGCCCTTTTTGCTGTATTGGGAGGCTTCTTGGTGTGTATTTGGGACGTCTTTTGTCTATTTAGGGCCATTTGGTACGTATTTACTGGCTTTATTGCAATTTAGAGACACTTTTGATGTATTCAAAGGCTCCTGGGGCTGTATTTATTCACTTTTGCGACGTATTTAGTGTCCTGAGGGGTGCATTAGTGACTATGATATAATGTAGAGCTACTTGGGATGTATTTAGAGGCTCTCGGGACGTATTAACTGTCTTGTTGATGTATATAGACGCTTTTCAGGCGTATTTAGCGTCCTTTTGCTGTATTTAGAGGCTTCTTGGAGCGTATTTAGTGGCTTTGGGATGTATTTACGGCCTGTCTGTAGTATTTAGAGGTTTTTGGGTCGTATTTTGCTGCTTTTTAAACGTATTTAAGGTCTTTTTTATGTATTTAGGGGCTTTTGGAACGTATTTCCTGGCTTTTTTGTGCAATTGATGGCCTTTGGATACGTTTTTGGGGCGTATTTCCTGGCTTTTTGATGTATTTAGGGGCTTTTGCGAGGTAATCACTGTTTTGTGTGTCTGTAATTTTGAAGCTTTGGGTACGTATTTGGCGGCTTTTGGGGCGTATTTACTGGTTTTTGCTGTATTTAGAGGCTTTTGCGAGGTATTCATTGACTTTCTGGTGTAATTTAGTGCTTTTGGAGACGTATTTAGAGGGGTTTGGGACGTATTTACTGGCTTTTTGAAGTATTTAGGGCTTTGGGGGAGCGTATTCACTGGCTTTTTGCTGTATTTGGGGGCTTTTGCGAGGTAATTACTGGCTTTTGGGTGTAATTTAGTAGTTTTGAAGACGCATTTAAAGGGCTCTGTGACGTATTTACTTGCTTTTGGAAGTATTTAGGGCTTAGGGGTGTATTTAGGCCCTATTTGCTCTATTTGTAGACATCTTGGTTGTATTTAGGATATTTTTTGTTTATTAGGGGCATTTGGAACGTATTTACTGGCTATTTTTGTGTATTTAGAAGCATTCGAGGCGTATTTATTCTTTTTGGTGCATCTAGGGGCTTTGGGTGCGTATTTAGAGGCTTTTGCCAGGTATTTACTGGCTTTTTGGTGTAATTTAGTGGTTTTGGAGACGTATTTAGAGGCTTTTGGGACGTATTTACCGGTTTTGTGAAGTGTTTAGTGCTTCTTGTGTTGTATTTGGCCCATTTTTTATGTATTTAGGAGCTTTTGGACGTATTTACTGGCTTAATACGCACCGGCACCTGTGGGTGATTTGCTAACCATTGCAAACTATATCAAGGAATGCTATTATAGTGCTGATTGAATCGATTGCCTCTGCATATCTTAGGCTCACCGACATGCGTGGGTGTTTTGCTTACACAACTTCCTGTCCGCTGCAGTTGGCCTGCGGTGCATTTGACAGTGAATCTCGGAGGTTTCATTTCTGCAGAATATTTTGTTCTACTTATGGCTGCTATCGCTATTGTTCGCAGTGTAGAAAACCTGACTACTATCCAAAACATTTGTGTCAGTGGCTCCATTATGTGTGCAACTGTACACCGTTTCAAACTTCTAGCAAAAAATGCTTAAACCTTAAAAATATGCTTAAAATTTATTTAAAAATGCCTAAAATTCCAAAAATACCTAAACTTCCTTAAAATGCCAAAACTTGAAAGAATGTCTAAACTTTCAAAAAAATGCCTAGTCTTTCAAAAATGTTTAAACTTTCAAAAAATTGCTAATCTTTCAAAAAACAAGAACTAAATAGGAAAATGGAAAGCATGAAAGAGAGCATAAAAACGGAGAGTACTTACATGATTGAAGGCTGGACGTCGACTGAGCGAAAAGACTTGGGCTTGTGTTTAGGATGAAATTGAAATGAAATGTGTAGTGTTTAACGCCCGCTTTTACTACATATGGCACCGCAGGTGGTGACACTGATGATACATGAGATGAAGATGGAGCACCGGTGGAATGAGATGGCGGGGGAAACCGCAGGTCCCGGAGAAAATCCGCCCCAACGCTGTGTTGTCCACCACAAATCTCACTTTGCGGTCGCCTGGGATCGAACCCGGGCCGCCTTGGTGAGAGCCAAGCGGTCTAACCACCTAGCCACGGCGTGGCCTTGTTTAAGATGAGTGTTCTACATATTTCAGCAGAGGAGGTGGAACACCGTTTGCGATGTGTTGTAGAAATGAGTATCGTTGAAATGGTAGGAAATTTTGAATTTAGAAAAGAAGAAAGGATAAAAATGGCAACATCGGTAGACAAAGGAATGCTGTTACATAATGGCCGCCGGTGGCGGAAGGGTTTCCTTGCAAGCGCCGCGTATTGTACTGCAATTAAGAGCGCAATACCTATTGAGAAAATGAAGGATGGAGTGGAGAAGAGGAGGTAAAGCGTAACTGTCGAAATATCCCCCATAACCATTTTTGGAAACGAAAATGCAGACCCAATGTTTACCTGGTATAGAGCTTGGATCAGTGTTGAATAACGTCAAACTCAAGTAGTGGGGAGGTCTGCATGAAGAAACTTGCTTTTGTAGGATTGGACTTGTTCATATCGTCAAATAACGTCAGACTCGAGTAGTGGGGATTCTACAAGAAGGAACCTGTTTTTTGCAAGATTGGAATTGTTCATAGCTTCACATGACGTCAAATTCGAGGCGCTTCTAGGGGGTGTACCCAAGGTCAATCTGACGGCCCGTCGCCCCGTGCACGTGCGTGCGCAGTTGTACGCATGCGAGAAACATCTGATTAACTTAAACAGAGTGAACAGTATTAAACATTTTGAAACAATACTATCGTGTGTTGCTCCCCGCACGCGTTGGCTGTCTAGGCAACGCCTTATGTGTTGCTCCCCGAACGCGTTGGTTATCTAGGCGACGTCTTATCATTTGCTGCTCCCCACACGCGTTGGTTGTCTAGGAAACGTCTTATGTGTTGCTCCCCGCACACGTTGGTTGTCTAGGCGACATCTTTGAAATCATTGTTTCTGAGTCTGAATCATTGAGTCTGACGTTATTTCAACACCTATCTAAGCTCTAAACCAGGTAAACATTGGGACTGCATCTTCGTTTCCAAAAATGGTTATGGGGGATATTTCGACAGTTACGGTTTACCTCCTCTTCCCTCCATCCTTCATTTTCTCAATGGGAATTGCGATCATTGGAGTACAATACGCGGGGCTTGCAAGGAAACCGTTCCTCCACCGGCGGTCATTACGTAACAGCATTCCTTGTCTACCGATGTTGCCATTTTTATCCTTCTTTTCTAAATTCAAAATTTCTAATTATCAATTCAACGATAAACTCATTTCTAAAACACGTCGCAAACGGCGTTCCGCCTCCTCTGCTGAAATATCTAGAACCCTCTCATCTTGCTACACGTCCGTGCGCTTGTCGCTTCGTCGTTCAGCCTTCAACCATGTAAGTACTCTCCGTTTTTTGCTTTCTCTTTCATGTTTTTCATTTTCCTGATATTTTTGATATTTTTTGAATGTTTTGAAAGTTTAAACATTTTTGAAAGATTAGGCAATTTTGAAAGTTTAGACATTCTTTCAATTTTTGACATTTTTTTAATTTAGGCATTTTTAAATAAATGTTAAGCATATTTTTTAGGGTTTGGACATTTTCTTTGTTTTCTAGAAATTTCAAACGGCGTACAGTTGCACACATAATGGGGCCATTGATACACAAATGTTTTCGATAGTAGCCAGGTTTTCTATAATGCCAACAATAGCGATAGCAGCAATAAGTAGAACCATATATTCTACAGATATGAAACTTCCGAGATTCACTGTCAAATGCACCGCAGGTCAACTGCAGCCCCATCAGTGGACAGGAAGTTGCATAAGCAAAACAAACACGCGTGCCGATGAACGTGACAATTGCAGAGGCAAACGTTCCAATCAGCAGTGTGATAGCGTTTCTTGATATAGTTTGCAATGGTTTAAAGCTTGCAAAATCAGCAAGATCTTTTATCGTGAGAATCGCGGCGTCATCAACGGACAAAAAGATGTGTAAGCAATTTAAAATCAGAGGCTGTACTCCACTAAGGTGTGACATTGCACCTGAAGAATGTATCCCTGCGCATGGAGGCACTATGATGCTCCTCAGAGATGACATTTGTTGAATGTGTACCTTTACAGTCTGACATCCAGTTAGTTGCTGTACGCATCAAACTTCGATCCATACACTTCGCTGTTTGCAACATTTATCTGCCACCTTCCGTTGACCTCTCGCTTACTGATTTACAACATTTGGTCTCCCAGCTACCAACACCTTATCTGTTGGTGGGAGACCTAAATGCTCACCATACTCTATGGGGTGCACCTCGAGCATGTGCGAGAGGCAAACTAATCTCAAATTTCATAGACAGCAATAACCTGGTTCTCCTGAACACCGGAGAACCCACGTTTTTATCCGATGCATTCAACACCTTTTCACACATTGATCTGGCAGTCTGTTCACAACAGCTAGCAGTTTCCCTACAATGGAATGTCATCTCTGACCTACATTCTAATGACCACTTTCCGTGTGTTATCAGTCTCTTAGCACGGGACCTGTGTTCCGCACGTCTGCCCAACTGGTGCTTTGATCGCGCCAACTGGAACGTCAACGAGCAGTTGGCCGTCTTCGACTATAACTATGGCTGTTTGAACAACCTAGTTCAGCATTTCACGGGGACGATTCTTTCGGCTGCAGAACAATCTATTCCGCGATCGCGAACGCACGCCCGTCGTTTCCCTGTCCCATGGTGGACAGATGATTGCCGGAATGCTATTCGGGCTCGAAGGCGCGCTCTTAGAAATTTTCAGCGGCGCCCTAGTCTCGATAATCTGATCGAGTACAAAAAAAAATCTGCGAAATCCAGACAAGTGATTAAGAATATCAAAAAGTCTTCATGGACCAACTTCGTGTCATCTTTTAATCAACATACATAGGATAAGTTAAGGCGTGTGGCCGGAAAATCCACATACATGCGAATCGCCGGTCTTAAAAGCGCTTCAGGTACCGTTGCTGACCAGCAGGATGTGGCTAATACCTTCGGCAGTGCGTTCGCTAAAGTGTCTAGCTCAGATAATTACTCGCCTGAGTTTTTCTAAATTAAAACTCAGGAGGAATCTCAAGGTTTCTCTTTCTGCTCTAGAAACCCTGAAGACTACAACCACCTCTTCACCATGGCAGAGTTAGAACACGCTCTTTCATCTTCGCGATCAACTGCGCCATGACCAGATGGCGTCCATGTGCGACTATTACAACAACTTTCTCCCGAAGGGAAGGCTTTCCTACTGCAGTTGTATAATCGTGTCTGGGTTGATGGCACTTTCCCTGAGAAGTGGCGGCAGGCCACCATCATACCCATTTTGAACGCTGGAAAGGACCGCCATCTGCCTTCCAGCTATCGTCCTATTTCTCTAACCAGTTGCGTGTGCAAGGTGATGGAACACATGATCAGTGGGTGGTTCGTGTGGTGGCTGGAAACTCAACCTTCTGACAAACATCCAGAGTGGATTCCGACGTCGCCGTTCCACAGTAGACCATCTGGTGTCGATGTCGACACAGATCATGAACGGCTTCATGAAGAACTGTCAGACCTTCGGCATAGTTTTCGATCTGAAGAAGGCTTGTGATACGTGTTGGCGTGCAGGTCTATTACGTACCTTGCACAGCTGGGATGTACGTGATGTACGTGTTTTCCTTCGGGAGTTCATGAGTGACCGCGTGTTTCGAGTAAGGGTCGGCTCAGTCTTTTCGAAACGTTTTGTCCAAGAGAACGGTGTTCCTCAAGGATCGGTGCTGAGCGTTACCATATTTGCTATTGCCATCACCTCTATCTCCAAATGTGTTCCTCGAGGAGTTTCATCGTCCTTGTTCGTAGACGACTTCGCCGTATACTGCACTTCACGACGCACTCCATTCGTGGAGCGCTGTGTGCAGCAATGTTTAGACAATCTCCACGATTGGAGTACTAAAAACGGATTCCGATTCTCCACAGAAAAAACATCTGCGTCAACTTCTGACGCAATAGGAGTCGATTTCCACCTTCACTCGGACTAGGTCCGCACGTCTTACCATTTTCAGGTGAAATGAGGTTCCTTGGAGTAATTTTTGATAGGAAGCTTAGGGGACATCTTATATAGCACAGCTGAAAGCACAATGTGAGCGTTCTCTTAACATACTGCGGGTATTTAGTGGAAAATCGTGGGGAGCGGATCGCTGAGTGCTGCTTCGTTTGTATCGCACACTGATCCGATCCAAATTGGACTATGGGTGCATCGTTTTTTCTTCAGCTCGTCAACCTGTGCTGAAGAAATTAGACACGGTCCATAACACTGGGCTTCGTTTAGCTATTGGAGCATTTCCAACTAGCTCAGTAGTGAGCCCCTACGCCGAAGCAGCAGAAACTCCTCTGCAATATCGCCGGGAGGTTTTGCTGGGCAATTACGGCTGTTGTCTGAATAGTATGCCTCTGCATCCGACGTCTGCACACGTTTTCGGTTCCGGGAGCTTCTAGGTATGCATGCACTTGAAATGCCTAGGATGTTTCCTAAGGGCGAAAGAGTGTATTCTCCATGGTTGCGTGCAGGACCCCACGTAGATCTTGGGATGACGGTGCACAGAAAGGCTACAACGCCCTCGTGTAGTATCCGCAGTTCCTTCTTAGAGGTTGTATCATGTTATAAAGACCGTACTTTAATTTATATTGATGGATCTAAAAGCGCTACCGGTGTTGGATGTGCTTATGTCCATGGAGCCGAACACTATACATTCGGTCTCCATGGTAGTACTTCCATTTATAGTGCAGAGCTCTATGCAATATACCGAGCCAGTATACATGTTCGCCGAAGAAAGTTAGGCGATTGTCTCGCTAAACGCACTTAAGAGCCTTCGTGAGTTATACAACCAACACTCTGTTGTACAACGTATACAGCATGCATTCTACGTTTAACACGCCTCTGGCATTCGCGTGGTGTGCGCGTGGATTCCTGGTCACGTAGGCTTGCATGGGAATGAACTGGCGGATTCGGCAGCAAAAGTGACAAGCATAGAACCGAGTGTCAACATCCCTTTCGTCACCGTGGAAGACTTTGGGCTTTTGCATAGAACGGCACTGTCGTGCTGGCATGATCGAGTAGTCTGCTCTGCGTAATAACAAGCTCAGAAGGGTGAAAGAGCTTCCGGATAACTGGGCAACCTCCTGTTGCTTATCCCGTCGGGAGGAAGCAAATTTGGCTCGGTTGCGTATTGGGCACCACTACTTCTCAGTGAGCTGTTGAAGAAGGTCCCTGCTCCTATTTGCGTGTTGTGTGGTCGGGCTCTCAGTCCGTCGTGTGCTGCTAGAGTGTATTCACCAAGCAGACCTGCGGGAGTCTGCAGCTGCCGGTCAGCTTGACGGAGATCCTCGCAGACAGTAACTCTGCGGTGATTACATCGCTAGAGTTGAATTTAGAAATTAGTCATTTTTGTTTCTATAGTCTGTTATTTTATTTTTTTATTTCATAGTTTATCGTTGGCTTCTGCCAATATTTGTTATATATATCTTTGTTTTATATTTACATTTGTATTATGTTATCTCAGTTGTTCTGTTAAGTTTCTGTTTAAGTGTTTTCCCCTTTTAAATGTTTATTTTAATAGATATATTTTTACGTAGTCTGTAGGCTAATACATGTCTTCTGCCGCAAATGTTTTAACGGGCGCTGATGACCTTGAAGCTGAGCGCCCTTAAGCACAAATTCATCATCATTCACCCACACATGCTGGTGAGTGTAAAGCCAGTAAATTTGCCCAGAATTTCCTAAATACACCAGAAACTGCCTAAATACAACTCAAGAAGCCCTAAACACCTCAAAAAGCCAGTACATCCGTCCCAAACCATCTAAATACGTCGTAAAAACCACTAAACTACACCAAAAAGCCAGTAAATACCTCAAAAATGTCTCTAAATACAGCAAAAAGTCAGTAAATACGCATAAAAACCCCAAATACGTACCCAAAGTCTCTAAATTACAGAAAAAGCTTGTAAATACGACCCAAATGCGCCTAAATACACCAGAAAGACCTTATATAGTTTTAAAAAAAGCATCTGAATACACCCCAAAGGCCTCTAAATACACCAAAGGTATCCTAAATACACCCTAATAAGCCTCTAAATACGGCAAAAATCCCGTAAATACATCCCAAAGCCACTAAATACGCTCCAAAAAGCCTCTAAATACAGCAAAATGCCAGTAAATACGCCCCAAAAAAGATGAGGTGAGGAATTCACGTGAAAGTTGCAGAGAAACAAGGTGAGGCATTTATGTGAAAGTGTAAATTAGAACGAGGTGAGAAATTCATGCAAATATGTAAATTAGAACGATGTGAGAAATTCACGTGAATGCGAAAGTTTGAGGAACGAGGTGAGAAGTTCATGTGAGTGTTAGAAGAACAAGGAGAGAAATTCATGTGAAAGTTTAACTTAGAAGTCTGAGGTGAGAAATTCATGTGAGAGTAAATTAGAAGAACGGTGTGAGACATTCATGTGAGAGTAATTTATATATTGTTTACCCTCCAGTTAACCCGTCCGAGATTCTCATTTGTCTGAATTTTCCAATACTTCTCTCTCAATAGCAAAATCTTTCACTTTTTATCTCGGGGATACACAAAGAGAGCATAATTTGTATAACCTTTTCCCTCCAGTTAACCCTTCCGCGATATTTCTTGTTATTTATCTGAATTTTCCAATACTTCTGTCAAATGGAAAATCATTGTTTTTATCTCTTGGACATGCAAAGAGAACATAAGTTCAAAGTGAGAGTGTAAATGAGAAAAACGAGATGAACAGTTCATCTGAAAATGTCAATTGGACGAACCAGGAGAGAAATTCATGTGAAAATGTAACTTAGAAGCCTGAGGTGAGAAATTCATGTGAGTAAATTAGAATGATGTGAGAAATGCATGTGAATCTGAAAATTTGAGGAACGAGGTGAGAAGTTAATGTGAGTGTACATTAGATATTCCTTGTTATTTGAATTTTCCAATACTTCTCCCAAAGGGAAAATCATTACGAAAAGACGGACCTTTAAGACAGCGTTACAAGAACAAGGAGAGAATTAGAAGACTGAGTTCAGAAATTCATGTGAAAGTGTAACTTAGAAGAACGACGTGAGAAATACATGTGAATTTGTAAATTAGAAGACTGGGTTGATAAATTCATGAGAGTAATTGAGAAGAACGAGGTGAGAAATTCATGTGAATGTGGAAGTTTTGAGGCACAATTGAAGAAGTTGATGTGAAAGTTTAACCTTGAAGAACAACGTGAGGAATTCATATGAATTTGTCAGTTGGAAGACTGGGTTGAGAAATTCATGAGAGCGTAATTGAGAAGAACGAGGTGAGAAATTCATGTGAATGGAAAGTTTGAGGAACGAAGTGGGAAGTTCATGTGAAAGTGTAAATTAGATATTCCTTGTTATTTGTCCTAATTTTCCAATACTTATGTCAAAGGGAAAATCATTACGAAAAGATGGGCTATTAAGACATTATAGCGATACCTCCGGCATTTAAAGGGCATATTATCCTATTTTTTATGAAACAAATAAATCCTTTGAAAAAGGTTTGGCTGGAAAGCTTTTGTTGAACATTTAAACTAAATCACTTGTAAGCCATCTCGAAGGCGAGTAAATGCCATGCATTCTAAACTGGTTATTCCTCTAATTTATATTAATGGAGTGGAATATTATTGCATATTTCCGTTGAAAGGCATTCTTTAGTGCCGAGGCAGGAAGCTGCGCGCGCATATATACACGCACCTGGTGTCGGACAGTTTGCAATGCTGCGTTTTCTGTTACCCGGAAGAGACTGAACGTTTTAAATGGCGGTTTAAATGATGACTACCGCTTGGTAGCCTTCTGAAGTTTAGCCAATGAAATTTTTTTCGCGTCAGTTTTCTGATTTTCCGTTGATAATTGAGCTTTCGCAAACAATCGGTCCGATTGCCATGTGAAATGCTCACACAAGCGATTTACTTTTCCTAGAAACAGTGGACGTATGAGTTAAAAGGCAAGACCAGAAAGATTCCAGAAATTTACATGGTTACAAAATAGGAAACTGTCAACTTCTCACTCACATCACTTCCTCGCCACGTCTTCTAATTTGAATTTTATTTCCCCATATTTCTTTGTTCCAGCCTTTTTCCAACCAATCAGAAACGCTTTTATTTCCACCAATCACACGTCTGCCTTTACCCCTCTCGACCAATCAAAAACATTCTTATTTTAACCAATCAAAAAGCTTACACGTCACTTCCTGCCTTATTTTTAATCATGTTTCCACCTCATTTTCTTCCTTTTGATCCTTGGGCGCCCAACTAGACACTTGCGCTTCTCCATTCCTTCTCTTAAAGTCACGCCACATTTATTCTAGTGTATTCTTAATAAAAAATAAAAAAGATAACCCCTTTTCAGACCATTAGGTTAACCACAGTCCACCAACGCATTAAATGCACACTCCGTCACCAGCCGCCAAGCTGGTAAGTTCATGAAAGTCTCCGGAGAATGCAGCGAGTAAAGAGGGTGCGCGTGGTTTGCGGTGGTGCGTCGGGGATGCACGGGGTGCCTGAAGAGTGCGTGAGGGCGAAGGGATGCCTTTGGTGCGTCGGGGGATGCAGAAGAGCGGGTGAGTGGAAAGGGGGCAGGAGACGGTGCGCCCAGCAATCCGCCTCTTATCAAGGTCCAATGGCATTAGTCAGGTGGTAACTACTTGCGTGCTTCGAAAGTAAGTGGACGCCGTGGGAACATTTCCACCAACGTTCGGACATGCGCACATACACAATTCGTATGATAATTCAAACTAGAAATTGAAACCAATTAGAGTTTAGAACTTGCACACGTGATTCACACAAAATTCAAAATGTAACGATAGAGGAGAAATCCAGGGGATGGCGGATCCTTGATTTTGATAGCCGAGACACTCTCGGTCGGGGCGTAGTGAAGTCACGTCGTACATATAAGTGCGGCAATAATACCACGAATACACAGCACACGGATCCGTGAGTTTGATAAACGAAACACACTCGGCCGAGGCATAGTGAAGTCACGTTATATATATACAAGTGTGGTAAGAATACACCGAGTACACAACACGTGTAAAGCACTGTCGTTACCGCCAAACACATCACACCAGTCTGCAAATAGCGACTTTCCAGGTGGCGAGTGAGGTACCACATTACAATTAAGAATAAATCGACCGTGGAACAGTCGAGGTGTTTTCTTCGTTAATCACACCATATCCAGTCAGGACGTATCCCACACCCCGGAACAGAGAAGTGAGTCTTTGCAGAGCGAACCCCGAAGAAACAACGACCTGTCCAGTA
This sequence comes from Mantis religiosa, assembly GCA_030765055.1. Taxonomy (NCBI): domain Eukaryota; kingdom Metazoa; phylum Arthropoda; class Insecta; order Mantodea; family Mantidae; genus Mantis; species Mantis religiosa. The sequence continues at coordinate 188,900,808 of CM060950.1, forward strand.
AACAACCATCCGTAACCCTCACCCGTCACCTTCCCTACATTATGAGGTTTTGAGTGCTGGAAGGACTCCACCAGGTTCCTAACGGGCAATGATCCTCAATTACAGGGCTACAAAACTGCTACTGTCTCACATGAATGGTTCAGAGGAAGAACCAAGTCCACCTTTCATAATAATAAAAAAATGTTTTAATAGTCCACTGTACAAAGTGCATGAGGTACCATAAAACATCAAAGGGTAGTTGAAATGAATAATGTCGCGAACCTATTGTGCGACTGGCGGCCGACGCACACAAAGGGGAGATAGTGGAGCGCACAGATAAAAATAGATAACTGGAAAATTATAGTGACATCTTGATAGAGAACATTGCACAACCGTCTGTAATCGTGAAGTGTATAAAAGGAAGCCGTGGTTAGTTGAGGAGAGAGTCGAAATAGAACTTAGTATTTGAGCGCCTGCAGCTGTCTTTTGAAATAACTCTTGTTTGTGGGTGTGGCAGGCGACCTTGAATATTGTATTGGTGTATGTTACGCAATTCTGCTACTTTAAGGGTTGACCAAAGTGTGTTTCTACGGAAATAGCATTTTGGAATTTCTGCAACTGAACTTTTAATTCTACGAACCCACCAAGTCGCAATAATCAATTTTGGAAATTATTTATAAGATTTATTAAATAATTTTATAATATTCTGGTTAAAGGGAATTTTTCTAGAGCATCAATTAACCACAGATTCTGCAATACTATGGATTAAAAATTTGGTGTTAAATAGAAGAGATTCACAGTCCTTGAATTTTCAATCCGTTTTTTATTCCACTATTGCGTTTCTACATTAAATACAATGCAAATCCCTCTTCCTCCCAAGATATATTGATGGTTATGAAGCAATACAATTATTTTTCCTTAGACTAAAGTGGACCAAAATAAACGTCGCGCGCGCACACACACACACACACACACACACACACACACACACACGTACACACACATACTCACATTCTCAGGTCTTTTGCGCATAAAAATAACTTGGTGTAATTACTTAGTTCGTAGCAATTAACTAGAAATCCCAGGTGAATTGTTAATACCATACTAAATAATATGAATTAGCATTGAGGAAAAGTTACAGTAACAGAAAATCTCATCCAAGTCGTCAATTTTCTGGCCTGAAACTACAATTGAAGTGAGCATTATTCGTCCAATTGCAGTACATAACAGCAATTATTTTAAGGTTTGAAAACAAATGATTCTGTGTTATTTTAGAAATTTATTTGTATTGAAAATAAGAATGACTACAACAGGCTTATAGGCATATAAGTTTTCAGTTTCTTCCAGCACTTTTCTCTGCATTTTATCTGACAAATATTTGCATTTTGTTGAAATGTATGGTATCTCTGATTATTTTTAAGTACATAGTTAAATTTTTCTATTATTTTTGCAAGTTTATTAGGTGCTGCTTTAAGCTGGAATAAAATATTTTCTGTTACACCTTAATATCAGCAATGAGCTAATCACTCATCTCGGAATCTCTGTGATCAGAAAACCTCTGATCCTCAGCCCTTTGCCTACAGGCCTCGAGGTTGCGCGGTTCAGAAGACCCTGTGTTCCACTTACAAGAAATACAGGAATTCATTCACATTTAGACAATGCATTAAAACTACACAGTCAGCATGAAAAAGCTATCAAATTCACAATAGAAAAGGAAGTCAACAGGCAACTCTTTTTCTTGGAACCTTAATGTCATCAGGAACGAACCAAAAATAAAATTTACAATTTACATGAAGTCATTACAGTCAGAGAATGCATAAAAATCATAGCTATAACATAAGTACACATAAACATGGAATAATAAACAATCTTACACTCAGACTAGTCAATATACTGTCGTGGCGACGCGCACTAAAGGTTCGGTGCAGAGAGATAAGCGCGGCTTGTGTACACAAAGAGCCTGTAGATAAAGATAGCCCTAGATAAAGGGCTGGCCCTCACAGATTAAGTTACGCTTCTGGAAGGTTCGGGTTTCGTGTAGTGACAGAAAATTCGATTTCTTGTTTATTTCAGAAATATATAGTGATTGTTACAGAACAGTCTCAAATTATCAATCAGGTATTTAAGGAAGCGATGACTCGCCAAGAGTGAGTCATAAACAGGCAGTCGTAAACAAGAGAGTAAACAGATGTACAGATGTAGTAACAGGAGTGCTGTAAACATAATCAGAACGCTGTTGTTGTGGTCATCGACTTTGGTAGATTGTAATTGTGTATGTCATGTAATTCTGCTGCTACGAAGTGTATTTCTACAACTTTTAACTTTTAATTCTACGAAACCACAAAGTAACAATTGGTGTCAGGAGTGAGACATTGCGTCATAGAGGCTGCATTGACACACATTCTAGAGAAGTTGGAGACGGCAAATAACTTGGCTGCGAAGATGACCGAATTGACCACGGAAATGAAAGCGGCAAACGAGGTTCTCGCCACAAAGTTTGAAGAGCAGTTGACAGATGTAATGGATGACTCGCGGAGCTGGGTAAGCGGATGGGTCAAGTGGACGAGCGCCTTAATTTAGAGGGAAAGGCCGACAATAACACCAAATCCCTGAACGCTGTGGTGGAAGACATCGAAGACCTGGCGAGCCGCGTTAACCTGAACGGAAAGGCCGACAGCAACATAAAGTTGCTGAACACCATGGTAGAGGACATCGTCGGCAAGTGGTTGAAGGGCTTGAAGGCTGACGCTCCAGGAAGCGACACATCTGCGCGTGTCAAACCTCCTAAATACGACGGCGTGACAACTTTCGAAGTCTTCCGCCGCCAGTTCGACACAGTAGCCAAGCACAAGTGGTCACCGGAGGAAGAGGCCGCACAGCTAATAGCCAGCCTCCAGGGACTGGCCGCAGAAGTCCTAAACGCGGTCCAGACAGCGGCGGCACCCAGGGACATCTGGGAGGCCCAGGAGAACCGCTTTGTAAACCACCGCTTAGCCGCAGCGTACTGAAGCCAGCTGAAATCAAGGTCGCAGCAGCCAGGGGAGACACTATAGGAGTTCGCCCTGGCAATTGAGCAGCTGGCCAGCAAAGCCTTAGTCGCCCTCCCACCAGAGTTCATATCCCGGGAGGCTGCCTACACCTTTGTCGACGGGTTGCGAGACACGGATATACGTCAGCGCCTAATGCTCGGCGACTACAAAACCATCCACGAGGCGCTAACGGCAGCATTGAGGATGGAGGCGGCCAAGGTGGTAGGTACCCTGACTTCCAGAACAAGGAGTATCCGCTACAATGGAGACCCAAGACCAGTCGAGGGACGCCGGCATAGACCTAGTGGCCTATGTTGGGTGTGTGGACATAAACGCCAGAGTTTTTACTGACATCCGGGACACCTGGAAAAAGATTGCCGACACCAGGAGGAGCAGCCGGAAGAACGAGTAAGGTTCGGCGTGGCTAGGGGCACGTCGGCGGCGATATCACCATCCCTTGGAGTGACACTGCGCGCCATCAGCCGACGTATGCATGACAGCCTCTTCGCGGACGGTTGGGTGAGAGGGAAGCCGTGACGCGTGCTTGTGGACACCGGGGCAGCCGTGACCGTCAACAGACCGGGCGTAGCCAGGGGTTTGCCGTCGAGGAAACCAAGCCGACCGTACCAGCTAGTGACGGCTTCGCGCGACACCTTGCCTGTGGAGAAAGGCTCTGCTGAAGTTGACCTTGGGAAGGAGTGCCGTGCGTTAGCGGGTGTTCATTGCGATGGTGGCTAAGGAGGTGGTATTGGGATTGGATGCCCTCAGGAGCCGCGAGGCGACGGTCGACGTCGATACGAAGGTCCTGCGGCTCAATGGAGAAGAGGTGACTCTCCGGCAACCCGAAGAGCGCCTTGGAGTCTGCAAAGTCATCCTGAAGAAAGACGTAGTCATCCCTGCGAGAAGCGAGGTGGTGGTGACGGCGCGACTGGAAGGCCAGCGAACCAAGAACATGATGCTGGACCAGAAGACGCCTGTGCACGGAGTATGTGTAGCTAGGAAATTGTTGCCGTGTCGAGAGGAGGTGCCAGTAAGGCTGCTCAACCTGGCAGACACCGATCACGACGTCCAGGCCGGAACGTAGCTAGGGATGTGAGAGCCCGTGGTCAGCGTGACAGCAATCAACAAGACACAGGAGCCGGTACCGACGCAACACCTGGGGCCCTGGCTGGAAGGCTAACTGGAGAGGGCGGCCGACCACCTGACCGCAGAACAGCTGGAGAAAGTTCAACAACTGCTGAGACGATACCAGCGCGTCTTCGGCCAAGGCGACAAAATAAATAAATAAAAATCTGCAATACCGTACCCCGGCACCTAATTTCTTAAGCCAGGGAATAAGTATTCTAAACCTTTACATTTATTTAACTTTTTATAATTTTACAAAAATAATTCTACAGATAATATAAAAAAAATTAATATACAGTAATAAGCATAATACTACCTTAAAAACAAAATTTATTTTTACCCACATTTTAAAATCTTTATCTTTTTTTATATAAACCAAGACATGTTCATCTACGAGAATATTTAACAAACTAAAACAAAACTACCTAAACTAATATTTTACTGGTATCCGGTAAACAATTAACCGGATAGTCGGTTATTTAAAAACAAATTCTAAATCAGCCTATCTATAGCTGCCGGAATCCTGTGGCAACTTACGTACTGCTGACCAGCACAATCTCTCAAAATTTCTCCTATTTTAACTAATGCTTCAGTGTATTTTAATTTAACATTAGCATTCTAATATCAAAATGCTGGAAATAATAAATGATATTATATAATTCAAATCAAAACTTTTATATATAATAGATACCATCCATACAACTCAAAATTCATACTATACAGATACAAATCCTCAAAAAACTCGAAGAATATTGTAAATAACCATTATCTTATCTATTAACATATATGACCACATTGGTAAGTATTAAACATCAAAACCCAAAATTTTACAAAAAGATAAATTTAAAAAAATCACACACAATAAAGACTTGTGTTAAAAAAAAATCATCAACCCCTATCTCCCTATATACAAAATATCACTAAATATTAAAATTTACAAAAATTTCAAAGTTATTTGAGTGGTATAATTATAACAACCAATCTCAACAAGCAATTACTTTAAATTTTTTTCAAATATTTAACAACACAGTAATATAACGGCCTTTGAAGTATTAATGAAACAACTAAAATTTATATATGGAGATTCACACAAACAGAAAGATAACTTACAAAATCAGAATTAAATTTCAAAATCAATCACTTTCTTCCTCTTCAATACCCACACTATTATTTTCACAAAATATTATTCCAATAATTATCCACCATCACTTGCTCTCTTCTGGGGGCTCATTATTTCATTTTATTCTTTCCACAAACATTTCCAAAACTTAGCACTCATGAAACACGCACACTAATTACCACACTAGGATCACCAAAAACTGCTCTCTTCTCTTCACACCAAATCACCAGACAAAATACAATAACTATATCTCCAACTCCAGTCCGCCGTTACAGATCCACTCCTGGGCTGGTTGTTCGGGACAGCTTCTCCCAATATCGGCTCCGCCATTTTGTAAGTTTCCTTATGAATTGCCTCCAACCTGGATAACAAAGCCAACAAATTCTTCGCCAAGGCGACAGCGACTACGGACGCACGGACCAAGTGCTCCACCGCATCGACACCGGAGACGCCTGGCCTATTCGACAACCACCTTATTCTCTGTTTCATATAACCTTGCCCCGCTGAAATTTATCACTCCGCATTCAACTACCTTCCCCCTCGCCCTAATTGGCTAATGCTTTCGCGGTGCCTTCCCGTTACATTTAAACCTGCAGCGAACGTAGTAATAATTGCCGGGAAAATAACATCATACAAATAAGGATATGAAGGCATGCAAAAATACAAGTTTATAATGAACTGAGCAAATTGAAACAGAATGACTGAGCAATGAAACTGAAAGAGTTTATAGTGAAAGGCCTTTGGCCTCTTCCACTGGGATTTTTTAAACCAGCACACATACCTTTCAAAAATGCTTGTCTTTCAGTCTTAAAAGTCGTGTCACACCATACCTTACTTTTCGTGTGTTCTTCGTGTATATTTTGCGATTTGTATCTCGGTGCAGTCTGGTTGTCCTTAAATAACTTCTTCGCCACACAGCAATATCGCCTCTGTCTTTTAGCACATTTTTCTTGCCTCTTTTTTCATTCACAAATCCCAGCTGTATAAGCAATCTGCTGAAATTTGGTAAATCTGCATCCTCATTTACAGCAGACGAAATGTTACCTATGTTAGACAGTTCGTTTCTAAAGAAAAACTACACACATGACGACGCACAACACTTTTCACGTATTTTCTCCGAGCACGCACTTTTGTTTATTCCTGCTTTTGCCTAGAGTGGTAAGTTTTCCTGTTTTCTCAGTTTCATGTCGCGATGTTCCTACGGATCTAACACTCACACCTGTAACTTCAGAGCACAGCTGTACGACTTCTCTCACTGACAAAGACGGATTCTTCTCTTTGAGTGCATTAAACACATGCACCACATTTCTTTTTTTCGCCTGTTTGTAAAGACTTATCCTTGCGATACTTCAGCGAAAAACTGGCGGTAGACTCTGCCATTATACATATAATAAGTACATGCGCAATAAACGATCAATAAAATAATTTAGCTCTCGCACTCTCGAATGGTGATGTATGACTAATCCAGTTCAAAACAGGGTCAGTGATAAAAGTCATATAAACAAATGTCACCACTACCGCTAAATCACGTGCTATTGTGCCATGTGCTTGAGAGCAAAGGAACCTCCTCTTTACTTCGTTTAAGAATTAACATCCACTTCAGATAAATCAACTCTGTTGCGTAATATATTTAATTCAAACAGTTACGAAAATATAAATTTGACAATTCTCTTCCAACATATGATATATCACCATGTTAAATAACGAACTAATTTTTACCGCACGACAGTCATTACCACAATAGCAGCCAATGAGAGGTGATAAGGTCACGTGACCGTTAAGAGATACTGGCAAGCTTACGTGAAACAAGGATTAGACGCGTTCTGCTGGCAAAACAATCGGCGGTTTGGGATATGCTAGATGACATGAAATCCACGGTAGTGATTGAAGAGTTTGACAGCCCTTGGTGTTCCCCTGTAGTTCTGGAGACAAAGAAGAACGGCGAGCTATGCTTCTGCATTGACTACGGGAAGCTGAACGCGGTCACCCGGAAGAACTGATTCCCCTTACCCCGGATTGACGACACCCTAGACACGCTTGCTGATGCGCAGTTGTTCTCGACCCTGGACCTGAAGTCGAGTTACTGGCAGGTGGCTCTAGATCCAAGAGACAAGGAGAAGACTGCATTCTCGACAGGCTAAGGGCTTTGGCAGTTCACAGTTATGCCTTTTGGCCTCTGCAACGCACCAGCCACCTTCCAACGCCTCATGGTGTCGGTAATGAGAGGGTTGACTTATGACGCCTGCCTGCTATAACTGGACATCATCGTCGGTAAGACCTTCGAAGACCATCTCGGAAACCTGAGCAGGTTGCTATAGGGACTACAGGCGACTAACCTGAAGCTGAATGCCAAGAAGTGCCAGCTCTTCCGAAAGGAAGTCAACTACTTAGGCCACATAGTCTCACCAACCGGAGTGGCCACAGACCCGGAGAAGACACAGGCCGTGAGAGATTGGCCTCGGCCAAAGGATAAGAGAAAATTGCGCAGTTTCCTAGGGCTGTGCAGTTATTACCGCCGCTTCATAAAGGGGTTCTCCAACATCGCCAAGCCCCTCACCTGCCTGACAGAGGAACACCGACCTTATGTGTGTACGGATGACGCCGAAGACGCTTTGCAGCGGCCGAAGAAAACACTGTGCAGTGCTCCTATTCTGGGATTTCCACAACCAGGCGGCACCTTCATTGTGGACACCGACGCCAGCAACCATTGCATTGGAGGCTTCCTATCGCAAGTCCAGGATGGCCATGAGCGGGTAATAGCCTACTACAGCAAAACCCTGTCCAAGACAGAACTACTGCATCACCCGACGAGAGCTACTGGCGGTAGTAAAGTCTTTGGAGCACTTCCACAAGTACCTGTACGGTCAGACATTCCACCTGAGGACTGACCACTCCGCCCTCACCTGGCTATTGAGCTTTAAGAACCTGGAAAGCCAGACAGCACGTTGGATCCAGAGACTGCAGGAATACAACTTCACCTCTGAACATCGTAGAGGAAGGAGCCACTTTAACGCAGATGCCATGCCCCGAAGACCCTGCCCAAGGGGGGGGGGGCGCCCAGTGCACAAGAGTGGAAGAGAAGGAGCGTGCCACAGCTGTCAAGAGTGGTCACGGCAGTGCCTGCGCATGGCTGAGATAGCGCAGACCTGAGGAGTGAGTTGCTGGCAGACGCAGACTTGGGGCCACTCTTGAGAGAAGTGGAGGCAGGGACAAGACCAACCTGGGAGGACATCGCACCAAGGAGCATCACATACAAGTCTTACTGGCCCCAGTGGGACTCACTGAAGACGAGACAGTGTGTTGCTCCGGGTATGGGAAAGACGAGACAGTGTGTTGCTCCGGGTATGGGAAGACTCAGAGGGAGCAGTTGGTACTCCCCCGAAGTAACGTCCCCGGAAGTCTTGGAGGAAGTGCACGCCAGTACTTCAGGAGGACACCTGCGAGCAAACCGGACGATCGACAAACTTCGGCAGCGCTACTACTGGCTGAGGCTCCGAGCAGATGCTGAGAAATGGTGCCGTCAATGTCACTTGTGCGTGGTGAGTCGCAGCCCCCAGACTAGGAGCCGGGGTCGCATGCAGCAGTACAACGTCGGAGCGCCATTCGAAAGGGTCGACATAGTTGAACCATTCCCAGTGTCCGACCGAGGCAACAAATACCTGCTGGTTGTTGTGGACTACTTCACCAAGTGGCCAGAGGTGTATGCCTTCCCGAACCAGGAGGCAAAGACAATCACAGACTGCCTCGTGGAGCAAGTGTTCTGCCGATTTGGGGTGCCGTTAGAGCTCCACAGCGATCAGGCTACCAATTTTGAGTCCAACCTAATGAAGGAGGCACTAGAAAGACGGGGTTAACAAGACCCGCACAACACCTCTACATCCCCAGTCAGATGGCATCAAGACCTTAGTAGAACACCTGAGGAAGGTCGTGGCCAGCCACCAGCAAGACTGGGACGTCAAGGTGCCACTGTTCTTGCTGGCCTATCGCTCAACACGACACCACTGGGATGACGCCAGCCAGCTCAATGTTCGGCCGAGAGTTACGCCTCCCTTGTACCCTGGCTTTTGGAAGCCCCCCAGATGCAAAACAGCCAGCAGCCGAGTATGTGGAGAACCTGGTGGACCATCTCCACGACATGCATGTGATGGCTTGTCATAACATCCAGAAGACAAGCGACCGCATGAAGACCCGATACGACGACAAGACAACAACCAAGGGTTCCAGCAGGGTTACCTAGTCTGGTTGTACCGCCCTACCCGGACCAAGGGATGCTGCCCGAAACTTCAACTGCCGTGGCAAGGACCGTACCGGGTGGTGAAGAGGATTAACGACGTGGTCTACCGCATCCAGAAGGTGCCCCTAGGGAAGATGTTGGTGATACACCTGGATCGCTACGATTGTGCTGTTCGGGACAACTAGCCTTGAGGAGGGAGCAGTGTCATGGTGACGCTCACATAAGGTTCGGTGCAGAGAGATAAGCATGGCTGGTGTACACAAAGAGTCTGCAGATAAAGATAGCTGGAGATAAAAGGCTGGCCATCACAGATGAAATTGTGCTTCTGGAATGTTCGGGTTTCATCTAGTGACAGAACATTCTATGTCTTGTTGTCTTCCAGAAATATGTAGTGATTGTTACAGAACAGTCTCGAATTATCAGTGAGGTATTTAAAGAAGCGACGACTCGCCAAGAGTGAGTCATAAATAGGCATTCGTAAACAGGAGAGTAAACAGCTGTACAGATGTTGTAACAGGATTGCTGTAAACAGATGTAATCAGAACGCTGTTGTTGTGGTCATCGACCTTGGTAGATTGTGATTGTGTATGTGATGTAATTCTGCTGCTACAAAGTGTATTTCTATGCAAATAAAGAACATTTTGAATTTCTGCAACTTAGACATTTAATTTTACAAACCCACAAAGTCACAATACCCATGGATAAAGTAGAATGCTACAAGGAGCAAAAAGATGTACTTCACATAGAGGAAGAAAATGGATACAACAAAAGTCTGGTATTTTAGAAAAGTATAAAGCTAAGCTAAAGAAAACCATTACAGAAGCAAGCACATTCACCAAGGAAAAAGAAAGCAACGGCATATTCAGTGGAGTTACGTATCACCCAAAAACATTTAATAAATTCAAGAATATCTTTTGAGTACAAATATCTTCTTGGCACCTACAAGAAGATTATCAGTAATACAATTCTTAAATTCCAAAACAAAATCACCAATCAATAGATCCAAAATTTACCAAATTGGAAGGATTATGAAAAATTCTACATAGGGCAAACTAAGAGAAATCTAAAAACAAGTGTCAAAGAACATTTAGAAATATCAAATTGAAACAGTCAAGTCAGCAGTAACATTTCACTTTTGTAATTAAAGCCATAACCTTGGCTCATAACAAAACTCACAAGAGGGAGAACATCTTAATATGGAAATACAAAGACCGATTAATAAACTTGAAATCCCACCAGCCAACAATTTGACAAAGAACTTCATTGTTCAACTACCAGAGAGAAGACTTATAAGTCAGGCTTTCCAGGTTGAAAATGAAAGCAATAGTTACAGAAACTGGTCCCTCAAAAATTAAAATGTAAGTGACGTAGTGTGACAAAACTAACTGCAAATAGTTTTATGAGTGGACTATAAAATTTGCATATATTTTAATAAAAAATAAAGTTAATGCTAAGACCCAGTTACAAGAAATCATCTGCACTACAATTAGTTTTAGCAATTATGCAAACGAATACCCATATTTTGTTAAAATTTTGGAGTTTCAGTTAAGAGTTGATAATCATCTTCCACAACAGCATTGATCCTTATGCTATCTTATCACAAAATAATGTGTGTTAACCTAAAGGATTTTAAGGGGTTAATTTTATAGCTTCTTAAAGCTCTCACAATTAGTAATTTAACAGTACAAATTAGGACATACAATCTTTCATTACTTCCTGTACTACTTTAATGTATGCTTTTTATAAGCTGAATTCCAGAGGTTCACATTGAATTTGTAGTTGTAGGTCGACCTTCTTCATCTAGACGTGATTCTCATATAGAAGTGGTGCTGAAGTTGTGGAGAGACGGTTTCAGTGTAAATGATGGTCCTCTGAGGGAATATACTGATCCAGGAAACAGAGAATTTCTGGATTCTGTTCGTCGAGGGTAAGTGTGGTCATTTTATCTATCTGTGCCAAGTTTTCCTTTAAGCAAGGCAGAGAAAGCAGAAAAACGTTTTGAAGAAATTAAATCATTTTTTGTCAGTAATACTCTGCAAATTCATCTGTATTTACAAAAAACACTACTATATATTTAGTCTGGCCATAAGCTCTGTCTCCCTGCTGAAAAGGGTTATCAAGGATAGAGGAAATTGAGAAATTGTAGTTGGAGAAAATATATTTATTATAAATCATACGAAATACAAAAGATACCTGTTCATGGAAATGAAGCGCAGTTTCACCCACATATTACACCTCCCACCGAACCATCACTATAGCCAGGTAATTCCCTCTTTACACTCTAAAATTTTTTTCACGAGTTTCTTTAGAGCTCTGGGCTTACACTCTATCATTTAGTCTGTTAAATTTTTCTAGTATAGAGAACATTTTCTCATCTGTAACAGGGTTGGCTATGATCATTTTTTGCATATTGCATCAGGTCTAGTGGTTCTTATTTCAAGAAAAGCTGGTATCAGTTGCTGTCCAGTGCATCAAAGATAGGCTCGAAGTCTGAGGTCAGTAGTGATTCGTGACATGGGAATTTGCATTTCTTTTGCCATTGCATTTCTGATTGCAGAGCAGATTTCTAGGAATTCCCTCCACAAGCTGCTACTGCTGCTGCTCGTGATGTACCCGTGCAACCACTTCTTGGTCTGTTGGAGCAAAGATCTCTGTTGGTGTCTTGCTGCACTTGGGTAAAGCAATATCTGCAATACAGGTCTCTTTGCCATCCCATTGCATGTTTATCATTCAGTATCTGGCTTTCAACTGCATTGCTTCTCATGCATAAAGGTCCACTGTGCTTATTGACACAGCCAAATACTACATTTCACATGGAAATTTTTTGCAGAAATTAAAATTCAAGGGACAGAAATTAGTAACAGAAGGTAGTGGCCCAAGTATTGAACCTTGGATAACTCCTTTCAGTGTACCAAGGATGCAGAAACCTATGTTACAGCTTATTTCTATTCATGTTAAATGTGTTCTTAAATGTTGCAAGCATTATTTGCTGTGTACTTATTGATTTCATTGAACAGTGTTGTGTGAAAAACAGGTGTATGACAAAGAAATATTCTTCTTTCCTGTTCCTGTTATGTAAACCTTGGCATATTTAATTTTCAGTTATCTAGGTGCTTGGGCAAGGGGTAATTAATATTAACACTTGCTGGTGCAATTATTCAACAATTGCGAGCACTGTTACATCACAGTCGGATTGTAATGCATTTTGTTCATTCAGACATAAGTAGTTATGACTAGGGCCCGGATTTTGATGAAAAGTCATCTTTTTTCTGAGTAGCCATAGACGATGCTTATTGGAAATAAAGTGCATTCTGGAACAAATACATTAGATATATACGGTTTTTATAGGTCATCAAAATGCATTTTCCGGTCATTTTCTTTCTTTCTCTCGAATTTATAGGGCATTTTCATCTGTAGTCCGCATTTGGGAGGCCCGGGTTCAATTCCTGTGGTGGACCTGACCATGACCCATGGGGTTTTTGGGGAATTTTAAAATATGTGATTAAAAGTTCATTTATATATTTTATATGAAATAGTAACTTTGTAAGTGTAGTAAACATGTAATTAACACAGGTCAGCATCCTAACAGTGCTGGTGAACTTATGACGCATCAATTCGAGGAATTGCCGATTACATCTTGCAATACATAGGGATTCCATCCACAGAAAAACATTTGCGAGCTCTTCAAAATGTAGGGGGGGGGGGGGGAAGAAGACAAGCGCCTCAGTTACTGTTAAAAGAAACGGCTTCGACGTCATGTAACAAGTCGTCTTCCTTTTATAAAGAATTATGTGAAGTGTTTGTTAGTGCAAATATTCCACTAGGAAAATTAATTCCAAATTACATTTTCTTGAACGTCACACTGGTCATACAATCCAAATGAATCGACTTTGCGTAAAAGTTACCTACCAAAATGTTATGAACACACATTAAACCGAATACGTGAATGTGTGAATGGGGGGGGGGGGGATATTTATGTATCAATTGATGAGACAACCAATTGAGAGGGGCGTTACGTGGCCAATGGTACCCTAGAAGCTACTACTGCCAGACAAATGTTTCTTCTAACCTCAGAGTTTATGGAAGCTTTTAACCACTGTTAGATATGCAAACTGTTCAATAAATCCCTGTGTTTATTGTGGCCTAGTCGAATACAGCATGACAACATGCTCCTCTTCCTAACGGATGCGGCGCCTTACGTGGTAAAGGCGGCAAAATCAATCCAATTACTTTACAGTAAGATGGTGCATGTTACGTGTTTGGCCCATGCTTTTCATCGAATTCATCATGGCAGAACAGGTCACATCAACATTTCCAAAAGTAGATACACTAATTTCCATAGTAAAGAAAATATTTTCGAAAGCGCCAACCCAAATTATGTATTTCAAAGATAAAGCCCCTAATACAGCTTTGCCCCCGGCACCAATTTTAACACGCTGGGGAACATGGTTAACTACGCTGTGACAATTTTCAAATAGTGAGAGAAGTGGTGAATAGCTTAGATAGGGTAGATCCTAAGGCAATTGAGAGCGCACAGGATCTGTTTTCTGATACTCAAATCCAACATAAATTAGCTTTCATTAAATCTAATATTGCATTTTTGACGGATACCATAACCCACCTTGAAGAAAGTGGCATGACATTGGATAAGTCGATTGAGTTAGTGAGGATTACGAAAGAGAGTATACAAAATGTAGAAGGTGAGATTGGGGACAAAATTAGACAGAAACTAAAATTTGTGTTGGACAAAAATAAAGATACCAAACAGTTTGTCAGATTGCCAGTATCTATCAGGAGAAAACTTCAGAACTGATATTTTTGAACAGGACTTAACAGGCAGTAACATAGTGTTTTTCAAATATGCAGCTATAACATCTGCGGAAGTGGAGACAAGTTTCTTAAAGTATAAAGCAGTTTTAGCTGACAACCGCCGTTCCTTTACTTTTAATAACTTGAAGATGACCATGGTGGTGTACTGCAACGCAAAGTAAGGTATGTTTAGGCTAATGGGTTCAGCAACTTATTTTCTCACATTTTATAAAACTGAAAATGACCTGATGATTTTGAATTTATTTATTATTTAGTTGCAATAATTGCATTATTTACTAAGAAAGTTAATTTTAAAATGTGGTTATTCGAACCAAATATTCATTATTTCTCTGTGACAGTTATTAATTTATTATCATGAAAGAAATTGTTAATTTTTGTTAGGTCATTTTATGTGCATTTTTTTAAATTTTAAGGGCATTTTATAGCTCATTTTTAGAGAATTTTTAGGTCAACAACTTCCGGGCCCTAGTTATGACTTAATTATAAAACTTGCATGCTGTTAGACACAAATCACGGCCAAGAAGAAGCAAAACCATAGACCTGCAAACAGAATAAAAAATCCTAGAGGAAGTAGATTATGGTGCATTGTAGAAAACAACAGTTGCTGAACCGTATGGGATTGTTGAATCTATCTTATCCACAATAAATAAAGGTTAGTGAAAAATATATATAATATAGTACTGCTGCATCGAGTACTGCTACAAATTTTAAGTGATTTCATTAGCCAAGTAGGAAGACATTGAAATGTTACCTATAAGATTCACCTTTAAGTGAATCTGTAATTATTTCAAAAGCATTACATTGCCAAAAATGTAGATATTACAGATTTCAGTAGTTGTTGGTTGTCTGTACCAGTTCCAAAAAAGATTGCTTTGTCATTAGTAATTCATGGTGAAGCAAACAAAATTAAGGAGCAAACAACTGGTTGCATGAATTTAACAGATGGAAAAATACGTACGAGGTTCGTTTGATAAGTCTGGTAAAAACTTCTCACCTTATTTCTTGACATAGTATCCATTGATGGCTATACACTTGGTCCAGCGATGTTCCAGCTTTTTCATCCTGTTAGAAAAATAGGTTCCGACAAGATCCACAAAATACTCATTGACGGTGACCATCACTTAATTTGATGAAAATTTCTTACCAACAAGCCAAATTTTCAAGTTTGGGAACAGGAAGAAGTCACTTGGTGCTAAGTCTGGTGAATAAGGTGGATAAGCAACCAATTCAACGCCCAACTCATACACTTTCGCATTAGCGATTGCTGTTGTGTGCAATGGTACATTATCCTGGTGAAAGAGTACTTCTTTGTGTTTCAATCTCGGTCTCTTTCCAGTCAACTTATGTTGCAAACAATCCAAAATGAAGCATAATAGGCTCCAGTTATGGTTCTGTCTTTTTCCAAGTAGTCTTTGAGGATTATTCCTTGAGAATCCCAAAAAACAGTAGCCATCATCTTACCAGCTGACAAACTGGTGCTTGCCTTCTTTGGTGCACTTTCACCAGCCTGTGTCCATTGTTTGGACTGCTGTTTTGACTCTGGAGTGTAATAATGGATCCAAGTTTCATCCATGGTCACAAATCGGTGCAAAAGGTCTTGTGGATTAGACACTCAGTAGAAGTTCTTCCAGATGCGCTTTTGGTCGACTGTGAGCAATTGTGGCACCCATCTTGCACACAGCTTTTTCATTGCCAATTTCTCATGCAGGGTATTGTGCACTTGCTCAGTTGAGATGCCTACAGCCTCATCAATGTCACAAAGTTTGATTCGGCAGTCTTGCATAACCACATCGTGGAATTTTTTAATGGTGTCCTGTGTGACCTCAATTGGGCGAACAGATCACGATTCCTCTTTGGTGCTTCTACAGCCACATTTAAATTCATTGATCTAAAAGTAAATGGTCTTCAATGTTGATGCAGAGTCTGCATGAACTTCATCCAGTTCAGTTTTAACTTAAGCTGCAGTCCAGCCCTTCAAATGAAAATGTTTAATAATAGCACGAAACTCTGTTTTTTCCATTTTCAATTGCAGCTGTCACACTGACAATTTCAGATGGCTGTCAATAATGAACTGTATATTGTTGAACATTCAGATTTTCTGTACAATCTTTTGAATAATCAAGCTTACCACCCACAAATTTCAACAAAAAATTTCCATCCCTTCATGGAAATTTACCATACTTATCAAACGAACCTCGTATTATGTAATGTGTGCAACCTGGATGAAACTGGACATTTTTACAATTTCTCCAAGCCTTACCCTTGGAATAAAAACTGACAGGTGTCATGGTGGAGCATGCAGTAAATAACACTTAACTGTTGTCTTTCTACATAATGTAAATGGCAGTTAAAAGCTCTGTCTTAGTAAATCCAGGAAACCATGTTTTAAAAACAAACATGGGTATTCTCATAATAAATTATGAGTTGGCGGGAACACTGGACTTCACTTATTTGTAATTAATGAACGACTAGTTTTGATAGCTCTGGCTAGCATTCTCAAGTTCTTAGTCCGACTAATGTGATGTCAAGTGTGCTCATTTCTGAAAAAGATAGTATGTCAAAGTTCTTGACTGTTTCACTCTACTTCGTAATGTAGATCTTCTCCCAAGTGGATAGTGCAGAAGGTTGATCAATATGTAGTAGTAGTAGTCTAATGCCCGTTAGCTTGGATATATTCCATTTGCTTTCTTGCTTCCCAGTATAGTTCAGTTATTGTTCTTGTGGGTGATGTTTTGAGAGCCGGACAGACAGAGAGGTGGTCTTTATTCATTATGGAATCGATATCTTGACACAGGATACAATTTGGAGATTTAAAGATTTTAATTTTATGAAGATGTGCAGCCAGACAGTCATGACCTGTTATCAATCTGAATTTTGCTACTGCTTCATGTCTTGGGTGTTCAGGTATCAAGTTTTTCTTGTGTAGGATAGCTGCCCATGGTTTCTCATTGCTTTCTGTTGTGAGGTGTTCCATCAGTTCTTTCTGAAACTTTCTTTGGATTATAATTTTTGCCGAATGATAGGACAGAGTTTTGTTAGGTTTCTGTAAGATTTTGGTGCCCTTTTTTGCCAGAAGGTCTGCCATTTCATTTCCTTGAATTCCACAATGAGAGGGGATCCATTGGAGCTGGATAGTTTTATTTTGGTTATTTAAAATTCTTATGATCTTTTTAATTTCCAATATTTTACTGGATATTGGTAAGTTATTTGTTGTTATAGCTTGTATAGCTGAACTTGAGTCACTTAGTATAACTGCTCTCTGAAATGCATTTATTCTGTATACTAGGTGTGTTAGTGCTAGTTCTATTGCCTGAATTTCTCCATCAAAATGGGTGGAATTTCTCTCTACTGCAACGTAAAAACTAAAAAGTTTTGAATAAACCCCAGCTCCAGCTCCATCTTCTATTTTCATTCTAGATCCATCTGTATATATATATGTATCCATTGTGGTTCAGGTTCAGGTTGATCAATATTGTTAAGATTAATTATGTTATGGGCCATGACCATGTTTATTTGTTCTCTGTACTAGTGCAACAAATTAATTTATTTGTGGAGATTTAAAAGCTCATAATATGTTGGATTCTACTGTAAGTAGTAGATAATTTAGTTATTCACAGGTAGAAGTGTTAGTAATAAGATCCCTTAACACTTCATTGTGTAAAAAGCAGCTCAGCTCAGATTGAATATGAATGAAACAAAAGCTAATCATGTGATTATGCAGCGAAAAGATTACATACTAACAGTGTTGCCAACACATCTCCATTTTCCACTCCGAATCCATTTGAAGCACTGAGTAATCTAACTTAGGACGAATCCATGAATCAGGACGATAGTGAAAATGATAACTCCCAAGTCAAAGCTGTTAAACCATCACCTATTTACATAAATAACATTAGAGACATGAATGCAGTTCTGCAGGCACTGAAAAGCAAAGCAGTAAGCAACTTTAAGCACACTACTGTTTCAAATCAGAGAGTTTTGTTTCGAAACAGTAGAAGGATATCGAAAGGCAATTCATTACTTTGAAAAGAACAAAGCCGAGTACCACACTTACCAAATGAAGCAGCATCGTAATTTCTGAGTAGTTATTCGCGGTTTACATTCTACATGTGATATAGCCATTGTAATGAATGAATTAAGATCATTGGGTTTCTCACCTATACAGATGATTCCTGTTTACCACCCAGTTATAAAGAACCCGCTACCACTATTTTTCGTAGATCTCAAACCAAGTCCAGATAATGAAAAAGTCTATGATTTAACTAGATTGTACCATGCAGTCATAAAAGTAGAACCTCCTAAACCAAAATGTCATATCATCCAGTGCTATAGGTGCTAAGAATATGGGCACAGTAAAAATTATCATAAAAGCCTCGCTGTGTAAAATGCAATGGTGCACATGCTACTGCAGAATGTAAGAAACCCAACAATGCACCTCCAGTTACAAGGGATGTCCAATGCACGTGAAGCTTCAAAATTCAACATCCACTTTCCAAAGATAGAACACCGAAAGTTTTGCTGGGGCTTCACCACCAAGAATTAATGTGGCTTCTGAAACCCAATTTCCTTCGCTCCTAGTACCATCTCAGCCATTTAGTCAAAAATTGTATTCAGAAGCAAGCAAGTCAAAAAAAACAGCGAGAATCAAATGGAGTGCTTACTGGTTAAATTAGATTCGCTATTATCGCTCTTGGTTCCTCTCATAAATACTCTTACACAAATAATACCTGTGATTATAAAAAGTAATGGAGCAAAACCTTAAAGGACTAATTCGCATATGCTCATGGATTTGCCAGGGCAAAAAAAACAGCGAGAATCAAATGGAGTGCTTACTGGTTAAATTAGATTCGCTATTATCGCTCTTGGTTCCTCTCATAAATACTCTTACACAAATAATACCTGTGATTATAAAAAGTAATGGAGCAAAACCTTAAAGGACTAATTCGCATATGCTCATGGATTTGCCAGGGCATAAACAACAAATATCATGTACTGTTACACTTTCTCTCTGCTTATGACATAGATATTCTGCTAGCTACAGAAACTAAACTAGCAACACATATACATTTTAGTATTCCAGGGTATAGGATTCATTGTGCTGACCATCCCAGCAATGACAGAAAAGGCAGTTTGGCCATATTTGTTAAAACTGCCGTTCTTCACAGCAAACTACAGAGCATAGTAGAGCTTGAGTATCAAGTGTCCCGAATATTACTGGATATGGGTGATATAAAACTACAGATTGGCTCTTTCTATTCGGCTCCGGCAAACAAACTCACAATGGCGGATTTCTGGGAAATTTTCGATACAGTGAAATCACGTTATCTTCTAGGTGGTGATTTCAATAGTAAACACCCTAGATGGGGATCCAACACTACCAATCCAAGAAGGAAGCTGCTTCACGAGGTAATTTATCAGTTTAAATCAGAAATTTTGCATCCAGTTGAACCAACCCACTATCCACACGATGGAAACACTCTTGATGTTCTGAATTTTTTCTTCGGTAAAAATGTGTCATATATGTGTGCAGATGCATTCGTATTACACGAACTAACATCAGACCATTATCCAGTTGTGGTTAATCTTTCATTGAATATAAATCTAAGAGAACACGCCCACACTTTAATCAAGTATCCCTTTAATTGAAATTTGTATACATCAACAATGGAACAAATAGACACAAAAGTTCCACTCAAAACGCCTAGGAACATAGAAGTTGCAGTTTCTAGCATAACCAGAGATATACAGTATACTGCATGAATATCTAGTAACAGCCAAACATATAAAATGAAGTCATTCCATTGTACCCCACCCATCGAGCATCTTCATCAAACAAAAAGGGAATACAGTCGGCTATGGGAAAGAACCAGATATCCAGCTTATAAAACAATACTAAATAATATCTCCAGGAAGCTGGAACAGAGCACTAAAGAAACAACACTACAATTCCCTGGAAGCAGAAATGAAAAGCCTCAACTGTCAAGATGGATCGTTGTGGAAAAAAAAAAACTAAACATGTACTTAAATACAAAGATAACATACCTCCTCTAAAAATTGGCTATCATTGGTACACAACACCAGATGAAAAGGTAGAGCGTTTCAGTGCACAATTACAACAGCAGTTTCAACCCAATCCTATCACTAACACACATTTTACTAACTTTGTTAACAGCAGCAGATCTCAACCATTGCAGCTTTCTAATTTTCCTAAGCTCTTCACGCCTGGACAGGTTAAAAATGCAATTAGTCGATTTCCTCCAAAAGAAGCTCCTGCTCAAGACTTGATAGTCCTGCCTTTGCTCGCACATCTTCCAATAAAAGCTGTAATCTTCTTAACACAAATTTACAATGCTATTCTTCGCTTGACTTACTTCCCACAAAGATGGAAACATGCATCAGTTGTTATGATACCTACAGAAATAAATGTGATCCTAAAAGCTATCACCCAATAAGTCTGTTATCTCTATTATCTAAAGTATTTGAACGGCTATTGTTGCCTCGTCTTGTTGTACAGCTTGAGGAAATCATACCATACACTCAATTTGGATTTAAGCCAATGCACTCCTGTCCACAGCAACTTCACCGAATTGTTGACACAGAGAAAGCCTTTGATAAAGTATGGCATAATGGGTTACTACTGAAGATCAGGAATGTCTCCGATAAATATTTCAGAATAATAGCATCCTATCTGCATAACCGATCTTTTTCAGTAAAATATCGAAGTGCACAATCCAGATCACAACCGATCCTCTCTGGTGTTCCACAAGGAAGTATTCTAGGCCCACTTCTTTATACAGTGTATACCTCAGACTTTCCTCAGCACGCTCAACTAACCATTGCACATTTTGCTCATGATGTTGCAATCCTTAGTAAAGGCAGTTGTGAATCAGCAACTGAGAAACTAAATAACTTCTGCACTGAAATCACAAAATGTTGTTCTAACTGGAGAGTGGTGATGAATCCACAGAAATCGTAAATAGTATATTTTACATATAAAAAGCAGATAACATATTATCCCACAGTTCTTGGAGGAATCATTGTACACACCGCTCAGTCAGTTCGTTACCTTGGCCTCATAGTGGACAGTAAACTAACTTGGGATCTCCACATCACATATCTTCTCTCAGGACTAAGATGCCGAATTCAACAAATCAAATATATAATACAGTCAAAATCACCTCTTGCAATGTCATATAAACACATTCTATACAACTCACTGATTAAACCTATTTGGCAATATGGTTGCTCCATATGGGGCTCTGCTGCAGCGTCACAAGTAAAAAGAATCCAAGTAATCCAAAACATACCTAAGATTGATCACAGGTGCCCCATGGTTTGTTAGCAACACCACACTTCACAGAGAGCTGAACATACCAGAAGTGATGGATGTCATCAGAACAAGCTACACCAGACTACACCAAACTTTTGCCAATCATCCAAATCCATTGCTACAAGACATTTTCCTACACCCCTCCACAACTGCAAAATAGAAGACTAAAAGGAAAACACAACGACCTCATTTAATATGTGCTGTGTATGTATGATAAAGTGTTCTTCCTTTTTTGTTCTTTTGTGATATAATGTAATATGTTTGTTAACTGATGTAGGACTGTTAATGAACAGCATCCTAACAAACGCTTCAAGTGATGTAATATTACTCTTGCTCACAACTATAAGTACCATAATGTATTTGAATACAATAAAGTTTATCAACAATTTAAAATAAAATATTCTTAAGAAGTTTGGTTTGTGGACTTATATCTTTTTTTCTTTTTTAACCAATAATAATTGCCAACAGCAGATTTTTCTGTTTGTTTTTGTGTAATTTTATGGAAATGCAAGTATTTTATGTTGCATCTATTCTCTGAACCTAAGATGATATGTTCTCTGAAGATTTTCTTGAATTTTCAATATTTTAATTCTGATTTTTGAGTGCTCAAAGTAATTTTAGTTTTAATAGTTTGTTGTTTAGCTTTAGCTACTGTTTTGTCTACTAATTATTTTTTGAAGCCGTTAAGGTTTGCCACTTGGATGATATGTTTGTATTTTTTAATATATTTTTCTTTGTTAAGTAGAAGGTTAACCAATCTTGAGGTAAACTGTTGAAGATGGAATGTTTGTAGAAAGTTGGATTATAATTATTATTCTGGATGTAAGTATATATACATGATGGTTTTCTTTAAATACGAGATGTGAGACTGCTGTAGTATCTGATTACTTTAAGGTCCAAAAATGGTAAGAAACAGTCTATTTTAGTTTCCATAGTAAACTGTATTACACTGTCTTTGAGGTTAAGCAGTTTTTAAGGCATCTCTTTTAGGTGTAATGGAACAATTACAAAGATACAATGTACATATCTAAACCATAAAAAGCCATGGGAAGGATGTAGTGCTGTGGGTTTCAAAATAACTCGTAAATAGTTCTGCCAAGAAAGGTGAGAGGGCTTTTTCCATGGCCAAGCCTGAAGTTTATGATAAATGATATGATTTATTAAGTACTAAAACAAATACATTTTGGGCTATCCCTGAGCTGGGCCCTGCACCCTTTGCTAACAGGGCAGCCCTCCAATACAATTACATAGTTTATGCGTGTTTGCCCCTTTTAAGTCATATTTTCCATTTACTATTCTATCCTGCACTAGTATACCACTTGGTTCAACTTCATATTACTATTTTTTCACTGTGTGTGTATTCACTTAACCTCGCTTTTCAATATTTCTCATTCGTGCATCACCCCATTTCTTGTGTCCTATTACAAATTTAACTTCACTAGCAGCTTTTTTCAATTTTTCTTCCAGTTAACCTATCACTTTGACACTTTCTCAAATCCTCTCCTCAGCTTCTCACAACCCCATTTTAATCTTTCTTCCCTTTCTGCAGTTTTCACAGCCATATCACATTTGTCCATATCTTTTCCTGTACCTCTTACAAATCATTCTATTTCTTCCTTTTTGCAATTTATCCATAATAGCCATAGTTTTGCCTTGCTAATCGATATCCCCTGCTTAATTCTCGGCCCTTTTCTAATCTCTTGAATCCCCACACTTGTTTGACACTGCTTTTCCATGATCCCTTGTATCGCCACACTTGTTTTACTCTGTACTTGCCATAATACAATTGTTTTATTTATTTGGCTCTTCTTTCTAATATGCGAAACGGTGATTTTTTATAATTCCTTCACACTTTTTGATGTTTTTATATACAACCATGATTTTTAATATAATTCCTTACTTTCAGTGCAATTTCGTGTTGGAGGGCATTCTTTTAACGTTATTGTTTATTTACTTACTGCCTAATGTAGCCATACTAAAGAATTCAGTGCAGCCAAACTATGCTTGTTTCAAAGCAATGCTACCAACAGTCTTACTTGTCCCGAAATTACACTATCTAGCAGACTAAGTGTATGAGTTCGCAGACTGTATCGGACTGGTTTGGCTAGTGCCATGAAGTGTGCATGATATCAAATGACACTAAGTATACTGCAACTGCAAGGGAGAAAATTGGCGATCCCAGTCACGTCGTTCAAATCGACGAATGCAAAATTGGATGATGCAAGTTTCATAGTGGGCGCTGCAATTGGACTGTAGAGCATATTTGCATCCCTCCTGTTGTTGGGGCATATTGTCATCCGCATCTCATTCATTTCCACGTCGATCATTCCCAAGATCCAGTTGCCCTCTACAACATGCCCACTATGAAACTTGCATTGTCCTATTTTGCATTCGTTCATTTGAATGACGTGACCGAGACTGCCAATTTTCCCCCTTGCAGTATACTTGGCGTCATTTGACATCATGCACACTTCGCAGCAATAGCCGAACTAGTCCGATACAGTCCATGAGCTCATACATGTATTTCCTACGAAGCACTTCATTATCGTCGTATTGTAGGATTGTTCATGTGCAAAGCAGTGCATGAGTAACAACATTTGACCGGGCGCTTACTTAGCCTGCTCAAACCATGTTCCTTTGCACACAGACTGCGTCACCTATGTCTGGGCCACTTTCACAGAGGTTGGTTACAAGTTGTACATATCTTTCTCATGTTAGCTGCAATGCGAGAATCGGCTTGGTCGTCTGCTTGTGCATGTATATACGTGCACCTTTGGACTTAGAAAATATTCTCGCGTCGCACAAAAGAAAGTTTCTTCTTCTTCTTCTTCTTCTTCTTCTTCTTCTTCTTCTTCTTCTTCTTCTTCTTCTTCTTCTTTTTAATTTCTTCTTTGCTCTGCCGATCCCATTTCTGTGATTTCTCCTTTTCTTTCATTTGCATTGTTCATCAATTCTCCTCTGTCAGTGCACACCTCATTTACTCCCAAGTGTTTTCTGGACATTTGTTCCAGATATTGAAGTCTACTTGTTTGAGTCTGCTGCATCATCACTCGTATGCTCCACATCTTAGATGTTGCTTATACCACTTCTCTGCTCAGCCACTTGCTCAACAATCCACAGTTTGCCATTTTGTATAAATGCATTAAGTCCTTTAAAAAACTACGTGTAATCGGTTTTTAACACTTCATCACTTATATTTTTATATTATTGAGGGACTAGTTTCGGAAGCTTTGTGTCCGTTTTCAAATGATCTATCATTCATATATCTTGAAATGCTCCAATTCCCTTTGCACTTCTACCCCAGAAATTAAGTTGTATCTTCTCATGAAGTCTTCCATACTTTCCAATGTTCAAGTGCACGTTAAACACTACACATTTCACATAACTTCCATGTGTCTCCCATTCCTATTTTCACCATTATTCTTCCTATCCCTGCCCACCAACTGTTTGCACTTTCTAAACTTTTTTCCTGCATCATACATAAATTTAAAATTTTCCCCTCTTCTTTGGCAAAACATTTGCACTAAAATGTTGTTCTCTCCTTTATTTGTCCATTCCTTTTATTTTTTTTTTCCCCTAGTTTTACTAAAGCTATTTCTGTTTGTGTCAATCTTGGTAACCTTAACTTTTTTTTTAATCTGTATTTTTACTTAAACCTATGCCTTCCCACTAAATATGTAGTGCATTAAGCATTATCATCCTTGTAAAAAGTACCATGAAAGGACAATGGTAGGTTTTTAAATACAGCTTGTGACTCCTTTTTTGTGGAACAGTGCTCTATAAACAGGTATAGAGCAACAGAGAACAAAGTATAAATAGCAGAGGTAGATTCGAGACAGCAGTACTAGCCCAATGAAAAAGCCAAAAACAATTTTTATAAAAATCATGACACATTTCTTATTGAAATCAAAGAAGGAAACATTCTGAGGCTAAAGTTCCAGCATATATCTATTGCCTTTTGCAAGTTTCTTCTCTTGCTTTAATTCACACATTTATTTTATAATGATATCAGTTTATTACAAAATTATCTGTTTCAGTGAAATTCCTATGGAACTTGTACATGAAGCTCGAGGGAGTGAGGTGCACCTAAACATGGAAGATCATCGACATGATGAGTTTATTAGTGTGAAGCCCAAAGTGAAAGCCTTCTCAGGGAAAGGGCATGTACTAGGAAGGTGAATGTTTTGCTATGCTTGTAGTTAAGATGGAATTGCAAACTTTTATTTAGTTTCATTTGTATAACTTACCTTAACTTTTTTAATGATATTGGAAGTATCAACTTGAGGAGCTGATGATGTTTTAACTCTTTGAAAAGTAGGTTTTAACATTGAATTTAAATCATCTTTATATCAAGATACCATTCATATTCACCTCCACAACTGTAGTTCCATTAGAAAATGATTCTGATTAAAGAAAAATATCCTATATTAGCCAAGAATCAAATAAAGAAAGTCTAGTTTTAGAAATGACAACTTTGACCATTTATATGCAGAAGCATTTTACACACATTTAAATTAAGTACTAGTGACTAACAGAAACCCGAGCTGTGCTCCATTAATTAACTGTGATATTCTACTGGGATTTGCCCATTCTACTTCTATCCTTCTTCACCACTCCCTTCAGCTTTTGCCAGTCTCACTTTCATTTTCTTCCCTCTTTTCTCTGCAGACTTATCTCCATTTTTCTCTTCTTTCTATGCAGAATACATTTTGAAAGCCTGTAATGATTCTCTAGTGGTAATAAAAACTAAAATGTAAATAAAAGTTATAAAAGTACACACTTGTGCTTCTTCCATATGCCTGCAATGTGATCAGAACTACATAACTTTTGGCAATTCACATATTTATGTGAAAGAATAAAGTAAAGCAAATGT
Organism: Mantis religiosa; assembly: GCA_030765055.1. Taxonomy (NCBI): domain Eukaryota; kingdom Metazoa; phylum Arthropoda; class Insecta; order Mantodea; family Mantidae; genus Mantis; species Mantis religiosa. Next base: position 188,927,328 of record CM060950.1, read on the forward strand.
GCAACTTCTGAAGTACTTAAACTTTTTGTATAACAAAGTATGACAGGAACGTGCTTAAATGTTTATGTAACATTTATAAAAAACTTAGTGGAATATTTTAATATTTTTATTCTGCTCTCCATTAGAACTCTGCTTGGGCTAAGTTATATATCTTAAAGTCTATATACTAAGAAGTTTAATTACAATTCATGGGCAGGAAAAGTTAATGTATAGGGAGTGAAATTCAAAACATGGATGTAACATTGAAAATGTTTTCATACTCTCTCACAGGTAATGTAAAAGAAAAGTCTTACAAATATATTGTAGTCAGAGTTAAAAAAGTGAATCAAAATACGTTATTGAAATGTTGTATTTTTATTTTCTAATCCTATCAGCAACAGTCAACTACAATGTTAACAACTTCAGTTACGTTCTGTGACATGCACAAGTAATCTAAGCTCCCATAATTCTCTTTTATTATCAACTTGCGAGATACACTTATTGTAATAAAACAGAATTTATTTAAAGCACCAGAAAAAAAGGTTGCTGATTATTTTCTCTAAATAAAGAAATAAACTCACTGCTTTTGGATTTTATTACTTTTTATGTTTTTAAAAGCATTCTTAAAAAATTTATCTCTAAACTCAAACCACTTATTTGTTTTGCTCTCTGTATGCTATGCACTCCCAAATGAAAAAAAAAAAAAAAAGCACACCCACACACTCTCTCTCCCTCCCCCCTCCCTCCCTGGTGTTCTTTCTCTTGCTTCCTTCCTTCCCTCAGGCTAGAGCACAAAAATCAATCCAAAACCAGCTTTGCGGTGATCCAAGAGAAAATATTTCCTATATAGAAAATATTGATTAACATTGAAATTTACTATAAATAATGTTTGTGGCTATTATGTTGTAAAATTCACAAGAAGTTAAAATAAAAACATTAAAAACTTCAAGATCTCTGCATGTATATATGTAATATATTTATTATATTTATATTTATGTAGGTAAACTGTTCATTTTCAATTTTGTGTAAATATGGTATATTAATGTATTATTAACCCTCTGTTAGGTCGTGTGGGTCCTGGGAGGCCCCTAGCTTTATTTAAATGTTGTATTTTATGAACAAACACACCTACATAATTGTCTGTCTAGGACATCTAACATTACACCTTACTTGAATGTTAGCTGCGGCACCATTTTTTCTGTTTATTTTTGTAGCTGCAAGGATGATGAATCAGTAGGTGTCATACAGGTCTAGTGTCCCCCTACACCTACTCTCATTACATGTTGATGACAAGTTTTTCTCCAGTAGCAAGTAGTGGAATATTCCTTTGCCAGTGGAAGGAGCCACTAGTACTTTGTCATGAGTTCCAAGTGGTATTCATTGCTATTGGACAAATTGGCTGATGTTTGAGAAAGGTTTTCAATGTTTGTAAATAAATGTCAGAAGCATTATTCTCTTTGGACAAAACATCACAGTTGACGAGCAATTACCTGCAATTTGTGGTTGATATGGTTTTAGACAATATATACCATCTAAGCCAAACAAGTATGGCATAAAAATATTTTGTTTGAGTGATGCAAAATGTTTTACACCACTAATATGGAAATTGATTATGGATAGTAGCCAGACGGACCACATTTGCAAAATAATTCCACAGCGGCTATAGTGCTAAGATGTTTGAACCAATCTATAACACAGGCAAAAATGTTACAGCAGATAATTGGTTCATTAGTGTATCCCTGGTGAATGAGCTGGGCAAAAGACAACTTTCTTTTGTCGGTACAATATACAAGAACAAGAAGGATTTGCCCTGTAATTTTACTTCTCCAAAAGTTTGCAGCCGATTTGAAAGTGTATTTGGCTTCACAAAAAACGAAAGTCTTGTTTTATATGTTACAAAAATGGTAAAACAGTAGTTTTGATTTCAAGTCTACATGTTTTTTTTTTTCGGAACAACTGTCAGAAGGTGCCAAAAAAAAAAGCCTGAAATAATCATGGATTACAACGATACTAAATCTGAAGTTGATGTATTAGATAAATTGTGTGCTACGTACAATGTAGCCAGAGTAACGTGAAGATGCCCAATGGTAATTTTTAACCTTAAGTTGAATAATGCAGGTATTCTAGGGTTGTCTTTCTTGGAAACTAAAACAAATATTTCACAAGACAGAAGTATATGAAAGTGCTGTCCTTATTTACTGTCGCAACAGCTTCAGAGAAGAGCAACAGCATCAAAGCTACCCAATAATCTGAAAGAGCTTATAAAGAAATATAAAGCTGAACAACCAACAGCATGAGTTGCCGAATGCACCAGAGTTTTCCTGCAGTAAAGCTAAGAAGAACAGCAAAACTAAATATTTAAGTGGAAAATGCAATGCTCCTCTTTATTTGAGAAAACATGCCAAAATTAAATCCTTTCATGGAAGTGTTGAAAACAGTGTTGTTGTATAAATTAAATTAATTGGGAGTCGATTAATAACACAAAACAACACTTTTAAATTTTCCCGGAACCGGTTTCTGAGACCTTCCCTCTATCTTCAGCCGGACATCGACTTGTTCTCATTGGTGTAGCTGGCAATATTTTGTCATCGGTCTCCTCTGGTGGCGGTTCGAGGAACTTGCTGAACAAATCTTTCTGGGGGATGTCGAAATTGAATACTTTGTTCCTATTTTTTGAAATAAAGATTTGTTCCCATGTGGACAGTTCTTGTTTTCCTGTTGTATGTTTTAGTAATTTTGGTTCTGGATTTGTTGTTTTTTTCCCAAAAATGCGTGGCAACTGCTGATTTTTCTAATCAAACAATTAGAAAACAATTAAGAAAACAATTAGAAAAATCAGCAGTTGCCACGCATTTTTGGAAAAAAAAAAAAAAAAAAAAACAACATAAATCCAGAACCAAAATTACTAAAACATACAACAGGAAAAGAAGAACCTTCCACATGGGAACAAATCTTTATTTCAAAAAATAGGAACAAAGTATTCAATTTCGACATCCCCCAGAAAGATTTGTTCAACAAGTTCCTCGAACCACCACCAGAGGAGACCGATTACAAAATATTGCCAGCTACACCAATGAGAACAAGTCGATGTCCAGCTGAAGATAGAGGGAAGGCCTCAGAAACCGGTTCCGGGAAAATTTAAAAGTAAGTGTTGTTTTGTGTTATTAATCGACTCCCAATTAATTTAATGCCAAAATTATTTGCAATAACTACTTAGGGGAAAACAGAAGAAGTAGCTGATGACTCTGAGTAACTGAACATTTCCAACGACAAGATGTATTTTAAAAGAATAAGTTATTCTCTTAACATGTACTTTGACACACATTAAAATGTGCACTCTATTCATTTTATATTTTAGTTGATTTATTTAATATGACTATCCTAATAAAAGTCATCTATATTTAACCTAAACAAAGCCAAAAACTGTGGGGGTGGGGGAAGAAAAATGAAAGCAAAAAGATATACAGGCATATAATCGCATAAATATAGTTCGGGCCTCACAGGCACAATGCGACCAACAGCATTCTGCCAAGTCATATGCCTAACGGAGGGAAGTACTCTTTAATGTGGTAGTGAATGGGTTATGGTATGAAACTTTAATCAGATATGAAAAATTCAGTGCCAGCTTATAATTCAAACCATGGAAAATCAGTTTTCCTTACCAATGTTGTGCATTGGAATGTGCCCTGAACTCTCATCTTATATATCTGGTTAATATTCAAGGAGATCAGAATTAAATCTGAGATGTATATCAGTATTATTTGAAGCATTGTATCTATTTAACAACAGTATTAGATGTAATTTATGTAATAAGTGCTGTTTCAGTAGTAGATTAAGGTTAAAAGTTCAGTCACTGTACACAAGAACTATCATCACAAATTTCAAATAATCAGTAATCTAGAATAAGGAAGTGACAAGAAGATTTATCTAGATAATTTTAAAATCACTGAGGATTATTTCATGAATAAAGTGAAGTAATAAAATATGCAACATATCTCTATGTTTACAATAAGTTAATCTCTGTACTGTAGTTATGATTTTATACATTTCAAGATACTTTTCTGAACATAAGTTAAAGGTGGTGCTGCTGCATATAGTAATTACCATATGATTTCAAACTGAACAATGAACAGTTTACATTGCAATCGGAATGGTTTATTTTCTGTTTCATATTTACAATATATAATGTATTTAACATACAATTTTATACATATATATCTCAGTAGTAAGCTACAAATTTTGTTATGGCATGGAATTAACATTTCTTCTTCACCAAGCAGTAACAATACTAGTAATACACAAAATGCACACATGACTGTTGTTGCACTCTATTATGTGCTTATCCATGAATAATCCGCGAACCCGATTCCGATAGCGCGGCTTGTGCAACTAAAGAAACTGATAGGCAGCACGGAGATAAAGAGTATACCGGAACAAATAAATATAGCGCGGAGTTAAAAGACTTGCTGGCACAGATAAAGTTTCCCGTCTACAAAATTTGAGTTTCGTCTGGTGACGGAACATTTGATTCTTTGATTGTTACAGAACAGTCTCGAATTATCAATGAGGTATTTAAGGAAGCGACAACTCACCAAGAGTCAGTCGTAAACCGTAGTAAACAGTGTTGTAACGAGAGCTGATGTTGTAAACATGTAATCAGAACGCTGTTTGTTGTCATCGACCTTGGTAGATTATGATTGTGTATGTGACATAATTCTGGTGGTGAACAGTATTTCTACGGAAATAAAGAACGTTTTGAATTTCTGCAAATTGGACTTCTAATTCTACGAACCCACAAAGTCACAATTGGTGTCAGAAGTGCGACATAATATGATGGAGGCGACATTGGAAAAGATTTTACAGAAAATGGAAGAAATGAAGACGGCAAATGACACCCTCGCGGTGAAGACCGAAGCTGCAATCAACAACTTGGTCGCAAAGTTGGAGACGACAAATCACAATCTGACAGGGAAGATGGCCGAAATGACCATGGAAATGAAGGTCAAACTATCTGAAATGAAGGCTGCAAACTCGCTGACAAATTTGAAGAGCAGTTGATTGGCGTGAGGGATGACGTTGCGGAGCTGGGCAAGCGGATGGGTCAAATGGACAAGCGCATTAACAGCCTGGAGGGAAAGGCCCACATTAACACCAAATTCCTCGAAGACCTGACGAGCCGCGTCAACAACCTAGAGGGAAAGGCTGATACCAACACTAAGTCCCTGAACACCATGGTAGAGGACATCGTCGGCAGGAGGTTGAAGGACTTGAAGGCCGACGCCCGGGACACGACACAACATCTGCGCGCGTCAAACCTCCCAAATACGACAATGTGACTACTTTCGAAGTCTTCTGCCGCCAGTTCTACCCCTTGGCCAAGCACAAGTGGTCAACGGAGGAAGAGGCCGCACAGCTAATAGCCACCTCCAGTGACGGGCCGCAGAAGTCCTAAACGCGGTCCAGAGAGTGGCGGCGCCCAAGGACATCTGGGAAGCCCTGGTAAACCGCTTTGGAAACCACCGCTTAGCCGCAGACTACCACAGCCAATTGAAGTCAAGGTCACAGCAGCCAGGGAAGACGCTGCAGGAGTTCGCCCTGGCAATCGAGCAGCTGGCCAGTAAAGCCTTAGTCGACCTCCCACCAGAGATTTGTATCTCGGGAAGCCGCCTACACCTTCGTTGACGGAGTACGAGACATTGAGATACGTCAGCGCCTAATGCTCGGCGACTACAAGACCATTCACGATGCGCTAACGGCAGCATTGACGATGGAGGTGGCCAAGGTGACGGCTACTCCGGCGTTGAGAACAAGGAGTATCCGCTACACTGGAGACCGAAGACCAGCCGAGGGACGCCGGTGAAGACCAAGTGGCGTGTGTTGGGGGTGTGGACAGCCGGGACACCTGGAGAGAGACTGCCCACAACAGGGAGAGGAGCCAGAAAACTAGTAAGGCCGTCGTGGCGAGGGGCACGTCGGCTCCATCACCACCGTCCCCTTCGAGTGACACTGCACGCCGTCAGCCGGCGTATGGATGACAGCTTCATCGCGGACCGTTGAGTGAGAGGGAAGCCGAGCCGCGTGCTCGTAGACACCGGGGCAGCCGTGACGGTCATCAGACCTGACATAACCAGGGGTTTGCTGACGAGAAAGCCTAACCGACCATACCAGCTTATGACGGCATCGGGCGACACCTTGCCTGTGGAGAAAGAGAATCTGCTGAAGTTGACCTTGGGCGGAGTGCCGTGCGTCTGTGGGAGTTCGTCACGAAGGTGGCTGAGGAGGTGATACTGGGATTGGATGCCCTCAGGAGCCACGAGGTGACGGTCGATGTTGGCAGGAAGTTCCTGCGGATTAATGGAGAAGAGGTGATACACCGGCAGCCCGAAGAGCGCCTTGAAATCTGCAGGGTCATCTTGAAGGAAGACGTGGTTGTCCCCGCAAGAAGCGAGGTGGTGGTGACGGCGCAACTGGAAGGCCAGCGGACGAAGAACATGATGCTGGACCAGAAGACGCTGGTGCACGGACTCTGTGTAGCCAGGACATTGTTGCCGTGCCGAGAAGAGGTGCCAGTGAGGCTGCTCAACCTGAAACCGATAATGACATCCAGGCCAGGACGGAGTTGGAGACGTGCAAGCCATTGGTTAGCGTAACAGCAATCGACAAAACAAAGGAGCCGGTGCCGACGCAACTCCTAGGGTCCCGGCTGGAAGCTTTATTGCAGAGGGCGGCTGACCACCTGACCGCAGAACCGCTCGAGAAGGTTCGACAACTACTGAGACGATACCAGAGAGTCTTCAGCCAAGGCGACAGCGATTACTGCCGCACGGACTGAGTGCCCCACCGCATCGACACCGAAGACGCCTGGCCTATTCGGCAACCACCTAGACGCATTCCGCTGGCAAAACAAGCAGTGGTACGGAAATGCTTAAGGACATGAAATCCAGGGAAGTGATTGAAGAGTCTGACAGTCCTTAGTGTTCCCCTGTACTCTTGGTGACGAAGAAGAACGGTGAGCTACGCTTCTGCGTGGAGTACAGGAAGCTGAATGCTGTCACCAGGAAGGATTGCTTCCCCTTACCCCGGATTGACGACACCCTGGACATGCTAGCTGGTGCACAGTGGTTCACGACCCTTGACCTGAAGTCGGATTACTGGCAGGTAGCTCGGATCCGAGAGACAAGGAGAAGACCGCATTAACGACAGGCCAAGAGCTTTGGCAGTTCACAGTTATGCCCTTTGACCTCTGCAACGGGCCAGCTACTTTCCAATGCCTCATGAAATCAGTGATGAGAGGACTGACTTAGAACGGCTACCTGCTATACCTGGACGACATCATCATCATCGGTAAGAACTTCGAAGACCATCTGGAAAACCTGAGCAAGGTGCTACAGAGGCTGCAGACGACCAACTTGAAGTTAAATGCAAAGATGTGCCAGCTCTTCCACAAGGAAGTCAACTATTTGGGCCACATAGTCTCACCAACCGGAGTGGCCACACACCCGGAGAAGACACAGGCAGTGAGAGATTGTCCTTGGCCAAAGGATAAGAGATAATTGCGCAGTTTTCTATGGCTGTGCACTTATTACCGCTGTTTTATAAAGGGGTTCTCCAACATCGCCAAACCCCTCACCCGCCTGACAGAAGAACACCGGCCTTATGTGTGAATGGAGGATGCCGAAGGCGCTTTCCAGCACCTGAAGATTTCCTCAAGCAGGTGGCACCTTTATTCTGGACACCGACGCCAGCGACCATTGCATTGGAGGCGTCCATTCGCAAGTCCAGGACAGCCATGAGCGGGTGATAGCCTACTACAGCAAGACTTTATCCAAGGCAGAGAAGAACTACTGCATCACCCTGCGAGAGTTACTGGCTGTGGTAAAGACCGTGGAGCACTTCCACAAGTACCTGTACGGTCAGACATTCCACCTGAGAACTGACCACTCCGCCCTCACCTGGCTATTGAGCTTTAGGAACCTGGAAGGGCAGACAGCAGGTTGGGTCCACAGCCTACGGGAGTACGACTTCACCTCTGAACATCGTAGAGGGAAGAGCCACGGTAATGCAGACGCTATCTCCCGAAGACCCTGCCCAGAAGAGTGCGGTCAATGCACAAGGGTGGAAAAGAAGGAGTGTGCCGCAGCTGTCAGAGTGGTCACGGCGGTGTCTGCGGATGGCTGGGATAGCGCAGGCCTGAGGAGGGAGCAGCTGGCGGACGCAGACTTGGGGCCACTCTTGAGAGAAGTGGAGCCAGGGACAAGACCAACCTGGGAGGACATCGCACCAAGGAGTGCCAGATACAAGTCGTACTGGGCCCAATGGGACTCCTGAAGACAAGAGAGGGCGTGCTGTTCCGTGTATGGGAATCGCCTGATGGGAAGACGCAGAGAGAACAGTTGGTACTTCCTTGAAGTATGGTCCCGGAAGTCTTGGAGGAAGTGCACACCGGTACTTCAGGAGGACACCTGGGAGCAAACCGAACAATCGACAAACTTTAACAGCGCTACTACTGGCTAACTGTGGTCGTGAACTACTTCACCAAGTGGCTGGAGGTGTATGCCATCCCAAACCAGGAGGCAAAGACAATCACAGACTGCCTCGTGGAGCAAGTGTTCTGCCGTTTTGGGGTGCCATTAGAGCTCCACAGCGACCAGGGTACCAATTTTGAGTCCAGCCAATGAAGGAAGCACTAGAAAGACTTGGGGTTAACAAGACCTGCACAACACCTCTACATCCCCAGTCAGATGGCATTGTCGAAAGGTACATCAAGATCTTAGAAGAACACCTGAGGAAGATCGTGGCCAGCCATCAGCAAGACTGGGACGTCAAGGTGCCACTGTTCTTGCTGGCCTACCGCTCGTCAACTCACGACACCACTGGGATGATGCCAGCCAGCTTAATGTTCGGTTGAGAGTTACACCTCCCTTGTGACCTGGCTTTTGGGAGCCCCCCTGTACACAAAACAGCCCGCAACCGAGTATGTGAAGAACTTGGTGGACCATCTCCACGACATGCACGAGCTGACTCGTTAGAACATCCAGATGGCAAGTGACCGCATGAAGAGCCGATACGACAGGCCAGCCAACAGCCAAGGGTTCCAGCAAGGTGACCTGGTCTGGTTGTACTACCCTACCCGGACCAAGGGACGATGCCCGAAACTTCAACAGCCATGGCAAGTACCGGACCGGGTGGTGAAGAGGATTAACGGCGTGGTCTACAGCATCCAGAAGGTGCCCCGAGGGAAGATGTTGGTGGTATACCTGGATCATCTGGCCCGCTACAATGGTGCTGTTTGGGACAACCAGCCTTGAGGAGGGAGCAGTGTCGCGAACCTGATCGCGATAACGTGGCTTGTGCACACAAAGGAACTGATAGGCAGCACGGAGATAAAGAGTATGCGGAAACAAATAAAGATAACGCAGAGATAAAAGACTTGCCGGCACAGATAAAGTTTCCCGTCTAGAAAATTTGAGTTTCGTCTGGTGACAGAGCATTCGATTTCTTGATTGTTACTGAACAGTCTCGAATTATCAATGAGGTATTTAAGGAAGTGATGACTTGCCAAGAGTCAGTCGTAAACAGTTGTCAAGAGTTGTAACGATAGTTGATGTTGTAAACAGATGTAATCAGAATGCTGTTTGTTGTGGTCATCGACCTTGGTAGATTGTGATTGTGTATGTGACATAATTCTGCTGGTGAACAGTGTGTTTCTATGGAAATAAAGAACGTTTTTTATTTCTGCAAATTGGACTTTAAATTCTGCAAATTGGACTTTAAATTCTACGAACCCACAGTCACAATAGCCATTTATTTTTCACTTCGGATAAATATTCTCCTAAAGTTTGAATTTGTATTCTATAATTGAAAATTGTTCTACATGCTATTTCTTTATTCATTCTGGCCATTTTGGTTTAAGAAAACTCCTCTGCATAACCATACAATAGAATAAAATATGTTTTGCATCTTCTTTGTTATTACAAATCAGGCATACTCTCTGTTGTAGCTTCTTTCTTGTTCCTTTAGTTCTCCATACACCTAATCTTGGCCATACTATACCTTTCCGTACTTTAATCTTACTGATGTCATTATACATTTCCCCTTTAGGATCACTCAAAGTTAAATAGTATTTAAGAGAGCTTTCTTCATTTATGGGTGCATACATGACATTTGCCTCTTTGCCTTGAAAATTTTCCTATCCATATCCTGTAGCTGAAGTTGTGTAAATTGTTTGTCTCCAAGTATTTCCTATACCATTTGACTATAATTAGTATCTAATGTGTTTTATCTGACAATTACTATTCTCATGATTTTCCTTATATTTTAGACAATTGTTAATTTGTGTCCTTCAGGAAGCTGTTGAATCCAGAACCAATATTTCAACACTTTCCTTCCTCAGTACCCCAAATTTCTCCATTTCTGCCATAGTGTCAATATTTGTAGTATAAATGGGTAATTTTAATACTGTCGTACAGAATAAAGCCATGATTCTGTTCATTTCTTTCCATCCTTCCTCTACTCCATATGACTGATTCAACTATCTATGTACATTCGCTCTAACCATCTTATATTGTTGGGTTTATTTGTAAAAAATTTTTTACCAATTTCATAGATCTTCCTTTAACCAATGCCAACTTCTTCTGTTTTTCCTAGTTGTCTGTGTAGTTTAATACTTAAATAAATAAAATCTTTACCTGTTTGTATATTGACAATAACTGTTTGTATATTGACAATAACTCATTTCATAATTTTGCACCTTTCTTAGATACCTGTTTCTTCTCCTGATTTACTACAAGCCCCATTCCTTACAATACCTATTTCCTTTAAGACCTTGTTAAAGCCAACCACTGTGAAAGAAAAGGGGGGAGAGACCTGGAATATTTTTCCATTTATACCCCGCCTTTGACTGCAATGGTCCTATCGGCAGACATTCTGCTTTGGAACTTATTGTGATGGTGTTATCTCGTAGACCTTGGATTTTTTTTTTAATTAGATCACGCACACATTCGCATTCTCATTCATACTTCCAGACTCTGGGAAAGATGGGGAATCATCTTGGTTTGTAACAAATTATTATATATTATTGCAATATCTGTACTGCTTCACTGTTACTAGCTTCACTTTTTATGAATTACAAAATTTTGAATTTATGAAAATCTCAAAATAATTTATTTCCGGACTTCCTGGAAAAATTGAATGATTTACACTAAAAAAAATTTTAACTCATTGAAAGCCAAATTGGAGGTCCACTGTACAGTTACTAATTTAGTTTTAATTTGCATTTCTTTAGTTTCCTATTCCTCAGTACTTTTACTGCCACTTTGTTCTTTATCACTGTCTTCCACTAACTTGCCAAACCAAGATTAATCAGCATTACTTTTGTGATCTAATTCTTTATACACTGCTGCAAGTATGTCCTTGTCTTTTAGCAATACATTTTCATTGCGGGTTTTTCTAGTCATAATGTACTTGATTAACATTCATCACACTAACACAGTAATAAGCATGTCATGAAACTGCTTATATACACAACCGAACTCAGCTCGAACAGTATATTATTTATGGTTTATGATTATGTTCTGGCATGGCAAAATCGCTTATTCAGAGCAATAGGAATATGTGTATATCAATGCAGCTCCTCAAAGTTGAATTCAGCATGTCTAGAAACCATATGAAACGATAAAACACTATTCCATTCTACTATACTGTGTGCAGCAGGCCATTTATCTTTTTACTGTGCTTACATTATTCATCCCAAAGGGTAAAAGAATATTTCCGAATTGCTAATATAAAAAGTTTGACAAATTTTGAAGAACTGAAAGATCTTAAATTTTTTTATCTGTTTTCTGTATATTGTTCTTTTTATAACTCTGTATGTATGGGCTTTCTATAGTTATGTTATGAGAAAGCTTTTGTTCAGTGCCTGTCATCTCAATGTACACAACACACTGTTCTGTTCCTCTTTATTATAAATTGAATGGATGTGCCCTTTAAGTCCAACACTTAAGTAAGTGACAGCAGAAAGATCTACATTGCTTCAAAAGGTGCTTTGGATATGTAAACAACAATATTTTCCCAGAATATCTTTGAAAAGTAAGTTTAACCAATGTCACATATGATTCAGCATAGAATAAAGGAAAAATTCTTAAAAGTCTGTCTTCAGTGCAACTTTTCAATGACCTTAAAAATTTAAAATTCTCTGCTATTTTACATGATGTGGGAGATAATTGGACATCCAGAATATGTATGTCAAAAATTTGAATCTTAGGTGAGTTATCTGAGTAAGGTTTTATGTGGTAAGAAAGGGGCCAATTGTCCAACCTACATTGAGAGATGGTGTGGTCAGTACTATATATCCCTGCTGGGATATTGATTTTTGCAACTCACAATTACTACTAATCATACTTCATATACCTAATGAAGCTAATTGTGAACTGGTGGTATAATGATCCAGAAAATTCATAACCCTATGGGCTCAAACCCAGATGCATTCCATGGCCAGAGCGCTGTGCCACAGTGTGGGATGTAATACATGAATAGCTTTGCAAATCATTATACATTTGTCTGCAAAAGAATTAAAAATTAGTGTAGTATAGTCTTAACATATCAAATAGCAATAGGTGTTTAAATAAAATAAATACAGATTCTATTGCATTGTTTCTACCATTTAACAAGTACATCTGAGAGTTAATTCTGTATAACTTTGTGTCCTTTCTATTTTATTACAGTCCATCTCCAGCAGCAGTTGGTATTACTAAGCCAATGGATGAAAAGGATCGCTTAGCCAATGAGGAACAAGCCAAGAGTATGGTAGTTGTGGACAATTCAATTCCAGTAACAACAGTGCAAATTAGACTAGCAGATGGTAGCAGGATTGTAGGACAGTTCAATCACAATCATACCATTGGTGACATTCGCCGTTACATCACTTTGTATCCTTTGTGTGCATTGCAAAATTAGTTCTTCTTTGCAAAGGCTACATATAGTAAAAACTTGTTTACTTTTTTCCTAAGGACTAAGTAAAGCTAATTAATAAACTTTGGTAGTCAGGTTTTTTTCACACTACATCATTTTTTAATTTATCAGGAAGCAGTTTTGGGAGCAATTGCTTCCATTTTCAAACTTGAAAGTGCAAGTGTTGCTGGCTGTATTTTCCCACAGTCTACTCTCTGTTGGTGATAACAACAGCACTTAAAAGTAAGCCAGTCATATACACTAAAGCAGATCAGGGGAATAAACTATGATTTTGTGGGGGGGGGGGGGGATATATACACACACAGAAAGAGGATGGAAGATCTGTTACAGGATGATAATCACAATAAAGTGCAAACAAAACCATTAAATTCCTACATCAAATCTACAAACAAAACTCTGAAAGGAAGTAAATTAGTCAGTGAAAAATAATTACACAAAATTAAAGTAGATAACCTAGAATTTATGTTTTACCAAAGGTATAGAAAACAGGAAAGAAAAGATTAGACATAGAATCAGACAAAAATGACAAACTGGTTTCATATGATGTTATGTCCCTATTCTAAAGCATACCAACAAAAACTTTGAGCAGTATTAAGAAAATTACTAACTACGATAGAGATGAAACCAGTAGAAGTAGGAGAATGTATTTCTTTGACAAAACTATTTATTGAACAAAATTTCTTGAGCTTTGATGAAAAATGCTACAGGCAGAAATCAGTTATCTAAGGGCAATACTCTTTTGCCTTTTTTGGAAAATGTATTAATGAATAGAATAGAATCGGCATTGTCACATGTTTATGTTGTGAGCCTAAGCTGGTAAACTGGTGACTTGTCAAATCATATATAAAACTAGAATTAAAAGAAAACAGATTTTAATGTGTAAATAGTATACAAGGTATTATTTATGCAATGTAAATTGTCAGTTACAAGTAATGCAAGGTTTTGTAGTACTTAAAATATTGTCATCCATGAATTCTTGTATGGAGTAATATGTGTTATCTAGTAATAATAATTCTTTTACACTTTCATTAAACACTTTTGAAGTCTTTCTCTTTGAATCTTTGAGGCAATTTACTATACATTTTTATACTCATATAATAGGGTGTTTTTTCGTATAGTGTTAGTCTATGCATAGGGTATTTTGTGCTGGACTCTTGCATGGACTTATGAGTTTGTTCGAAAGAAAAAATGTCTTTCCCTTGGATCTTCAAAGTTTGGCACTGTTATAGTGATATCTTCACAGTAGTTCCAAATAGACATTAAGATGATGAATAAAAACTACTTAGTCTGCAGGGCAAAACTATCAAATTCACAATAGAAAGGGAAACCAATGGATAACTCTTTCTTGGACCTACGTATCACCAAGAATGACTCAAAAATTAAATTTGGAATTTATAGGAAGCCAACCCAGTCTGAAAATTGCATAAAAAATCACAGCTATAATCTGGTTACACATAAACATGTGATAATAAAGTCTTACACGCAGATTAGTCAACATACCCTTGGAAAGTAGAATACTACAAGGAATAAAAGTTCATATACATATAGCAGAAGAAAATAGATACAACAAAATTCTAGTATTCAGGAAGATTAATAAAGCTAACCTAAAGAAAACAAGGAAGCAAGCACATTCAGGGGATTTACCTATCACCCAAAAACATTTAGCAAATTGGGGAGCGAGATCTTTAGAGAACAAAATATCTTGACACCAATAAATAGGGGCTGATTACTAAAATTACTATATTCAAAAATGAAGGATAATTCCACTAATCAATAGATCCAGAATATACCAAATAAACTAAGGATTGTGAAAAGTTCTTTATAGAGCAAATGTGAAAAAACCTAAAAACCGGAACCAAAGAACATTTTTGAAGCAGAAAGACAAGTCAGCATTAGCATTTCACTTTTGGAATGCAAACTATAACCTAGACCCAATCTGAAATTACTAAAATGTGTGATAGGCTACAACAAACTCCAGATGTGATAGAACATGTTAATATGGCAACACAAAGACCAACTAATAAATCCTGAAATTCCACCAGTTGACAACTTAGTAAAGAAGTTCATTGTTCCATTACCAGAAATAAGACTGCAGGCATCTATAACCAACAACAGTTGGACCTTTGCAGTTGAAAATGGAAGTAACTGCTCCTGAAACTACTCCCTCAAAAATTAAAAAGTTATATATTGTGAAAAAAGTGACTAACAAAGTTAATTAAGTTGGATGTCACTGTTACTAATTGCCTCAAAGTTCAGTTAAGTATAAGTATCTACTTAAGTTAACTACACATTCATGAACTTTATTTGAGGTTCATAAACTTCATTTGATGTCCATCTAAAATCACAGCAGATCAGACACCTGATAACAGCACCAGCACAAAGGAAGTGTGAAGAACAATCATATTGTATCAAATACCTTTCCATTGTTCTGTGTGACTTTTCATACTTTGTTCTTATGTTAGTATAATTCTAGCCCATAGAAAGAAATAAGGTAAAGGATGAAATATGCTAAAACTAACTTCATATTACTAGAGTCACTGGATTTGCTTCAAAAAACACAATAGAACTGGTGATCTATTTGCAGTTTTCAGTTGAAGAGAAAAGTATATCAAGGGTGCTGAATTAGCATTTGCTTTAAATGTTGCAAAATGCATTAAAGTAATATAATGATAAATGTTGGGAAATACAGCAATTTATACTAATCATGAGTACATTGGATGCATTTTGTTTTATGCTCAAGAGCCTAGACAAATTAACCGCTTCGCCAATGGCCATTTAAACCCTTCAGGGGCCGGAAATGGATACCCAATAAACAGAACAGGACATATAAATTGTTAAATGCTGTAAAAATGCATCACAAATACAATTCCGTATCTTCCGTATTTATTAAGTTATTTAAACAAAACAAAAACTGGTTTAAAACTCATTAAAGTAAGTATAAATCTACAGTAACAATAAAGTAGAGACTACATTAATAAATTGTTGAAATTTCACTACTTTGTTTCACTGTAGCAAAAGCCATTCTTTGTGCCGAACGCGCCTAATATTTGAATCATTTTGTTTTTTGTGTATACGAGCCAATGTATGTATGTATAGCTACGCAAGCGACTTCTCCGGTTCAAGTTTAGTTTATTTATGCTATACCAAGCGATAATCATAGGAGAATATATTGCATTACACACTCACACACTGGAAAGAAAACTCTGTCAGCATCTGTTATTACAGTGTTTCTCAACCAAGGTTTCTAGTAGCCTTATGCAGCTGTTTTCGCTCTGTATTTTAGTTATTTATAATCTCTTTGTGTTCAGAGTGATTTCTTATAGCTATCAAGAGCTAAATGAACGGCACATTTGAAATTGTTAAATTTCAATGTTAACCATGGCTTATACCCGTAATGTAGCAAATAAATTAGCTTGGATATGATGTGTACAGGCTTCTGATATTACTGTAGAAAATCTGGAAGATTTGTTGTACGATTATGAAGGAGATCTTTAGTACTTACGTAGCAGTGACGTGTGCTGGTCTACAGATGGCATGTTAGCTACTCCATTGTTTGGGGAAATGGCGGGTCAAATATGGGTGATGCGGATCAGCTATTACTAGCTATCCCTCTTTACGGAAAACAGTTAAATGGTAAAAAAAAAGTATTTTTATACCACTGGATGTAACTATGCACAGTTGTTTAGTAATTTTCAGAACTGTAAATTCATGCAAGACATTCATCTACTGTCCGGCCGTTGTATCTCCGGCTCTGACGTTTTGCGACTGTAAAAGGTGGAAGGGGAAACCTAATAGTACCAACATACAGTAATGAGCAATTGAAAACATATCCTCAAAATTATGTTTAGAATGAAAATATAGGACTATATTAACTTTAAAATACTGAAATACAATTTACAATTTCACCATAATGCAAGATATTTATTACAACACCACTCTATTCGAATATTTCATTCACACCTTTCACACACACACACACACACACACACACTAACTGCATCTGTTGGTAGTACTGGGAGTCTCTACATCCGGTGTCGTGGTCAGGAAGTTAAAACTGTCTGCTAGCGCCAATCAGCATTGTCGCTGGTAGGCATGGCTCCCGAACCCAACACCGTGTTGCCAGCTTACATTTGTTTGAGCCACGTGGCCTAATAGCGGCTTGCTTTGGTGAACTTTCTTTGGTATATTTTTCGTGCGTGAATTCCGAGGTTTAGTGTTCGTAAGTCCTATTATTATCGCTATTGTAATAATATGGCTACTGGTTCGTGAAATATGCAAATACATGAAATATTTAAAATACGCATTGTTCCTGTGCTTGAAATTCCCGCTAAAGAACTGGCACCAGCCTGCTTCCCCCTCTCGAGAAATGTCAGAGCCGGAGATAGAACGGCCGAACTGTACCTGTACTTGTGCGTATAAAGAGCTCGTAACCTAATTGAGTTTTATAATACTCAGAGGCCTCTTTATACTAGGGGGTAGGAAATTCACCACGACATCACCCCTCATACTTGAGAGAAAACACTTTCCTAAAAGGATACCACCCACAACCAAAAAAGTCGCAACCATTTCGAAAATGTGTAGTGTGTTGCGAAAAAGAAGTTCGCAAGGAAACCAATATTATTTGGTGTGAATCTGCAGATGTGCCCTTGGGTGTTTATCTAGTTTTGGAGGTTACAATTCAAAAAGAAACCTTTAAGGGCACATTTACATTCCTTATAGAACTAATTTAAATTTATTGTAAAATAGCAAGATTAAAATAATTGGCGTTAAATGAGCATTAAATGCATGTATGCGCAGGACGTCTATACACGTCCATATCGGTTTGGGGCATTTTAACTTGGACGTCATATGACGTCCATATCAGTGAAAGGGTTAAAAGGGAGACCATTGTAAGGTGGTAAAAATTAGTTTAACCTTGATTCAGCTACTGTAACAAGATGCGTTGAATGGAAAGAGAAGGAAAATCCAGAAAATATATAAAAAATTGGCGTATGTCAGAAACTCACAGAAATTAGTTCAAAGTTATTACATATCTGATAATTCATACTGATGGGAAAATATACTAAGGAGGATTACAACATTTTTCGCTGCTTAAAGTCCCCTTCCAATCACTGAAGTGATGGGTTTCAAATTAAGTGCATACGAATTGATGCAGTTAAATCTTTTGGTAACATTTTCTTCAGCATTTTTTTTTTCTTTTAGGAAAGCAAAACTAGTTTTTGAAAATTTGATATTTATCTTATAATTACATGTATAAGGCTAGTATAGTGGACAAATATAGCAATAATAAATTAAAATCCTATGTGGGAGGAGAAGAGAGCATGGAACATTATATGATAAGAGTGCACGGAAACAGCAGAGTAGATATGGGAGGAAAAATGAGATAAAGGGGACAAAGAAAAATAGTAGCCATGAGATTGCTGACAGGAAAGGGAGAAAAGAAGAATAAGAGCCTGGGGAAGTGTTTAAAGAAGATAAAAGAAAAGTAGAATAGGAGAAAAAAAAAAAAAGAGGAGCAGAAGAGAATAGAGAAGGGAGTTATTAGGGATCAAGTAGGGAGAGGGCACCCCGAGGTGAGCCAAAGGCCAGGGAGCAAGGTAATTGGGAGCCAAGGGCAGAATGAATGACTAAACTACAATTTGTACTTGGTTAAAGTAGGCAATAGAAATAATATGAAATATTGTAAATTATGTAAAATGGAAATAAATGTAGAATCATTCATTCAAATTAAAGTTGGAAATGTTTAATCATTTTAATGAAGCCTACAGGTATACAAGGTACACTAGATTGAATAGTACCAATTAGAGGAAAATAACTTTCTTATTGTCTCAATAAGGAGATCTATGCATTTAATATGCAAAGTATAATAAACACATTCTATGTGTGATGGGAAGAATGTAGTAACAGTGCTTCCGAAACTAGTCCCTCGATAATATAAAAATGTAAGTGACAAAGTGTCAATAAACAGACTACAAATATTATTAAATTTTAGATGAGTCGTATTTCTTACACATCTGCTTCACTTTCGTACCTATTTTGAGGACATGTTTCGCAAATCTTCGTTTGCATCTACGGCTCTTGTGCGACTGACGCTAGATCCAGCGGTGTGGGTAATTCTGGGGTTGTTGCTGCCATCTGTTGATTTAGTGATGAACTGAAATGTGGGATTCTCTTCTATCGGGATTTCAAAGTTCATTAGTTGGTTTTTATGTTTTTCTATGTATATCCTCTCCCATATGACGAGTTCACTATGTTTTTGTACGTATTTTAGTAATTCTGTGCTATCTTCAATTACTAAATTATTACTAAATTACTTCAATTACTAAAATACGTACAAAAACATAGTGAACTCATCATATGGGAGAGGATATACATAGAAAAACATAAAAACCAACTAATGAACTTTGAAATCCCGCTAGAAGAGAATCCCACATTTCAGTTCATCACTAAATCAACAGATGGCAGCAACAACCCCAGAATTACCCACACCGCTGGATCTAGCGTCAGTCGCACAAGAGCCGTAGATGCAAACGAAGATTTGCGAAACATGTCCTCAAAATAGGTACGAAAGTGAAGCAGATGTGTAAGAAATACGACTCATCTAAAATTTAATAATTTTTCGCTTCACTGTGGTGTTCCAATACAGTTAAATCTAGACTACAAATAGTTTTTCCAACACATTATTCTGTTCAGAATTTTGTATCTTTTCCTCATCTTAAGGGCACCTGAATCAAATATCAGAATGTCAATTTTGAAAATCATTGAATTATCCCACAGTAAAAATACATTATATATATATATTCTGTAAGTAGATGTGTAATATAACATACATCTGCTTCCTGAAGAAGCCTATAATTGTGTGCTTCTTTCTAGAACTTTGTTTTTGAAGATGTAGCAGATCTCATTCTACAGATTAATTAATCCATGTATACATCAAAAATGATTTTAATTTCAAACTATTTCAAAGCTGTCCACAGCTTCTATAAACTTGAGGCTTTGATTATTCATTGGTATCTTCCTCACTTTCAACTTCATGCACATTGCTGGATTAAAGCTTTTGTATTTCTTGGATTTCAAAAGTGAACACATTAATATCACATGATGCATAGTGCTCAAGGTAATTGAAAAGTCTTCACAATCCAGATTCCAGTCATTAGGATCAACTGTCCATTCTGCATGATATGTAGAATCAGCCTTTGCAAAACTATTAGCAATGGTTTCTGCAGCAATGGAATCCCTGACAATAGTCAGTATATGTACTGCTTGTAGGACATTAACTTTCAAGGTTACTTCTTTTTTCAAAGGTATGCCACAGCTTTCCGAATTGATTTCCTGTATTTTGCATTAAAACTGAGAATTTGCTCAAAAATTGAGTGGCTGAAGTTTGCTGATACAGTTGGGTGGAAAGAAATGAACTGTAATATTTTGTAGGAAACAAAACTTAACCCATGTACACCAAATCTTTCCTGTTTGCAGCATTCATTTTTGTGTCAGATGACTAAAAGTTTTGTGAAAGTTTCTGGTTCTACATGCATTTTTATTGCTTTAATACTTACATGGTAATGTACTGAAGTTTTCAGAACATGTTGGTTTCTCAAATTTGCCTATTATACAGGTAGCTGTAATTTGTCACTGCCATCTACATTTATGCAAAACACCATGAATCTCTTGCTTTCCACCATGGTATGAGTCACCTTTACACTATATATGCTTCTTGTCATTAGTTAAAATTAGTTAAACAATTCACTTTCGTCAAAATTATGGATGTTCTGCCTTTCGTAACCTAACACTTGGGTAAGATTCGTTTTCATTTAATGCTGCATTATTTCTTCACTAGCATCACCACTTTCACATATACCCTAACTGCTAGGTCCATTTCACATTATTAGTCCATCTGACCATCCATTTGATGCTTTATAGTCCACCAAACCTAATTTTAAAGCAATTATCGATGCCATAAAGGTACCATCAACAGTCAGTGTGATATGCACTATTTATCAGAATCCCACTAAGAGTGGAAGTGGCCATACCAACCCTACTAGTCATTTTCATTTTTTTAGTTTTGACTTTGATTGGAATTTTAATGGGGTTGAGTTTTATACCACTTGCATTGCAAACTATGTAAAGATCTGGTTAGAGTCAGATTGAAAAATTCAATGCCATGGCAGGATTGGAACCACGGATCTGCCGGTCTCCATCCGATTGCTCTTAACCATTGAGTATTTATGGCCAATATGTCAGCATGACATTAAATTCTCCAACTGACTCATATTTCCCTGTTAAACCACTAGGGTCTCTCATACAATGCAATACACACCTTTTTGGCGACTATGTTATAAGTACTGAAGTCTCAGGCTTCATAGTTACACTATTAGGTAAATTAAAGTAAATTAATCGTTCTTCCTCATTAACCGTGTGTAGGTGATGATTTGGATAGGTAGAGTCAGATTGAAAAGTTCAATGCCATAGCAATCTTACTGTACATATCCAAATCGCCTACATACTGCTAGTGAGGAAGAACAATTAATTTCCATCTATTTGAAGATCTATTGTGCGACCCCTTATCTTTCAACCGAATAGTTCACTTGTTCAAGATTAACTGTGAAAAACTACTGATAGAAGCAGAAGATAGCTCACCCAGTTTCAGAAAATAGTTTCTGAAGGCCTGAGCTGTCTTGAGCTAAATCTTCACAGCACAGAATAGATGAACTACTGATTCATCATCCTCAAGACACCTAGTCCAAATTGGATTAATATCATGATCAATTTTTTGTTGGCATTATTTAAAAGGACAGTTATATCTCAATAAGCCCACTACTAGGAAAACTTAAATCTGTTTAACTTCAGTAGGTCTGACTTCTATCATAGCTCTTAATAAAAATCTTTAAAAGTTTGCACCTGTAATTGAATGCCAGTAGCAGTCATGTTGATTATGAATTCCAGTACTGTTTAAGTCCAATAAATTTTACCTTAGCAACCTTGTGCATCTCTCAATTCCCCAGGATCCCTACATGTTGCGCCACGTACTTCAGTATAAATTTGTTCATTCTCAAACCAGACAGGACTAAATTACAGGAGCTTCAAGGGCTCTAAAATGCTGCTTGATAATCTGAGAGTATTAGAATATTACTTTCTGTGTAGCCCTTGTTAATATGCTCCCTGATACTTGCTAAAATAGGAAATATTTTCACTTGGAAAGCAGTAGCATATATTCCTAACAAAATGGAGTATTGACATGTAGGTCAGCTGTGTTTCCTATGATGATTTTGAACCCATCAGTATACCAAACAAGGTCATTATACAGGATGTCCCAAAATTAGATTGACAAACTTAGGGAGCTGATAGATAACAATAAACACTTTTTGTTGAGGAAAGTTTTTTGCTGTGGGGCTTCGTTTAAGCGCTAGATGAGTTAATCTCATTACTGCCTCCCGCACAGTTTTAAATAGTTATGGCAAAGTCAACCATGCAAATTAGTATTGCATTTATCTTAGTAAAGCACATAATCTTAATCCAAGAAACAAACATAGAACACAAACAAAACACAAACATCTTCATTGTTTACAGTTAATCACAGCTCTACTATTCAAAGCAAATGTTGGAACAATGCCCATTGTGATTAACACAAAGAGTGCATCTGTATGCCATATTCTGCCATACTCTCGCAAAGACACCAGCCATTTCTTTGATTTCGTCAGCTGTGCCGGTTATTCGTGCCACAAGGTTCTCATCAGATTCAACAGGTGTTTCATACACTAGTCTTCATGTGCCCCCACGAAAAGAAGTCAGGTGAAGTAAGGTTAGGGGAGCATGATGGCCAGGCAATGGGTCCACTCTGCATATCCAGTGATTGCCATATGTAGCCGTAAGAGGATGACGTACTTCAGCACCAAGATGGCCTGGTGCCCCATGTTGAAACCACATGTCATGTATAATATGAAGAGGAACTTTTTCCATTAGATCATGCAAAACTTGTTGCAGAAATGAGTAATTGTAAGCATTGAGTCTGGCTGGCAAAAGGTATGGTCCTATTAAGAAGTTATCCACAATACTGGTCCACACATTAACACCAAATCTAGTTAATGTGACCTCTGAAATGTAGCATGGAAATTTTCGGTTACCTTGTGAATGGCATGTTAATTCTGACAGTTAAATAACTGCTTACATATGAAAATTGCTTCATCTGTGAATATAACATGAGCTGCAAACAGTACATTGTTTTCAGTTTTGTCTAGATAGCCCTGAAAAAATTGCTTTTGCAGAGGATAGTCTTCAGATCTCATTACTTGGACCTTTTCAAGGTGGAAAGGGTACAAAAATATATGTTGCAGAATTCTTCCCACAGCGCTACTACTTAGGTGCAGTTGTCGAGCGATGGTGCAAGTACCACCTACAGGATTGTTCTCAATGCACCGCAACACATCTTCCTCATTCTCTAGAGTCCGTACAGAATGTGGCTGTCCTTGACCTTCTGCTCATCTATCAAAGGAGCCTCTTTCATGTAGTCTACACTCAACGCTGTGAAATGTGAAGTGTTTAATGCCCGCTTTTACTATATATGGCACCTCAGGCAGTGACACTGATGACACTGGTGGAATGAGATGGCGGGGGAAACCGGAGGTCCGGGAGAAAACCCGCCCCAGCGCTGTGTTATCCACCACAAATCTCACTTTGCGGTTGCCTAGGATCAAACCCGGGCCGCCTTGGTGAGAGCCAAGCAGTCTAACCACTGAGCCACGGCGCGGCCTATGCTGGTAATGTAGTGTGATGAGGAACTCTTTGGTTTTGGAACTGTTCTTGTTAAAGCCTTATAGCCACATGACACTAATCAGCTTTTCCATACACCAACAGTATGTCCGTCATCTCATTCCACATGTACCTTTCCATGTTGTAAATAAATAAGTATGCATCATGCATTCCAGCAAACTGGTCCTAAATATCAAGGAAAGACAATGAGCTCGGGAAGTAAACATTTGCTAAACAAATTGAAGTGTCTTTGATTTGGTTCTTTCATGTATTTCTTTAAAAGATACTTACGCAAATGTAATTTATGTATCTAAACCAACTGTGTGGGAGGCAGTAATGACGTTAACTTGTCTAGTGCTTAAACGAAGCACCACAGCAAAAAACTTCCCTTAACAAAAAGTGTTTAAAATAATATTATCTATCAGCTCCCAAAGTTCATTGGTCTAATTTTGGGACATTCTGTATACAGTAGGATTATCCTGCTCTTCCATTCACTTCTCTCAGGATGCCTAATAGTGAATTTATCAAACATAATCTCAAACCAGAATATCAGTTCTCATGAGTAAATTGTGTCTCTTGATCCCAGGGAAGTTTGAGATGTTACAAATTTGGAGTATTCTCCTGATGCCTTATTCTATGGAATGCTATTGTGGCCTCAGCATCAGTGCAAACTGGAAGAGGTGGGAGTCCCAACAGTTTTTCCATTGCTACAATAGGAGTTGCTGTAAATCTCTGTGGTTCTTTTTTTTTTTTTTTTTTTTTTTTTTTTTTTTTTTTTTTTTTTTTTTTTTTTTTTTTTTTGCAATGCAGTTCTTTGCACTTCACTAAAGTTCAATTCTACAGTATCTTTACCACATAAATACAGCGTAGGAAATTAAAGGCCTAATTGTTGCTGAATGTATCCAATATGTAATAAATACTTGGTTTTAGTCCCCATGTCTTACCTAACAGATTTCTACATGTCCAAAGATTTTGTAGGCACATATATCAAATGATTTTTCCAAATTAATTCCTTGTCCAAATAAAGTCCAAGATATTCAACTTGTAATGAGCAGGGTATCTTTTCACAAAAAAAAGTGTTAAGGGTTGCATAGCATCTACAAGTTTGTTTCTGGTAAGTGGAACCACTGCTGATTTACTTGGATTAACAAGAGTTTATTGCTATCACATGAAGTTCTGATTTTGTTTGTGGCTCCTGAGCAACATATTAGGACAGTTAATGCAGTGTCATTTGCATAGGCAATTGAGGAGCATTTTTAAAAATTGAAATGCCAAAGTTTTTGAAATTTAGTCATACATCATAATGAAATAATTTGGAACTTCCATATGATCGTATGAATCAGGTTTTAGCGAAATTTGGCAAATAATATGTTCAGAAGCAGGCCAATTCACAGGGTTTTAATAACTAATATATCCAGTCTAAGGGATAAAGCAAAAGTCAACAAATTCAGTACTTATTTTATTTACAACCAAGCAACTGACAATAATAAAAATTCATGTATTTGCCTGCCGGCCCTGAAATACAAAAAATTAATGAAATTCATAATATGATTAAACAGCTCCACAATTTAAATAAACTTAATTGAAAAAAAACTATTTGTTCATGTAAAAGAAAGCAAAATAATTAACAAAAAAGAATTTCACAGAATTAAAGTAGACAATTCTTCATTACCAAGAGTATATGGGCTACCAAAAATTCATAAAACAGGAAAAGCCATGAGACCTATCACCAGTAGCATAAATGCCCCCACATACAATTTTGTCAAATGGTTACTAAATAAATTCAATAGGTTCCCAACGTTTGAAAGTGCAAATTTAAAAGAACTCTTTAGACTTGGCACAAAAAATCAGGCATAAATTTGAACAAAAATTACAGACAGTATTACAAAAATGGCTAAAACTACAATGAAAATAGAAACAATAGAAAAAGGATACATTTTATTTAATTATGCAGTGAACAAAATTTTTTCAGCTTTAATGGGAAATACTACAAGCAAAAATCAGGGTTATCAATGGGCAACCCACTTTCACCCATTTTGGCAAACAAATTTATTTATGAGTGCATTTGAAACACAAATTAAAAAGTCCTTCCCATGGATCTTCAAGGTTTGGTATAGATATGTTGATGAATATTGACAAAAGTCCTTTTCACCCTTATTTCACATTTAAGAATGTTCTTGGATTTATCATTTTATTTATAGTTTTAGCTATTTATCTTTGCAGTAGTTCCAAATAAACATTTAAATGATGCATTAAAATTACCCAGTCTGCAAGAAAAGACTATCAGATTCACAGTAGAAAAAGAAATCAAGGGACAACTTTCTTTCTTGGACCTAAATATCATCAGGAAAGACACAAAAATAAAATTTGGAATTTTACAGGAAGCCAACAGTTAGAAAATTACATAAAAAGTCATAGTTATAACCTAATTAATACAAAAACATGCAATAATAAACAGTCTTACACACAGACTAGTCAACATACTCATGGATAAAGCAGAATACTACAAGGAACAAAAGGCCATACTTCACATAGCAGCTACGCATACATGCATTTAATGCTTATTTAATGTCAATTACTTTAATCTTTCTGTTTCACAATAAATTTAAATTACTTCTAAAAGAGATGAAAACTTGCCCTTAAAGGTTTCTTTTTGAATTTATACCTCAAAACCTGGATAAACACACAAGGGCACATCTTCAGATTCAGTGCAAATACTACTGGTTTACTTGCAAGCTTCTTTTTCGCAACACATTAGACAGTTTTGAAATGTGGAAACGTAGAGTCAGACTGAAAAATTCCGGAAACCAGAAGATCCGTGGTTCAAATCCCGGCTATGGCATTGAATTTTTCAGTCTGACTCTACGTTTCCACAATTTAGCCTACACACGGCCAGATTGAAAGAACAATTAATTTCCATTAATTGACCTAATAGTGGTTAACTATAAAGCCCGGGCCGTAAAGTACTTACAATATAGTAAGTCGCCATTAAGGTAGTTGTCTCATATGTTTATGAGAACTCCTAAGTGGTTTACCGGGAAAATACGAGTCAGTTGGAAAATTTAGTGTCATGTTGGCACGTTGGCCATTGTAGCTCAATGGTAGAGTGGCTGGACGGAAACCAGAAGATCCGTGGTTCAGTAGTTGTCTCATATGTTTATGAGAACTCCTAAGTGGTTTACCGGGAAAATACGAGTCAGTTGGAAAATTTAGTGTCATATTGGCACGTTGGCCATAGTAGCTCAATGGTAGAGCGGCTGGACGGAAACCAGAAGATCCGTGGTTCAAATCCCGGCTATGGCATTGAATTTTTCAGTCTGACTGTACATTTCCACAATTTAGCCTACACACGGCCAGTGTGAAGAACAATTAATTTCCATTTTTGAAATGGTCGCGACATTTTTTATTTTGGGTGGTATCGTTTTAGGAAAGTGTTTTCTCTCTAGTATGAGGGGTGCTGTAGTGGTGGATTTCTTACCCCCAGTATAAAGAGGCCTCTGAATGTTATAGTACTCAATTAGGTTATGAGCTATTGATGTGCATAAGTCCAGGTAAGGTCATTGTCTTGCATGAGTTCAGAGCTCTGAAAATTACTAAACAGTTGTGTATCGTTACATCCAGCTAGTCTAAAAATACTTTTTTATAATATTTAACTGTTTTTTTGTAAAAAGGGATAGCTTGTAATAACTGATCCACCCCTTCCATATTCGACTCGTTATTTTCCCTAAAAATGGAGCAGCTATCATGCCATCTGAAGACCAGCACATGTCTAATGTGGGTTTATAAATAACATGAACACTGTCCACTTCTAAATTCCCCTTATAGACCCTAAATTGCCTTTAGAGGTCGAGGCTTCCTTCACCCTACTCATATACATATATATTTGTTTCCGTAACAATGAGAGATGCTAAGTCATCAGAAAAAAATATTTGTGAAAATGTCAGTTTGTTGGCTGTCAGAAGTGAGGTGTACACCAGAAAGTATGTCTGTCTATACATTTGTCTACGTATGTTTGAGTTATTTTGATCATTGCACAATGTTGATTCTTTATGGAACACTTCAAGGAAGCGGGTCATTTTCTTCCTCATTGCGACCTACATCAACACCTCCCTCATCGCCATCAATATCCAAATCTGTAAAACAGCAAAATGTTCTCCACATTTTCTATCAGAAGCCTGTACTATATGCGCAAGATTTCTTGAACGTTCGGGTCCCAAGTCCTAATTCGGTAGGTTTCGCCTATTTCCGTAAACACAGATAGAAACTTTTAAACAGGAAATGCACTACACACTGTGACATCTAGTGTCTAATATGCTAAGCTTTCACACGTATGCCATTTCATTTTGAGCAATTTTGAGATTAATTATTAGCTAACCAGTTTACAATAAATCTAAAAGCAAGACTATGTTGTCAGTGTTATGGCTCTCGAAAGGGGACATACTATTTTTTATCTACCTCCATATAACTGTGATCTGAATGCAACTGAGCTGGCATTGATTACAATGTTAACGAGAGCCACAAGTCTGCGGAAACTTGCTTTAGAAGCGACGGATCGGGAAGGATACGCTAAGAAGGTCCAAGAGCTGGAAATGCAATATTGGAAAAACGATGGTGTAATAGAAAATGCAATTAATGAAATTATTAACACATTAGAGGATACAAGCGATGAAAGTGATGCAGTAGACTTGGAAATCGAAGAATCACAAAGAGAGTGAGTGTTTATAGCTTCCATAATATTTGTTTAATACTTTTATGTGTTTTATAACAGTAAATATATATGCATGCAGCATATCGGATGGAGTTTAATTGTTTGTTGCCACATCTCAAACCTTCGGCGCATATCTTTGCTTATCTTAGAGCAATTTGGCTGAATTGTGTTTTTAAAGGTTGACCACATTGCAGAAACAAGTGTGTTAGCTCTCTTTTCTTCCCCTCTGCCCGCACTACACTGTAAATCCAGCGCTCAAGAAATCTTGCGCATATAGTACACATCCTATGCAAGCTAATTTATTTGCTACAGTACTAGGATAAGCCATGGTTAACACTGAAATTTAACCATTTCAAATGTGCTGTTCATCTAATTCTCTACAGCTATAAGAAATCACTCTGAACACCCACTCAGGATAAAAAACAAATACTGAGCGAAGGCTAGCATAATATTTGGTTGTGAAATACTGCAATAAGAGAGATGCTGACAGAGAGGTTTGTTTCTTTCCAGGGTGTTTTTCACACAACATATACAATGATTATCGCTTGGTTAGTATAAGCTGAACCCTTAAACCTTGAACCGGAGAACTCGTTTATTCAGTTATACATATACTATCATTTGCATGCACACAAAACCAAATGAGTGAAATATTAGATGCATTCAATGAAAAGAATGGCTTTTGCTGCTGTGAAACAATGTGGTAAAATTTCAGCGATTTATTAACATACTCTGTACTTATCGATACTGTGGATGTATGCCTTTAATGGGTTTTAAACCAGGTTTTTTTTTTTTTTTTTTTTTTTTTTTTAAATAACTTAAATATAGAAGATACAAATGTCTATTTAGCATATTCATACATTTGGTCGCGACATTCACATACCACCCAAAAACCTTTATAAATTCAAAAAGATCTTTAAGGAACAAAACATCAACTTGGCACATACTAATGGATACTCAGTTTTAAAGTTGCTAAATTCAAACACAGAAGATGAAATCTCATTAATTAACAGATCCGGAATATACCAAATAAGTTGTAAGAATTGTGATAAATGCTACATAGGTCAAACTAAAAGAAACCTAAAAACCAGAGTCAAGGAACGCTTCAGAAACATCAAAATGAAACAAGAAGATAAGTCAGCAACAGCATTTCATTTTTGTAACGAAAACCATGACATTGATCCAAATGCAGAATTACTAAAATGAGTGATAAAACCAAAGTAAACTGACAACATGGGAGAACATATTCATATGGAAAAATAAGGACTGAATAATGAACTTTGAAATCCTGCCAGTAGATAGTTTATTCATATTCATATTAATTTATTGCATCCGTAAATCATACAACTCATGATGTGGAATTGTCAAATTACTAACTGCACAAAAAATAGTAACAAAAAACAAGAATTACAATAAGTTGTTAAGCATAATAACGAAATTAATAATTAAAATTTACATTCCTTTTATTTCTACCCTTTGTCATTTAAATACTCTTCTACTGAGTAGTAACACTTTTGTAACAGATACTTCTTTGATGTGTTTTTAAACTTTGTGAAGGACTCAATGTTTTTTATTTCAGTTAGCAGTTTATTGTAGATATGAATTCCGTTGAATTTAAAACTGTGCTCATACATTTTCTTTTTATGATAGGTGACATGTAAGTTTGAACTATTTCTCGTGTTATGGTCATGAATATCATTGCTTTTTTGAAATTTATCTAAGTTTGTTTTAACCTGTACTATTATTTCTAAAAGGTAAATGCTTGGTAATGACAATATGCCTAATTTTTTTAACCATCACTTACAACTATCTGTTCTCTTTAAATTCATCATAATTCTAATTACCCTTTTTTGGATTCTAAATACTTAGATAATGCTACTACTTAAATTAATTGGGAGTCGATTAATAACACAAAACAACACTCACTTTTAAATTTTCCCGGAACCGGTTTCTGAGGCCTTCCCTCTATCTTCAGCCGGACATCGACTTGTTCTCATTGGTGTAGCTGGCAATATTTTGTCATCGGTCTCCTCTGGTGGCGGTTCGAGGAACTTACTGAACAAATCTTTCTGGGGGATGTCGAAATTGAATACTTTGTTCCTATTTTTTTAAATAAAGATTTGTTCCCATGCGGACAGTTCTTCTTTTCCTGTTGTATGTTTTAGTAATTTTGGTTCTGGATTTATGTTGTGGTTTTTTTCCCAAAAATGCGTGGCAACTGCTGATTTTTCTAATTGTTTGCATTTTATGTTCTTAAAGTGTTCCTTTGCTCTTGTTTCTAAATTTCTTTTGAGCAAAGGAACACTTTAGGAACATAAAATACAAACAATTAGAAAAATCAGCAGTTGCCACGCATTTTTGGGAAAAAAACCACAACATAAATCCAGAACCAAAATTACTAAAACATACAACAGGAAAAGAAGAACTGTCCGCATGGGAACAAATCTTTATTTCAAAAAATAGGAACAAAGTATTCAATTTCGACATCCCCCAGAAAGATTTGTTCAGTAAGTTCCTCGAACCGCCACCAGAGGAGACCGATGACAAAATATTGCCAGCTACACCAATGAGAACAAGTCGATGTCCGGCTGAAGATAGAGGGAAGGCCTCAGAAACCGGTTCCGGGAAAATTTAAAAGTGAGTGTTGTTTTGTGTTATTAATCGACTCCCAATTAATTTAATTTATACAACACTGTTTTCAACACTTCCATGAAAGGATTTATTAATGCTACTACTATTTCCCCCTACTGTTATACCATAAGAAATTAATGATTTGACAATTTGCAAAATAGGCTATTCTTAATGTATTCAAATTTACACTGTGCTTCAAAATTGATATTTGGAAACAAATGCTACTTAATTTCTTCATTAGACTTTCAATATGTATATTCCAATTTAGACTGTCGTCCATCCAAACTCCTAAAAATTTTGTCTTTCCTGTATATTTAATTTCATTTTCAGCCATTATAATTTCAGGTAAATTAACTGCCTTATTGATTTTATTATGAAAACCCAATGCCTGACTCTTATCCTTATTTATAACTAATTTGTTATTTTGAAACCAAATTGATACTTCTTTCAAATTATTTATTACATTTTCTTTGAGTTCGTCATCATTTTGACCTGATATCAAGAGGCTTGTATCATCTGCAAATAAGGAGCATTTTAAAGAATTTTGTGAATAAAGTGCCAAATCATTAATATACAAAATAAATAGCAGTGGCCCTAAAACTGAAGCCTGCGGAACTCCACAGTTTATGCTAGCAGCTTTTGATTTTATAGTTTTTAATTCCTTTGTAGTTTTATCAACAAACTATTTCTATTATTTGCCTTCGCTCTCTCAAGTAGGAGACAAGCCAGTTATTTGCAGTTCCTCTAATTCTGTAATGAGATAATTTCTTTAATAGTATTCCATGATCAACTAAATCGAAAGCTTTAGACGGGTCGAGGAATATTCCAATACATTTTTCTGAATTGTCAAGCTTTTGGTGCACTTCGTCTATAAACTGTATCAGTGTAGTATTAATGGACTTTCCTTTTTGAAAGCCATGCTGCCGATCAGAAATTACATTAAATTTTGAAATAAAGTTGCACAATCTAATAAAAACCACTCTTTCTAATATTTTGGAAAATATCGATAGCAGTGAGATGGGTCTAAAATTTTGAACTTCCAATTTTGATCCCTTTTTATACATTGTCTTTATTTTTGCCATCTTAAAGCAGTCTGGGAACCTACCTTCACTCAATGATAAATTTATTAAGTGCACTAATGGTTTTACTAAGTGAGCAGAGCATTGTTTTACCAAGAAATTTGAAAAACCATCCAAGTCAGTAGAGCTTTTATTTTTCATGCTTTTTATTATGGTGTGAAGTTCTTCTGTTGTGGGTGCAAGAAAGATAGTCAGATATGTTTTATTACTTATTATTTTACCTTCCGTTACTTTTGACTCCCCTACAATCAATTTTGGTACCCCAGCATAATACTGACTAAAAACCTTTGCAACCATCCGAGGATCATCTATAATTTCACCTTCTTCCTGGAGTTTGTAATCATCTCGCGTGACTTTTACTTTGGTTTCCTGTTTTATAATTTTCCAGGCAGCCTTAGATTTATTTACTGAATTTGCTAATTGTTTATCATTGTACAGTTTCTTTGCTTTTCTAATAACCTTATTATAGATTCTTTTATAATTCAATAAGTACTGTTTAAACGTTTCTGATATTTTATTTTCCTTTGAGATTTTATTTAGAAATCTTAACCTTTTACTAGATATCAGAATACCTTTGGTCATGCAATTTTGCTGCTTATGCTCATTCGTTTTAAATTTTTTCCAAGGACACGCAATACTTACATGAAACTTAAGAATACTGACAAATTCTAGAAAGGCTGCATCTAAATTTACTTTAGAATAAGCATTTTCCCATTCCTCTCCAGATAGCAAATAATTTAAATAATCAATATTCTGCTTCCCTAAGCATTGCTTATACTGATATGTGTCACACTGTCTATTTGTTTTGAGGTTCCTTTGGTTAAATATAACAAATATTTGACCATAGTGATCTGATAATACAGGGTCAATAATTTCAAAATTTTATGGAGTAGTGCGTTTATTAATGATCAGCTGGTCTATTGCTGATTTAGATGTATTTGTTACCCTAGTGGGCAAGTTCACTACAGTTTGCATGCCATAAGTGAATATTAAATTATCCAAATTTACTCTTTCAGGGTTACTACTCAGATAGTCAATATTAATATCCCCTATTATTACTACATTAGTTTGCCTTTTGCACAAATTCTCTAGTAAAGTGTCTAAACTTTCTAAAAATTGCTGAACATTGCTACTGGGATTCCAATATATACAAATTATTAGAGTTTTATGTTCAACCAGCTCTATCATACTGATCTCAAAAAATTCTTCACATGCCAGATAATCAAATTTCCCAAGTTCGTTTACTTTGATCCCATCTTTTACAAACATGCAAGAACCTCCATTTGACAAAGAAGTTCATAGTTCCACCAACAGAGAGAGAAGAGCAGATGGCAACAGACAGTTGGAAAGAGGTTGATAATGGAGGGGATGGCTTCCGAAACTAGTCCCTGAAAAATATAAGGTGTAAGTGACAAAGTGTCAAAACACCAACTACAAATAAATTTTTCAATTAATTTTGACGTCACTGTTACTAAATTCCTCCAATCATGCATAATTAAATAAACTTATAGTTTCCTAATGAATTCCATTCCACAGTGGAATTTCTGGGAATGAACAAGTGAATATGTTGTCCAAGAAGGATTCCAAAATTGCTCAGTGAAATAGAATATCCCCTATGAAACGGTTAAAAGATTAATTAAAAACATTTTCACAACCAAGTATGACAAATATCATACTTGGAAGGATCTCCAAACAGTTCTAAATCTGCCTAGAAAATCATATGTTGCAACGTTCAGATTAATCACAGGCTATGATTGTCTTGGTGGACATTGTTCAAGATTGGATTAATGACTCCCTCACAGTGCTATCTATGTGGTAAAGATAAAGATGAACATCAATCATTTAATTGTATGCAAAATTCTCGAAAACCAAGAAGAGCTAGTCTTTAAATACCAAGAAAGATGAAAAAAAAAATTATTTTATCATCAAATTCTGAGCATTAGATTACACATACATGTCAACAGTTACATGTGAGAAAATGTTGATGGAGTTTTACAAAACCTGACTCCAAGTCAAAAACAATGTTGTTTGGTATGTTCCAAAGGAGCACTTCAAATTTGGTGTGAAATATTCTTACTGATGATGAATTTTGGATTTATTATTAAAATCCTGAAAATTAAAGTTACTTGATCTTTCAAACAGCACCTAAACTATAAAAGTCAGGCAAATTTGCAGTGCTGGTAAAAAGATGGTTGATGTACAAATGTCTGTTAACCACAAATTTATGAAAAAGTTTGTGTAAAATAGAAAGGATAAAGAATTTTAGGTCGTGAGAGTATGTTATCGCATGCACAAACCAGCACCATCATGAACACTCTGCCATACAGATCTGACCTAACACTTTGGAGATTGCTTATGTTTCTCTCATAGCAGTTGAAGCTACTAATATAGCTGAGAAGAAGTATCTTAGCTGTTTACTCCATAGATATGAAATGGATAGTTATATATAGAGCAATTTTGAGCTCTTTGTTAATTCTGCAGATCAGTCTACCAGTTCTAATGTAGATTATATTGTGAAAGAAGTAGATCATGGATAATTATAGCAAAATAATATTTCAGATTATGTTGGTCCATCTATAATGAGTGGTAATACAGGGGGTATGGAAATCAAAAGCAAATTTATCCTTTCTTGCAGTATATACATTGTCACATACTTAACAGGTAATGGATAAGGGATCTTAACAGCAAAAATATTAACCAAAAAACTATTTGTAGTCGGTGTATTGACACTTCATCACTTATATTTTAGTATTATCAAGGGACTAGTCAACATACCCGTGGATAAAGCAAAATTTTTCAAAGAACAAAAAGCCATACTACACATAGCAGAAGAAAATGGATATAACATGAGTCTGGTGTTTAAGAAAATTAAAAAAGGCTAAACTAAAGAAAACCACTAAGGAAACAACCACATTCACTAAAGAAAAAGAAAGCAACAGCACATTCAGTGCATTCACATACCACCCAAAAACATCTAATAAATTCAAAAAGATCTTTAAGAAACAAAATATCATCTAGACACCTACTAATAGATACTCAGTTTTAAAATTGCTAAAGTCAAAAACAAATGATGAAATCCCGTCATCAGATCCGGAATATACCAAATAAGTTGTAAGAATTGTGAAAAATGCTACATGGGTCAAACTAAAACAAATCTAAAAACTAGAGTCAAAGAGCACTTTAGAAACATCAAAATGAAACAAGAGGATAAGTCAGTAGTAGCATTTTATTTTTGGAACATATATCATCACATTGATCCAAATCCAAAATTACTTAAAAGGAGTGATAAACCAAAATAAACAGCATGGAAGAACATATTCATATGGAAAAATAAGGATCGAATAATGAACTTTGAAGTCTCACCAGTAGATAATTTGACAAAGTAGTTCATAGTTCCACCGTCGGAAAGAAGAGAGCAGACAACAACAGACACTAGTTGGAGAGAGGTTGAGGATTGAAGCGATGGCTTCCGAAACTAGTCCCTCGATAATATAAAAATGTAAGTAACTAAGTGTCAATAATGTGACTACAAATAGTATTTTTCTATTAATTTTGACGTCATTATTACTAAATTCCTCCAATTACGCATAGCAAGATTATTATTCAATATTGTCTGCCCCCCAAACAACATTCAATAGCATTGGAGGAAACATTACTCAGCTTCCAATGACTTTGCAGCAGTTGGAAATTCAATTCTTAAATGAGTGCAATGAAGGAATAAATTAGTCTGTTCATTTGCTAAAGCAATTGAAGTCCAAAATAGAATGGGAAAGCAGCACTTTTAACTAAAACATCCATTTAATTTGAAAAATATGTCATTGAGAAATTAGCTTAATAGCAAATGTGTGGTCGTATAATATTAGAAGTGTGCAGTTGCTTTTAGTCTGTGGAATACTAAATCCAAAAAACAAGTTTTCACAAATAAAGAATTCTCAAGCCTCAAACACTGCTTTCTCATATAAAATTTAAAATGATGAAGCATTTAAATTAATGAAGCATGGTAGTAAAGTTTGTATTATAATTAATATAATTTTGATTCGAACTAGTATTCAATGCTCCATATATTTCTAGTGTTTACCTAGAATGTGTTTGGTCAAAAAGAAAATTGATAAATTCAAATGACAACAGAGATGCAGACAAATAACTACTCTTTCCCCAATCAGTAAAAAACTTCTTACAGAAAATTTACTTACTATCCCAGAGCTACATACCTTTTCCAAAAAGGCTTCAAAGAACACATTACTTTGGCCCCACATAACAAATTCAGTGTACAACACCTTTTGAAACATATAATACAAATGAGAAACCCATAGACAAAAAAAAAAATCAGGTGTGTACCAGATAAACTGCAAAGGCTGTGGCAACTTTTACATTGTAAAAACTGAAAGAAATTTGAACATTAGGCTTAAAGAGCATTTTAGGAATATCAGGAACAAAGAAGTTGACAAATTGGTGGTAGCGTACCAGTTTTGGAATGATAATCACAATGTAGAACAAGAAATCCACCTATTAAAAAGTGTTCAGGGTCCAACTGCATTAACCACGTGGAAAAAGATATTCATAAAGAAATATGAAGGAAAACTGTTCAATTTTGACAACACCTTTGAAGAGAACCCAAACTTCAAGCTCAAGATACCAACAGAGATGCCCCTATCGCCTCCAAGGAGTTCACCAAATCAACATTCAATAGTCGACATTAGCTGAGGATGTTAGGAAGGTCCTAACGAAATGTGTTCTAGGTAAACACTAGCAATATATGGAGCATTGAGTACTAGTTAGACTCATAACTATATTAATTTTGTGCTTCATTGTATCATAGTTCTTACTCATAGAAATTTGTATTATAACTTTGGTCAATCTTTAAAACATGTTTTCTTCACTTATCACTTTATTGGCAGAACAATTTTCAAAGAGGCTTCATCATAAGCTGATCAGTTGCCTGGCTCTCATCTGGTATCTGGTTTACTTTCTCCTGGTTTGACCTGCTGTCATTCCTACATATATGACTGCTTTCTCAATCCCATTTCTTTAGAATATTAATGTAAGTTAGCATTTTGCATGACAAGTTGATCAAATTAAAGTATTAACATGCTGTTAAAATCATAATATGTTGTTAAATAACATGTTGCACTACAATTCCTTTCTTGGAAGTGTTGAAGACAGTGTTGTTGTAATAACTTAAATTTAAAGGGAGTGGATTAGTGACACTAAACAACACTTTTAAATTTATTAATTTATAGATTAGTCGTATTTATTACACATCGGCTTCACTTACGTACCTATTTTGAGTACATGTTTCGCAAACCATCGTTTGCATCGTCGGCTCTTATGCGACTAAAGCTTGATCCAGTGGTGTGGGCAATTCTGGAGTTGCTGCTGCCATCTGTGGTGTTCCAATACAGTTAAATCTCGATACTTTTAAATTTTCCCTGAATATGTTTCAGAGACTATTGCCTCCATTGTCAACCAGACATTGACTGGTTCTCAGTGGTGTAGCTGGCGATATTTTGTCATAGGTCTCCTCTGGTGGGGGTTCAAGGAACTTGCTGAACAAATCTTTCTGGGGGATGCTGAAATTGAATACTTTGTTCCTATTTTTTGAAATGAAGATTTGTTCACATGTGGACAGTTCTTGTTTTCCTGATGTATTTTTTAGTAGTTTTGGTTCTGGATTTATGCCGTGGCTTTTTTCCCAAAAATGGGTGGCAACTGCTGATTTTTCTAATTGTTTGTATTTTATGTTCCTAAAGTGTTCCTTTGCTCTTGTTTTTAAATTTCTTTTGGTTTTTCCAATATAAAATTGACTGCAGTCACAGTATTCAATTTGATATATACCAGGTTTTTTGTTAGATGGAATGGCATCTTTGATGTCTGAGCAAATTAGGTTTTTTAAGGGGTAATGGTTGACTGGTGCCAGTTGAATGTTTTGTTTTTTGAAGACTTTTTTGAATTTATTAAAGGCCCATGGATGGTAAGTGAATTTTTTAAAATCATATTAGTTTCTGTAGCTGAGAGGATTGTGGTTTCCTTTATTAGCTTCATCTTTCCTTTATTAGCTTCTTCTTTTTTTGCTAAGTTCACTTTTTTGTCTGTTAATGATTTGGGAAAGTCATTTTATTTGTGCTATTTCATTTTTTTTTCTTTTTTTTTTCCCCTGCTGTGAAAGGGATGTTGACCAGTCTGTGTGTTAAACTATTGAAGATTGCCTGTTTGTGGGATCTTGGGTTGTAGCCATTAGCTTTTATGTAGTTGTCTGTCTGTGTTGGTTTTCTGTAAATGCCAAAGTTTATTCTGCTTTTATTTGTGATTATTTTTAGATCCAAAAATGTTAAATACTCGTCTTTTTCTATTTCTACAGATACTTTTTTCTTGGATATTTAAAAGTTTTAGTGCATCACTTTTTTTTTCTATTGCAAAGATGTCCTCTACATATCATTGCCAGAGTCTGAACATCCAAGGGAAACTTTTGATGATCCTTATTTCTAATGCACTCAGGTACAGATCGGCCAGGAAGCGTGATAGAGGATTGCCCATTGCTAAACCAGAAGTTTGGTGGAAATATTTTGTTTGAAACAAAGAAATTTTATTCTATGCATAATTTGGTTAGTTCGATGTAATCTGAAATTTCAGGTGACGACATTCCAAGTGATTTGAGCCATTTTTCTATCAATGGTGCGAGTTGTTTTACTGGTATGCTGGGTATGTTGCACTATACTTAACATCCATGAAATTAGTTCTATGTTTGCTGTTTTATCAATCATTACATTGTTGTCACTGTTGCTTTTGTATTAATGATGCCTGTGGCAAGAGGATATAGGTTTGATTCTTTGTACCATAATTTGGATTTTTTTTTTCTGTTGGTATTTCTGACACAGGGTTTATTAAGGCCTGTGAGATTCTTTAAAGTATCTGTGGAAACATGACAGCTCCCAGGTTTAAAGGATAGCATGTAAGCATGTGGAACACAAGGCATGCAGAGTACACATCCTCCCACTACTGTCCTTAACTTTGCTCAGCTTTATTGGGATTACATCATTTGCAGAATTAAGAATTAGCACATTGCTCTTGCAAAAAATACTGTATTTTGTAGAAAGGACATAAACTTAATTAAGAGATCATAAAATGACAACTAATTTAACTCATTGGACATAAACACCCTAGGATTAAGTCTATGGTTATACAATTTAATTAAAATTGTTAGCATGTTTTTATTGTTTAAATGTTTGTTTTCCTTAACTGTGAATCAGAGCAAGACCACAATACGAGCATCAGACGTTCACTCTCCTCACCACTTTTCCAAGCAAAGAGCTTACAGAAAGCAGTCAGACTATAGAGGAAGCAGGGATTCTCAATGCAGCATTATTGCAAAGGCTCACATAGACTTAAAGCTTTGAAAGGATACCTATTTTTGCATTGTAATTTTGTTCAATTTCAATAAGGTAAAAATAAATACATTATTCTGACATATTGACATTCATTTTCAGTTGCTTATTATTTAGAACTTTTCAGTTAAGAATGTTAACTTGTGAAGCATTCTCAATGTCTTAAAGTGGCACAATAAATATGCTTAAAACAAAGTCGGTGAATTCAGACAAATATGAACATGCTAAGGCTTATGTTTAGAAAAGTGTATGTTCAAAAATGTACATCAAACACAACAAATTATGCCCTCCTAGTATAATGTGTTGCCTTTCATCCCCTTAAATGTAATTAAGTTTTGTGTAACACAATAGAAGTTAATTACAGTGAAGTGAATAAATCTTATGAAACAATTAGCCAGAGGTCTTAACACTGCACTTGATTTACTTATAATTTTGCATATTACAGTTATGGGTTGATTGGTAAGAGACTGAAAGATCTTCCTGTGTAGGCAGGGAGACATCTGGTGTGGAAAGTGTGATAGTAGAATTTGTGAGTGGTCTTTAAGTACCTTGAAATTCAGGCCTTATACTTGTTCTTCAGAATATGTACTTTCTGTCACATTAATAGTTGCAATGGGTATTTGAAAATTTTAAAGGTTCAGTGTGTTTTCATAGTTATGGGACCAAAGATGAATGCTAATGCTCATGATAGTCATCCGACTACAAATCACCCTATGGCTATCCATATTTGTGAGTCTTGATGGAAAGAATTTATATGAGTGAAAATGTCAACTTTGAATTCTTTGGACTTACAAACTTTTGTAATTGGATGACTCATCCACCTCTAACTTGTGTATATGATTTAAACTTAAAACTCATAATCCAGAATATTAGTTATCGAGTCGTGAAGGGAAATGTGATCTCCAATTTTGAAGACTGCCTTGTAGAAATCTGGTATCAAAATCTGGAATGTAAAACCTTTCCTTCTGTTCTTTCAAAAACATAATTTGGAGGGAGAAAGCTGTGTCCAGTGTGAAGAATGGTAGAATTAGCTCTTTCAGACTTACAGGAGAATCTTGGATGGGCCAGGTTGAAACCACACCATCCCCTACCCTTTTTTTTTTTTCTTCCCCCACATCCTTCAATAGCCAAATAGTATGGATTCTGTCCAAATCAGTAATGCATACTCTTTGATGCATTGCTGTTGCAATCATCAGGATGAATACTCATTTTCAAGCCACATGCAGGTGATTGAGCAAGAAACTTTGACCAAGTTCAACTTTTTTCACTGTCCTAACTAAAAAATGACACTCTCAGCTATCTCTGTTTTACAAAATGAATCTGACTTCATTGTATGGATGTCGAGTTTTGCTTTTAATGTTTTTTCTTCCAGATCATTTTAAATTTTGGCCTATTTAAAACAGCATACATGTTCAGCAAAATCTACAACCAAATCCAGTGTTATATTATATATTGACCAGAAATAGTAATTCAAGGCACTCTTCCTCTTGACTTATCTACACTCATGGATAAAAATATTCCCACATCAATGCATTAATTGTATGGTTGCTCATAATTTCATTCTCTATGAATTATAACTTACGTTTGAAAAAATCATTCTATATTTATTTCTATTTATAGATGTATACATATACAATAATGTATTCAGTGAAATAATTATGAGTATTTCTCCTAAAAAGTTCAAGCATATATCATACTATATTACAGGAGGGATATTAGTATTTACACAAGGCATGTTTTATTGTTTTCATCCACTAACATTACTTTAATGACGTATGTGCATTCCTTTGATTCTGACAACAGCCTTTAATCTATTCTGCACGAGTTTGCAAGTTTTTTTTTTTTTTTTTTTTAACTTGTTCAATTTATACCCTGCCTTTAACTACAATGG
Organism: Mantis religiosa; assembly: GCA_030765055.1. Classification (NCBI taxonomy): domain Eukaryota; kingdom Metazoa; phylum Arthropoda; class Insecta; order Mantodea; family Mantidae; genus Mantis; species Mantis religiosa. The sequence continues at coordinate 188,968,710 of CM060950.1, forward strand.
TCATATTGGCGGCCGTTCTCCTTTGGAACATATCGAAGCTGTTCAACTCATATTCGTTAGGTTTTTAATCATTACATCACACACATTCACACTCTCATTCATACTTCCAGACTCTGGGGAAGATGGGGAATTATTTTGGTCGGAGAAAAATCCCCATCCCCACCGCCAGAAATCGAACCCGGGACCCCTAGCATGGCAGGCAGGTGCTCTACCGACTGAGCTACGGGGCCAGCCGCAAGTTTTCTTGTTAGTGCTTCAATAATCCCCCATTCCTTAACAGTCTCCTCCTTAAGTAGGATTTTACTGGAAATGTGATGTTTTCTGATTCCTTTCTCCAGTTCATTCCACAAATGCTCAATGAGGTTAATGTCTGGGGACTGAGGTGGTGTTTTCTGAATGTGGAGAGTGTCATAAAAAAAAATCCAGATCAGATTGTTGTGCTGTTGAAAATAGTGGTTATTTTCAATCCTAGCTTTTCAGCACTGATTTTCCAATTTCTCATTAAAACATCTAGATATACATACTGGTCCATAACTGTATCCATAAACACTAGTTGCCCAACACCTGAGGCACCCATGCAATCCTAGACCATGATACCACTGTCGCTGCCACCACCATGTTTCATAGTGTAATCCAAATTAGCAGGATCCAAATTGGTATATTTCCTTCTCCACACCAAAATATGTCTGTCGTGGTGAAAAATGTTAAATTTGGTCTCATTAGAGAAAATTTTCCTGTTCCAGAACTCTCAAATCCATGGTAACATACTCATTTGCAAACTGGAACCTTTCCTTTGTTTTCTTTGCTGCTATAGGATTTATTTCTTGGAACTTAAGATTGTAGTCTGCTCAATGAAGAATCTTCTGGATTGTCTTTTGGTGAAATTGCTTTCGATGAGTTCTTGTATTTGTGCAGCTATTGCAGATGAACATATTTTAGGTTTTTTCTGAACTACCCTTACTACCTCCCTTTCTTGCCTTTGTGTAAGTTTGTTGGTCGAACACAGTCCTTATTTATCACTAATTTGATTTTTTATAATTTTCAGTTTACTGCTCTCCGTATGACTCCTCCTCTTCACAATATTTGTTATTTAGGCATATGACATCCTCATTATGGAAACTTCAAAATTATTTGTCTCTCTGCAGAGTTTGCTTTTTCCCCCTTTCTACCCATGTTGTCGCCACTTGATATTTGACTGCTCTGGTGCACTCTCCTTGTTGCTGTCTCAAGTGATGTTCAGGTTGGTACCGAGGCTTACATATACATACATTACACTCCCAGTGTGTGAATACTTATGTCCACAGAGAAAACAAACCCTGTTAGTACTTTGATACCTAATGTTCAACAAATTGCCTTGGTTTCAATGTATTTGAACATTTGTATATACACTTGGATGATTAAAACAAATACTTAACATAGCAGCAGCAATAGTTAATTACTTGGATTATATAGGGAGATTCTATACACAACTTGGTGGTCTGTGTATACTTACGTCAACCAATGAATATTGGAAGAACATAAAGTTTCAAGTATTGTTACTTAATCACTCCCTAAATACTCTTTGTGAATGTTGCTTCTGCAGTAATAGTTTTCCTTCAGGGGCTCATACTTTCATGACATTTTGTTTGTATACTTGTGAGATTAGTGAGCACCTCTTTTGGTATCTTTAGATACCAACAGTGTGCAAAATAAATACATAAAATATGAAGCTATTAACAGTGGAGCAAACAAATATATACAAATATAATAATTTGTAACTTAAAACTTCACTTATAAGAAATGATGATAATTCTTATAAATTTTCCAGGATCACGATTTCATGTACAATTATACACATCTTCAGCTGGAAACAAAGCTGTCGCCATAGTTACAAATGCTAGATGTTGATATGTTCTTGTTAGTACTACCAAAATCTGAAAATAAAACAAATTTAAAAACAGAATCGACTGCCGGTATTTCAAAATTCATATGCAATGTTTGTTTTTTAAAATAAATTATTGGACCATTTAATTGTTTTAATAATTTAACTTCTGGATTTATTTCATGGTTAAATGACCAAAAATATCTGCTATGCCGATTTATCAGTCTGTTTATACTTAATGTTACGAAAATTTTATTTCATTCTGGTTTCTAAATTGTTTTGTCTTTCCAATATAAACTTTGTCACAGTCAAGACAATTAAACTGATAAATACCAGATTGTTTATTATTAGGAATTTTATCTTTTATAGAGAAATGCAATAAATTTTTAATACTGTATTTATTTTGAGGAACTTGAGTTGTACCAAACTCTTTAAAAAGTTTTTGAAAATGTTTATTAACTCAAGGATGGTAAGTAAATTTTATAAAATTATAATCGTCTTTTATTTTTCTAAGGGTAGAAATATCATTAAAAGTTTTTTGATATTTGAATTTTTCAATTTTTTTTATTTATAAAGTCTTTATTAAAACCATTAATTAAAGCAGTATTAATAATATGTTTATATTCTTTATTAAATTCATCTTTATTCAGGGGTATATTTATTAATCTATAAATCAAACTATTGAAAACAGCAAATTTATGTGAAAAGGGGTTAAAACTTTTATTTTTTTATGCCATTATCAATATGAGTAGACTTCCTATAAATACCAAAGCTTAATTTATTATTATTTCTTATTATCTTTAGGTCTAGAAAAGGAAGAAATCCTTTAATTTCAGTTATTAATTTCGTTAATTAATTTTGCTGAAGATGTGTATAATTTATCATGAAATCGCGATCCTGGAGAATTTATAAGAATTATCATTTTCTTATAAGTGAAGTTTTAAGTGTGCAAAAGCTTACTGCATAGATTTTGCACATGGTCTTCGGCCGTGTATAATGTTTCAATAAATGTCTTTTTGCACACTTACAGTATATCAATATCAAATATTGCATTTATACCTCTTTTCACCACTTACACCATTTTGGGAAGGCTTGAGATTTGGAGTTTTCAACCATTGTGAATTAAGATGTAATTATTCTGCTGTGTCAGCTCTGCAACAGCATAATATTTTTAGTGCATGCAGCAAGTGTTCTGTATGAGCAGAGTATTTTATTTTAATAGTCTCTTCTTGTGTTGTTGAGTTAGTAGCTTTGGGAATCCCATGATTAGAATACTTAAGGTGGGGGAGAAAAAGAAATAGTGCAACTGAGTACCTTAAAATGTAACATATATCTAAAAATAAATAATACATTACCAACACAGAAATAAATAAGTGTAAGGTAATGACTATAAACCTCATTAATTTATTCAGTTTATATATATAAAATTGAAGGGCTGGCTTTCTTCTTTGATGAAGAAATTGGCATTATTCTCTCTGTTTTATAATAATCCCTACTCCAATATTAACGCTTAAAACAGTAATAACCAGTGACTGTCTTTGTGATCACTGTTTTGTCTTCTCAGTCCATTGGTTCCAGGTTCAATATCTGACTAGAGTAGAGGCATTTTTCTTTAGTTAGAATTATTCTGTACACTTCACAGAATCTAGAGTGAATATGAGTGTGTTTTAGATTAGCAAACTGATTTTTATGTAAATTAATATTTTTATACTAACATACTAGTGTGAAAGTATAAATATTGAATATGTCACTCTCAGAAATACTAAAGTTTTTAATAAAAGTATATAATTAAATATTTTTCATGATTTATCTATTAGCATATATTTTACACATGTTTTAGCAATAAACTATATTTTCCATTACTGAGTTTTGTTTCCCCTTTAATTGTTTGGCAAACAGAATAAGAACTCAGTTTGTCAGAAGTGAAGCTGTTCGGCCATATCCTGTAACCTTATTAGATTACATGTTGTCAACAGCACACTGCACTGATGTCTATTTAAACAGTGTGTGATTGATTATGAACATATATATTGCACATAAGTTTAACATGTCAGGCTGCTGCATCAGGCACTGTAAGCTCAACAGGATTTCCATTTTGTTCAGATGAGAAGTGCTCAGCATTGCCTATTATGTGTTGAATGAGTCACATAATGCTATTGTTGCTGCCAAAATGCCGAAGGTAAAAAGTAGTGAAAGCTTTTGGTTCTCAGGTACATTCTGCACAGATGAAAAAATTCTGTACTGTCAACTATGTGTAAAGTCTATAAAAGTTAATCAATGTTTCCAAGCAGTGCAGCATTTAATTTGCAACAAACATCTCAGCTGCTTCTCATTATACTATACCTAAAGCAGATACTCTCAGGTGAAGCAGAATCCTGCAGCACACATTCAGGACCTTCAAAGTCTGTGAATTTTGTTTTAATTTATACAAAATTTTTGTTTTGGCAGATACTCATCTACTTAAAATGAATAATCCAAAAGTTAAAACTTTTCTCGTGAAGTGTATGAACTGGGATCCTGCGATGAATCTACTTGAAGGAAACACTACCTTCCAAAGTGCCATGAAGAAACATTATGAAACATCAGGGCTGTATGTGAAAATGAAAAAACATGGGTGTGTGTTGAGAAAACTCACAACTCAACAGAAAGAAAGGTGGAGAATATAGTGATTGTGTTCTTAAAACTGATGACAGGGTTTAGTCTTTCATTTTTGCTATCTTGCAAAGAAATGTCATCAAATCACAATGTTGCTTGGCTATTAAATGAAAGTATGCTCATAGTATTGACAGATGTTAAGTAGGATGAAGTGCTTATTTTTATGACCATTGCAGCATCTTAAATGAATGCTGCAGAAGTACTTGGCATCAGCTGTCTAAAAATAATACATCTGACTTTGGTTGTGCATTCACTATAAGGGATGTGTAAACTGTTCAATATCTGTATCCCAATGTGGACAATTTGGTGTCCAGTAAAAAAGTGTTTAAGGCCCCTGCGAGAATTGATCTCTTCAGGAACTAAACCTCAATATTTCATTTTCACCAACACCAATTGTTAACTCACTGGGGTTGCCTTTCAGCAGTGGTGTACTATGCAGAACATTTTGAAAGCTTTGAATCAGTTTGGATGAACTGGAAAAAGGATGGTGCTTCATCAAAAGAGATTGTTCAAAATTTGCTAAGTGAGTTGTTAAAGAAATGACGTGGCGCATATTGCTACTAATTTAATTTTCTTGTGAAATTCTGTTAAAAAGTTAGAAACAACAACTAACCTCTTGACAGAAAGTGTTAGAGTAATTGTTAATGTAGAAATGAAAATCAACTTGCTCAAAGGCTTAAACATGCAAATTTTAAAAACCAAATTCAAATCAGTGTTAGAAAAAAATACAGGTTTTCAGATTGAGACATTTTGCCCTAGTTTGAAAGTCATCAAATAGACATTGAGACTGTGTCAATTATGTATCTCTTAGGCAATATGCAAGAGTCACTGCTTGTGACATACAACGATCATTCTCCCAATATCGGGCAATGCTACATGACATTTTGCAGAGGTTTCTGATGTACAATTTAAAGAAGGTGTGTTGTGTACTGTAACTCCAAAAAAATTTCAACTGACATGTCATGTACAGAAAATGGAAGAAAATATATTTTTTGGAAATTAATTATTCTTTCACACTGGCCGTGTGTAGGCTAAATTGTGGAAACGTAGAGTCAGACTGAAAAATTCAATGCCATAGCCGGGATTTGAACCACGGATCTTCTGTTTTCCATCCAGCCGCACTACCATTGTGCTACTATGGCCAACGTGCCGATATGACATTAAATTCTCCAACTGACTCGTATTTTCCCGGTAAACCACTTAGGAGTTCTCATAAACACATGAGACAACTACCTTAATGGCGACTTACTACATGTAAGTACTTTAAGGCCCGGGCTTTATAGTTAACTACTATTAGGTTAATTAATGGAAATTAATGTGGTTCAAATCCCGGCTATGGCATTGAATTTTTCAGTCTGACTCTACGTTTCCACAATTTAGCCTACACACGGCCAGTGTGAAAGAATAATTAATTTCCATTAATTAACCTAATAGTGGTTAACTATAAAGCCCAGGCCTTAAAGTACTACATGTAGTAAGTCGCCATTAAGGTAGTTGTCTCATGTGTTTATGAGAACTCCTAAGTGGTTTACCGGGAAAATACGAGTCAGTTGGAGAATTTAATGTCATATCGGCACGTTGGCCATAGTAACACAATGGTAGTGTGGCTGGACGGAAACCAGAAGATCCGTGGTTCAAATCCCGGCTATGGCATTGAATTTTTCAGTCTGACTCTACGTTTCCACAATTTAGCCTACACACGGCCAGTGTGAAAGAATAATTAATTTCTATTAATTAACCTAATAGTGGTTAACTATAAAGCCCAGGCCTTAAAGTACTACATGTAGTAAGTCGCCATTAAGGTAGTTGTCTCATGTGTTTATGAGAACTCCTAAGTGGTTTACCGGGAAAATACGAGTCAGTTGGAGAATTTAATGTCATATCGGCACGTTGGCCATAGTAGCACAATGGTAGTGCGGCTGGACGGAAACCAGAAGATCCGTGGTTCAAATCCCGGCTATGGCATAGAATTTTTCAGTCTGACTCTACGTTTCCACAATATATTTTTTGTTTTAGTAAATAATTTTTAACCGCTTCATAAATACACTGTCAGTTTTTCATGCATAAAAATAAATTATTTTTTTTTAGCACTTCAAAGCCCATTCCCTACCTATGATCACTAAATGAAAAGCCGGTGTTAAAAAATCTATTGTTCTACGAGCTGTAACACTATTATTAGTTTCTCAAGTCGAAGATCTTTATATTACCATACAAGTGAAAGGGGCTTATGCAAATAAAACAATTTAAAAAATAAAAAAGGCAAGCACACAGTCAAACCTTTAACAAACATGATCATTACAGTATAGATGTATTTTTATATCTTGACAGATGGAAAGTGATGCACAGTGGTATCTGGACGAGTCCACTTCAGAACGGTTGCAACTGGAGGGGAGGGCGGGTCAGTTGCGTACCAGTTGCAAGCAAGTAAACACGTGCAGAGCTACTCGGTAACACTACAGCTTGTTTCAAAATGTGCATGTCTCCTTTCTCCAAGAGAGCATTTAGAAATGGCGCCTCTTAGCAGCACATTATGAAATAAAGTGCTACATTTAAAAACACGAGAAGTAATAGTCAATGTCTATAGATGTATAAAAAAGGAACAATGGTCTGGATCTGCTACAAAATTCTGGGAAAGGGCATCTGAGGCAACAGTTGTCTGAAAGCAGTTTAGGTGAGTTATTAGGGAAAGAAAAGCCACTGGTGTTAGTGCAACAATGTCCTTCTCTATGCCCAGTATACAAACATTAAGAACATGCACAAAATCTAATTTGGATGTTTTAATTTAGAAGTAGTTAGGCAAACTATGAATATTTATTAAAGCACAGAAAAACAAGAGTTCTTTTGAAGCTAGGATTTATATGAGGAAAAAAAAATAGGAGTGCGTGCAAAAGAGAGTCAGTTTTGAGTTGTTTCAGTGTTTTAAGGCAAGGTGCCGAGTAGTGAGTGGACCTGTGACAGAAAAACTGGTGGATTGTAATTGTGTGCGCTACGTAATTCTGTGTAATCGGCAAGTGTACCAAGTGTATTTCTACGGAAATAAAGAACGTTTTGAATTTCGGCAATTTGGACTTTTGATTCTACAAACCCACAAAGTCACAATTCATACTATATTTTGTTATATGAATGAAACAAGTTTTGTTTCATTTTGGTTGATGGACTTTTGACTTCTGGAAATGTATCTCTGTATATGTCAAAACTCTTTTGAAGATGATTATTGGATTTTGTAACAATATGAGACGGTTATTATATGGAGTTAAATGTTCATTACATGGTGGTGACTGTCTCAGTTTTGATATTTTGTGGATCTAGTGTTGTGCTAACGGATGACTCGGATACTCAACTCAGGTTTTAAATTTCATATTGTTTTTATTTAGTAAATTTAAAGAAAATCAAAACAACTTTTTATGCTGGATGCTTTGAGCTGAGGGATTTTGTCTTTCAATGGGTTGCCTATTAGGTTTTTAATACTGTACTTGCTTTGTGACGACACCAAGTTTATGTTGCCTTTAAAGATGTTTTCTTAACTCAGGAATTTTCACAAGAGTGATAAGTAGGAGGCAGATTTTGCCCTATTTGCCTATTTTATTCCTTTGTTCAGAAACGTAGGCTTTTAAGTTATAAGCACATTTCATACAATTATTAGCCCAATTTCTTAGTTTTATAGTGCCTATAAATGTGCATTTTATACGTTTGTGCCTATTCTGCTTATTACTGCCTAAAACTGCCTTTTTAGACAATTTCTTCTGCTTGTAATTTGTGACAACAGCTTTTGCGTTTGTTGGTTTCAACATGAAGTTTTCGGGGAAGAGAAATTTCTTACTGCTGCACATTGGATATACTAAAAGGGGTTTAGCCAGGTAGGTATCTGCCTTACAGACGTGTCACAATGTGCTAATGGCGTCATGGAAAAATCTTAGAATTTTCTTAAGGAAGAGTAGCAAAGACCAGCTAAATGATATTTCAATGGATTTACAAATGATCACTCATTATGTGAGGAATGGAAAGCCCATTCTGTAAGCAGTGTTTGAAGTGCACACATAGATCAGTTTCCTATGCAAATATGCCAAAAGAGAGAAGCAACATAAGTGTAATTCTTAAACAGTGGATAAATGGTGATCCATCGTTCAGCACAGATGGGGAAAGTAATTTTTTGTTAGCCTTGTGTGAAACAGGTGAGTTTATCATTCATGTTTGTATTAATAATATATTTTCCTAGTTTCAAAAATCTTGTAAAAATCGGCCCCTGTAGTAACATTAAGCCGAACTCAAATTAGTGTGTTGAGGAGAGCCAAAAGAAGAGAAACTGAATGTTTTCAGTTTTCCAAAGTAAATCATTAATTTGCCTAATGTGAAAACTTTCATCACATGATACGACTTTACATTGAGATTGGGCTTAAAACATGTCTGAATCGTTAAACCCGTCTAATGCATTTCATCTTGATTAGAATATTTATTTGAAACTTATAGTTATAGCTATGCAAACTCAGTGTACTGGATTTCACAATTTTGTTACGAGCATTATCTTTTGGCAGTTTCAATGCAGTAGCATGATATTTTTGTACTGGTGTAAAGGCTTATTTCTTGAGCTAGTAGTAATACTTGGGGGGGAGGGATTATTAATTAAATTATTGATGGTGTCAATTGTTAATCATATCAGATCAATCACAATCAGTACCACTGGTAAGCAGGAATTTACTCCCGTAACATTTCTTTTACATGTGTAAATCTACTAACACGAAGCTGTTGTTTTACCCAATCTTAAAATCACCACTCTGGGACTCTGTTCAGGTTACAACTTAAACTTGTAAGGCCAGCGCTTAATTATCTAGGCTACACAGACTAAGAAAAAAATTGTGAATTTCTTATGCTTAGGTTTTCTAAATGTATCTCAAAGAATCATGAAATCGATTGCTTGGAGACTTCCAGTGTTGTTTCCAACATTGAAAATGAAACTGCAGACCAGTAAATCTTAATGGTTTGTGTAAAATTTTTACAGAAATGCCATTATAAAAATAGGTACGAGAATTCTTTTCATGATGCCGTAATGGCTGTAATTCTGTTTGAATGAATGGAAAATGCTTACTAAAAAGCTGTGTTCTTAGTCGACAAGGGGCATTTAGCATTTTTATTACAAAAACTAGGGTTATGTAGCTTTAGCTTTTAATTTTTGTTCTGTGCTTTGCATCATTCTGACATCGTGACATCACTTTAAGTGATATTAAGATTGCTGTGATGAACTTTAGAATTTCTTATCTTTCCAACAATCGTTTCTATTAAGGAGACACATTTGTGCTAATTGACCCAAAATTTACAACAATCCCAATTTTATTTTTTTTTATCCTAAAATTAATATAGACGTACTTCAATAATATATTATTTTTTTTTTTCCTAGCGGCACTACAGAAAACGTCACATGACTATTTAAATAACCCTACACCTGTATCGTAGCTGCTATTACGTAATTTTAACCTTAGATTGCTCATATTCCATATTTTGTACATTTTCCTAACTTCAAAATGTTCCACAGGATGCAGTTTTCTATTAATCTATATGAAATTCTAAACATGCCTGTAAGGGCAACTGCATATTAAGTGTATCCATTTATATTTGTTGTGTTTTTGTTATTCGTATTGAAGAGGATTATAATGCTTACTTCTTACTGAAAACACTTAGGAAAATATTTTTTTTAAATAGGTGTGATTATTTTTTTTCTTCGTTGGTATGGCAAAGGCAAATATTTCACATAGATAAGGTGATTTGTAGATTAAAGTGGGTGCAGAAACTTATACCCCAAGCATTATTTTTTAAAATAACAATATGTGGTACATTTTGAAAATCGCCTGTAATTTAGACATAAACTGTTAAGTTTCCTTAGAAACTGCTGTAACTAGAAACATGAAACTTGGTATTATAACATTCTCGATCGATCACAAAAATAAATTGTATAAATTTGAAACAAATTTAACAAAAGCTTCAGATATTTCAATTTCACCCTTAAGGCCCCCCCCCCCCCCCCCAAACCCATGTTTTTGTTTTTTGACATAGTTAATTACTTCATACCTTCCTGCACATTATGGTTCTTAGTGAAGTGGATTTATGTGTATTTTAATTATACGAAAATATCTGTTATTTTAACTTGCTGTGGAAACATTTATGAAATCTGGAATAAATGTAGAACTATTTCGCCTGGGGAACCGCAAAATAGTATGTGTTTAGCAAATTTGTTGCAGTATATGTTGTGATGATTGTCCTTTTGTTATAGTGCATTTTAAGGGCCATTTTACTAAAATTGTGTATTTCTAAGTGTTTACTTAGCAAATTTTTAGTATCTATTTTGCCCATTTTTAGTGCCTTTTTGCCTGTCTATTTCAAACATTTTTAGTGCCTATAAATCCGCTCCCTAGTGATAAGTGAAGTTGTTAATATTAGTGATGTGATTAATTTACTATTGTTTTTGAACATTGTTCAAAATTCTGCTGGGAAGCAAGAGGACTGATGACGTAACACCAAGCTCCAGCCATTAGAAGATGTTTTGGTTAAGAAAATTAATTTTAAATCATTGTGAGTTGCAGTATTCAGGATATTTTAGTATTCTTGGCATTCTTTACTAAGGGAAATGTACAGTAATCTACTTATCACGTTGTACAAAGTAGCATGTTGGTGAGGTCTTTAATTAAAACTAATTTTTTGTGTGTGTGTGTGCGTGTACGTGCGCGCGTGCTTGCGTGCGTGAATTCTTTCAAGTATAAGGTGGTCAGCATATTGTCTTTTTCTTCTTAGTGGATTAGATAGTTGTCACAAAGATTTAAAAGTTTACTGGGCATCTTTTATTAGCATGCTAAAAGCTGTTGCCTAAATATCATCCCCTATCTGTGCTAATAGGAGAAAACACATATTTTGAAGAACACAGATGGCAGTGTGAAAGAAGTTAAAATAGTTGAGTAAAAATACATTACTAATTTTATATTAAATTTTGTAGTTAAGGATTATTTGCAATACCAAGTTGTAATATGCAATGCAATTAATATGCTTGAAAATTCACCATAAACAGCTTGCAACACAAGGATGGTTTTTCAGCCTGTTAACATGCATATTCCCAAAGGAATTGCTATGCAATAATTTAGGTTAATTTCTTTCTTATTTGTATTGAGAGTTGTATTGAAAGTCTACAAGTGGTTGGATTAGATGTCTAAAATTTGTAATATAATAACCTTTTGTAGAAACATGAATGATGTAATATGTTATTTTATGTATGTACATGTTACAAGTTGAACAATGATGTGAATACATTACATTAAACTTTGCCCCCAAGACAGCTACTGAAAAAATTTAGTGAAATGTAGTTATAACTGCAACTACATGTATGTTTCATATTATCTTACCCTTTTGTAAAAACTAAATGACACTTTTTTAACATAGTTAATTAGAAGAGCTTTCTTTTTTTGTGGGTATCATGACATTGTTACCATTGTCATGAAATGAATTATACATTCTTAAAATATCATTGCAATTAATCAATCTTAGATATATGCATACTTTAAATAGCACAACAATTTAGCTGTCCATGTGTGCAGACACAAACTTTCCAACTGTTCCAACAAAAGTGAAAATGAAATCACAATAATCAACCATTATTTCCGAACATGCAAACTTGCTTGTGATACATAAAAGCTCATATTTTACTGAATTCCCTCATTGAAGATTCCATAAAGGAAAGATAAATACAGTTAATTATAGAGCTTAATGGCATGAAACAGGAGTCATTTACATTAATCTAGATAGAAGAAAGTTTCTTAGTCTTACATCCTAGTTTATTTCAATTATAGTTTTTAAAAAGAAATGTAAATATCACTGTGCCAGCAGCTCATGAAAGAAATAAAACTGTTGTCCACATTCTTCTAGTTACAATTTTCAGTTTCCTATCTAATCATGGCGCGCGCACTCACACACACTCTCTCTCTCTCTCTCTCTCTCTCTCTCTCTCTCTCTCTCTCTCTCTCTCTCTCTCTCTCTCTCTCTCTCACACACACACAATAAACTATCCTATCAAGAGATAAAACTACTATTGATATATGTGAGAACTTTTAAACCACACTTATTATGTAAAGCTTTTGTTTGCAACATGATTAGCTAATGATTGTGGACATGTAAAGGTTTTTCTGACAGACCTGGGAGTTCTGAATTAAAAGACAAAATAATGTCTTTTAAAATTTTTAAATGAGGTGGGTAAATGCTATTTAAAATCTTAATTTGGAATACATAATAGTTTTTCACAATAAATCTTAAGTTTTATAGATTCTGTTAACTCTTTGTTTGCAATATTTACAAAGCTAAAAAAAGAAAGTAAAAAAAAAAACTTTTATGTAGTTCTTTAACTTTCAGTGTTTATTGTTAAAACACTCATCAGATATGTTTCCTGCAAATGTTACATTTACAAGTAATTAAAAAAGAAAATTGCATCACATTTTTATTTTTTGACCTTCCTTGTACAATGAATATGGCATACGTTGAATGTTTGTATACTTGTGGTTTATTTTGGTAGAATGTCACTTTTAAAAGGAAATTACAAAGGGAGGCATAGAAAATTATTTTTATTGGTGGAGAGTGTAGTCATCTTCCTGGCAGTTCTAAATGTATTTAAGGTTGTAATAAAATAAGTTAGCATCATGGAAGTATTTAATATGAATTTAAATCATTATAGGTATTCATTAATTTATCGTGGAATTTGATGCACCAAAAAATGTGACAGATTTTCTAGAATATTTTTATTGTTTATATTGTTTTGGGCATTTATCATTCGATAACCTTCATTTTAAAACAGGAAAGATGTTCAGAAGTACTCATTTTTCAAGAAAAATAAAGGGAAAATGTACAGTAATGTTATCTAATGTAAAAAAAGAACATTTAAAAAAATCAGGCTTTACAGACTGTATTGTTATAACATTTATTAATGATACAGAGTAGCATATAAAGTATTTGGGAGTGAACCTTACTGATTGTTTTTAATGGAGAAATGAATGATTGCACTTGAGCAGAAATATCAAAAACATTTACTTGCGTCTTCATATTTTGTATTCGTCGATTTGAACATGACCGGAACTGCCAATTTCCCCCTTACAGTATACTTGGTGTCATTTGACATCATGCACACTTCGCGGCAGTAGCCGAACCAGTCCGATACAGACCGCGAACTTATGGGGCACTCCATTATCGTCATGTCGTAGGATTTCTTATGTGCAAAGCAGTGCATGAGTAACAAAATTTGATGGGGCGATAACTTAGCCTGCTCAAACCATGTTAGTGTTTAGTTAGCTATGTGGTGCAATTTAGGTACTACTTTGTGTTAGTCTGCTAGATAGTGTAATTTCGGGACAAGTAAGACTGTTGGTAGCATTGCGTTCAGTGGAGAAACAACCATAGTTTGGCTGCACTGAATTCTTCGATATGGCTACATTACGCAGTAAGAAAATAAGCAAACAATTAATGTTAAAAGAATGCCTTCCAGGACGAATTTGCACTAAAAAGTATATTAAAAATCATGGTTGTATATAAAAACATAAAAAAGTGTGAAGGAATTAGAAAGAAGAGCCAAAAAATTAATGGCCAGTATTTTAACACTGGTTTCGACAAATCCTGTAGAGGCAAGCAAAAGTGGAAAAATTACTAAAGAACACATGGGATTTTTTCTATTTCAGTCCTTGGCAAACGTGCAAAAAGTGAAAATTGCCTATTGCTGTATAATGCTAGTCTGATCATACAGATTGGACTCTTCTAAATGTAAGTTTTCCAAACAAACATGTTATACAGAGTATGTGGCCACCGAAAACAATATATTGCCAACAACTTGATATTTATCAAAAACACTTTTTAAACCAATTCTCGAACTGTAAAAACACTTAAGCTCCACTTACTTTTTAAATTAGGACATGTTTCAAGGACACCGCGTCCCCATCCTCCTAATTTAAAAAGTAAGTGGAGCTTAAGTGTTTTTACAGTTCGAGAATTGGTTTAAAAAATGTTTTTGATTGATGAAGCTCCACTGTTTATAAATACTTCTATTTATAGTTGTATTAACTTGATATTTGTTTATTATGGCAGTATGTCCTATATTAGGATTGCTGATTTTGTAGGACTGCAATGTGCCAAATGAGGCTTTTGATGTTACAGTGCTTGAATGCAAAAGTGGTTTGGAATTTAATAACATGACTAATGAGGTATGCACATTGTTCTCTTCCACTTCGTTTTAATCACTTCATCAAAATTCCACATCTGTACATTGAGAACTATAATGCACGAGATTTATTCTGGCACTTTTTGCACTAATATAGCACGGGTGCTGGTTTTCTTCCCTTGAAATGGTCAGTCCATTTTAAAGCCCTATTGTATTCCTGAATTACCTGCTGTGGTATGAGGGAAAGCACAAGCAGGCATCAGTGGTGTTGCAAGTATCGGTTGTTAACGTGTTGGAAACGCGAAAAAATATTTTTTGGAATATTTTAAACATACTGTTGGGAATAGTGCTAATGTCTGCGTTAGTTCTAGGAGTCTTGGGAAGAAAGGGAAAAGCTATAAGATCAGATGGTAGTGAAATTGTGATTAAGGTTCATACATTTTTTACAGACAAATGCGAGGCCCAAAAATGTGGAAAGCCAACTATATCTGTTTAGAGCACAATTCAAAGAACTGCTGCAGCTACGGGTGTTTTATCTCGTACTGTGAAACGAATACTTAACAAAATGAAGAGAAAGTAAATGGTAATTTTATACTCCTGGTAAAAAAAAAAAAAAAAAAAAGTCTGAATGCAAACCCACGAAAACATCAGTAGACTCTTTCTGTGCCGCTGCAATAAGACAATCTATTTATTTACTCTATTGGACTGATTTTCTGCCCAGCTTGGAAAACATAAATTAAGTTCTAAACTAAAAAAGAAATGGTTCAACGCGAGTCTATGGAGCTTGCGAAAAGTACTGCATCAAATGAAATTTAGATTTGTAAAGAACTCGCGCGGAGGAGGTTTCTGATGGAATGGTCACACGTTGCAAAAAGATTGGCATTTCTAAGAAAAAAATGAAAGTGGTAAGGACTTCCAATGCTGCTATTACTTTGATGAAACCTGGATCAATATAAATCATACGAAAAACAAAGTGTGGAAAAGTGAAGAGGACGATTTTGAATTTTCACTACCCATCCCTATAGGCAAAAGACAGCATTTTCTTACGCGCGGGGATTTCGACAGGTTTCATTCCCAACGCTTTTCTGAGCTTTAAATCAAAGTCAAGCAAAGACTATAATGAAGAAATGGATAGTGAAACATTTAAAAATATGTTTATTAATCAGTTGTTATCCATCATTCCTCCCAATAGTGCTATAGTAATAGACACATCTTATTCAATTCAAATCAACAAGGCTCTGATATCATCACTTAAATCAGTAATACAATCATGGCTCCGTGACAATAATATTGCGTTTGATCCGCGTTCCACCAAAGCTGTACTTTACAAATTAATAAAGCTGAAAAAATTGGTCTCAAAATTTATGAAATAAATCGCATAGTGCAAATGCACGGCCACGCTGTAATATGTCTACCTCCGTATCATTTTGATTTAAATGCTATAGAACTTATATGGGCACAGTAAAAAAATTATGTCGCGAAACAACAAATCATTTAAGCATAGCAAGGTAAAAGCGTTATTGGTAGTGCAGTAGGTTAAGTGTCCGAACAAAATTGGCGGGGAGCTTGTGAACACGTTGAAAAGTTAGAACAGTTTTATTGGGAGAAAGATGGATTAATAGATGAAATTAGTGATAGGTTCATAATTAATTATAAAGATGGTTCAGATAGTGAACACGAGGAAAATTTTGAAATTTCTGACAATGAAGAAGGGGAACAGGGACCAAATTTGGAGGACGAAGAAGGATCATCCCGCCACTGATGTGTCTGCCGGGCCTGGTTGGCCATAAAACAGGGGTGTTAGAAATGTTGAGTACGTATTTCTGTTTCTACAAACCAGCATGTGTGTGTGTGTGTGTTTTGCGCTATTTTAAGTACTTCAAGCAGAGGGCTTTTGTCACTGTTGATTGAAAATTAGTCATACACTGATGCCATTGAATGAGGTACAATTACTCTCCTATGGTACTGATATCATATTACTTTGTTGCTTTCTACTAAAATGTCACATGAGGTAGAATGTAACTTTTTATATAGTAATGACAGAAACCACTGGTGTTTTAATGATCAATTGTTATTCTAAGTATGTTCTAGTACAGTTCCAAATGTCCCTCGTTAGTTGCATAAGCATTTGCATGTGTAGGTAACAACCCTATATGTGTAAAGATCCCCATCATACTAGAAATTTGTAAATACCTATTTTCATAACAAATATTTAAGTTGATTATCGCAACATATACAACTGAAATTTTGTTTCTTTGCATTACACATCAGCAGAAACAACTTTTATTCCAGTTGACCCTTCGGTTCTATTGCCAAAATACACCTCTTGCTCTACAGCAACAACACCCAGCTCTTCCCATATGTAACAAGGCAACATACAACAATATGGGGCACCTCCGTACAAATTCTTATGAGTAGCTTATATGTAAGTGTTGACTACACGTGGAATAAGGTTACTCTGTATGACTGCATCAACTGAACAAGAGCAACATAAACATGCAGCCTGCCTTGGTAGCGTGGTGGTAGCATGTCTGCCTCACATTCAAGAGGTCCCGAGTTCGAATCTCGGTCAGGGTGTGTTACCTGGATAAGGTTTTCCGGGGTTTTCCCTTATGCTGTAAGACGAATGTCGGGTAACTCTAAGCTCCATGGACCCCGGACTCATTTGAGCATCATTTCATCCATTTCATTCATCGTCCGATATGACTTAACGTTGGAGGACGTAAATTACAAAAAATAATAAACACGCAGGGGTTTTAGATACCAAGGTGCCATTATTTCTAGTCTTGCGGTTTAGGTGTTTGACCTTGAGATATGGGTGATTTAAGTGTACAGGTAGTCTGTGCCAATGGGAAAAGAAAATATTTGTTGAAGTGGTGGAATCTTTCGATACAAATCTTAATGTATAGCATCTGCCACCAGCGGGGTCATTATTCACACATGTATGATCTAGAACACTAACCAGTACATCTCTGTCGTTATTCACACACGCATGTTATAACACATCTTTAATCACATATACATGTGAGGGTCGTTTGATAAGTCTGGTAAATTTTCATGAAGGGAAGAAAATCTTTTGTTGGAACTTTGTGGGTGGTAAGCTGGATTATTCAAAAGATTGTACAGAAAATTTGATGTGCTGCAATGTACACTTCTTTGTGGACAACCATCTGAACTAGCCAGAGTGATAGCTGCGATTGAAAAAGTTGCAATGCTGTTATTAAACATTTTCATTTGAAGGGCTGGACTGCCACTCAAGTCAAAACTGAATTGGTTTAAGTTCACGCGGACTCTGCACCAACATTGAAGACAATTTACTTTTGGATCAGTGAATTTAAATGTAGTCAGAGAAGCACAGAAATGAATCGCGCTAGGATCGCCCACTTGAGGTCACCACAAATGACGCCATCGAAAAAATCTACGATCTGGTTATGCAAGACCGTCGAATCAAAATTCCTGAGATTTCTGAGGCTGTAGGCATCCCAACTGAGCGAAAGTACAGTATCCTCATGAAAAATTGGCAATGAAACAGCTGTGTGCCGCGATTTCTCACAGTCGACCAAAAGCACCTCCAAAAGAACAATACTTCCGAGTGTCTGGCGATGTTCAATCGCAATCCGCAAGACTTTTTGCGCCGATTTGTGACCGTGGATGGAACTTGGCTCCATCATTAGACACCAGAGTGAAAACAGCAGTCAAAACAATGGACTAAGGCTGGTGAAAGTGCACCAAAGAAGGCAATGACCATTTTGTCAACTGGTAGGGTGATGGCCACTTTTTTGGGATTCTCAATGAATAATCCGCATAGATTACTTGGAAAAAGACAGAACCATAACTGGAGTCTATTATGCTTCATTTTGGATTGTTTGCAACATGAGTTGACTGGAAAGAGATCGAGATTGAAACACAAAGAAGTACTCTTTCACCAGGATAATGTACCATTGCACACATCAGCAATTGCAATGGCGAAAGTGCACGAGTTGGACTTTGAATTGGTTCGTTATCTACCTTATTCGCCAGACTTAGCCCCAAGTGACTTCTTCCTGTTCTCAAACTTTAAAATTTGGCTTGGCGGTAGGAAAGTTCCATCAAATTAAGAAGTAATAGTCGCCGTCGAACGAGTATTTTACAGACCTTGACGGAACCTATTTTTCCGATGGACGAAAAAGTTGGGACATCGCTGGACCAAGTGTATAGCCATCAATGGAGACTGTCGAGAAATACGGTGAGATAATCACGGGGAAAAAATTCTTGGTTTTTTGCCAGACTTAAACGACCCTCGTACATCCAATTCCAACATGGCACACCGTTAGAATCTATTCGATTTTCAAAAAATGTCTTCGAACACGCGTGTTTCAAGTGTGCGTCTTTTGAAGCACTTTAGAGATGTGCTGAAGTAGATATAATCATGGTACTGTGAATTTCTGGTGAAACCTGGACAGAATTTTTTGGTTGTAATATAGTACTTTCAAGAGGTCCCGAGTTCGAATCTCGGTGGGAGCGAGTTATCTGTAGTAGAATTAGGGTAAGGGCGCTCAACTGCTCAGGTTATCAGCGCCCTTACAAAGGTATAAGGTCTACACAGTTAAAATCGACACATTAAAACCAGATGAGCATGTAAAAACTGCCAATAAAAGGCTAAAACTAAACCATAAATACACTAAAAGGCAGGTGTCCGGCTAAATGCGGCTGCCCATAGCACTAAGGCGAATGAAATCTAAGACTCGCTAAACGGCACTCAGGTTGTCTGCTAATACCTGACTCAGAGTAGCCGGAAAACGGAGGGAGTTTCGTATAGGAGCTAAAAACTGGCATTCTGTTAAAATGTGTCGGACAGTCAAAGGCTCCCGACAGTGATCACAAATTGGTGCAAGGTCAGAAGATAAAAAATGCCGGTGGCTAAAAAGGCAGTGTCCAATGCGGAGACGGGCTAAAACGACTCCTTCGCGACGACGACGGCTCGAAGTACACCAGGGTACCGGGTGTCGTTTAAGCTCCCGGGGCTTATTGTCCATAGCCCCATTCCAGTCTTCGTCCCATCGTGATAGAATAAGCTTACATAGAGCTCGACGAAGATCTTCCGAAGTAATAAAAGAACTAAAACACTGCGAATTTAAACGTCGGCAGCTTCATTGCCCGGCAGCCCCACATGTCCAGGAACCCACACAAACGACATACTAACAAAAACCGCAGGCATTAGCGATCGAATGGAGGACATCCTGGACACGCTGTATCAGGGGGTGGTAACTGTATAGCGACTTAATGATTTAAAGGGCACTCAAGCAGTCAGAGGCAATGACCCAGGACTGCGTTGCTTGCCGACGAACATATAAAGGTGCCTGGTAGATACTGTGGAGCTCGGCGATAAAAATGGAACACTGCGGTAAAAGATGAAAGCTAAAAGTCCGGTGCTCATGGATAAAAGCAGATCCTACTCCCCGGTCGTCCTTCGAGCCGTCCGTGTGCACGAAGAAACAGCGAGCGAAACGCGACTGGAGTTCCAGAAAGGAGGAGCGAATAGACGAGGCCGGACAGGTCGATTTGGGCGTCGACAGCAAGGAGAGGTCAAAGCGGGCCTCCGAGCGGATCCACGGCGGAAAGCGTGTTTCCCCTAGGGGCAAGGAAGCCGGCAAGGTAATATTCACGATACGAAGGAAGGACCGGCACCGAACTCCAGGAGGGAGTAGAGCTGATGGACGGGATAAGTAATGGCGATCCAATGAGTCATTAAAAAACAAATTAAAAGACGGATGTTGCGGCAGACTAGCAAGTCTGCAAGCATAGCGATATAAAAGAACATCACGCCGATAAGAAAGGGGAGACTCAGCAGCTTCGGCACACAAGCTGACGACTGGACTGGTTACAAAAGCCCCAATACTCAAGCGTATGCCTCTGTGATGTATGGGGTGGAGACACTTAAAACAGTTGGTCGAGCCGAAGAATACACTACGCAACCGTAGTCGAGCTTCGACCGGACCAGAGAGCGATATAGTCGTAAAAGAACAGTGCTATCAGCTCCACAGGATGTGCCAGCTAAAACACGTAAGGGGACGGTCACACCTACCCTTTAGATAGGAAATATGGGAATACCAGCTAAGTTTAAGATCAAGCACCAGTCTGAGAAACTTTACCTCGCCTGCGAAAGGCAGAACGTCTGGACCGAGATGGAAAGTAGGATCAAGGAATGCCTTTCGGCGCCAGAAGTTTACACAGACGGTTTTTTTCAACTGAGAACTTAAAACCGTTCTCAACACTCAGGCGGTCGAGACAAACTTGGAGGCGGCGTTCTAAAAGACAGGTGCGCCGAGAACTACTGTAGATTGCGAAATCTTCAACGAACAGTAAACAAGACACTCCGCGAGGGACACAGTCCACGATGGGGTTGATCGCAATGGAAAATAGGGTGACGCTGAGTACCGAGCCCTGCGGTACTCCGTTCTCTCGAGTAAAAAACCGCGATGAAACCGAACCCACGCGAACTCGAAAGGTGCCGTTCTTCATAAACTCCCGAAGAAACAGAGGGACGCGGCCACGAAAATTCCATTCGTGGAGCGTAAGTAGAATACCATACCTCCAGCAAGTGTCATAAGCCTTCTCCAGATCAAAAAACACAACTTTCTTAGAAAGCCGTTCATGATCTGGGTGGAGAGCGAAACTAGATGGTCAACCGTGGGACGGCGACGACGAAAACCGCACTGGACGTTCGACAGGAGATTCCGGGATTCAAGCCACCACGTCAAACGGCCATTAATCATGCGCTCCATCACCTTGCAGACGCAAATGGTGAGAGAAATATCCTTCCCAGCCTTCAAAATCGGTATGACGGTGGCCTCACGCCATTTCTCGGGAAAACAGCCGTCAATCCAGATGCGATTATAGACGGCAAGGAGGAAAGCCCCCCAGGGGCCTACTTCGGTAGGTACGGGTTTGGCGCACCCGGGGTCCCGAGCCAACGGTCTCCCTTGTGTGGGCTCCTCTTCGTGGTTGAGACGGTCAACAGGCCCAACCACGTGTAGGCCGTGCGTGGAGATCCGTGGAGAAGGTTTTTAGATTCTTGTCTAGTTTAGAGTTTAGGATTTAGTGAACGAAATTTTTAGTAGGTTTTGATTGATGTTTTTTATGTACGTGAATTTTTAATAGGTTTTGTTACACTTGTATAGTTTTTAGAAAGTTTTATATCTGGCTTTTGCCATATCCTCGGCAGTATTATTCGTGCAGCGACTGACTAGATGTTAGTGTGTAAAGGTATATCGTCTACATATAGGTCATTTCTGACCAGCACCATAGTGCCCCGTGCGCAGGAATGCCCTCTTCAGGAGGAAGATCACGCCTGAAGGGAGTATATTGCCTTAGTTGGAAGGAATATTGAGGACGTAGCTTAGTCTCCTGTAAATAGACGACTAATGGATCGTACCTACTGAGTAATAAATCAAGCCTAAGCCCACGTACGTTCCATTGTATGATCGTCATTGGAACGTCGGAATATAAGGTGAAGGGTTATTCCACCTTATGACGACTTCGAAGGTGGCCGAATCAGTTTGCCCTTCTGTTTTGGGTTTTGGACTAACCCCTTTAACGTCAGAGTTATTGGGTCTGTTTCTGGAAGTCATCCTGGCAGTGTGGTGCGTATCCTGTCCATCACCTCTACGGAAGAGGCCCCTTTCCCGATAGAGAACTTCGGTTCAAGGGCCCCAAACCGATTGGACACGGAGATCGACGAGGACGATAAGCGTCGATCTGAATCCTCACCGGAAGACTCCTCAGAGGAGGAACTTTTAGATGCCCTGGGACTCTTCTTGCGGCTAGCCGGTTTGCTGGTATCCTTAAGGAAATCGGACTTCGTATAAGTTGTCTTAAATTGTTTGGGCGGGGCATCGTAAACAACTGGCTTGTTGGTCTTGCCGGATTTTGATGCTTTAGATGGTGACAGTACTGGTGATTTCCTTCCTGACGGAGGCTTAGGCGGTGTAGGTGCAGACGCTGTTGTTTTAGCAGGCTTCGGAGATGGAATAATGATTTTCTCAGAAATTGTGGCTTCACGTGTATCACTGCTCTGAGTGGCGATCTCGCGCCTCGGTACAGGCTTAGCAGCTACCAAGGTATAAGTAGCAGACCGTGGGAGGGATGCTATGCGAGTACGCGCGAGTTTCCGGGCTTCCGAGGACACCTCTTTCACCCGGATCTCATGTATCGCCTTTTCCTCAATGAAGCGTGGGCAATCTCGAGAGCTGGATGGGTGTTCTCCAGCACAATTCATACATTTAACTGGCGAGGTGCACGCACCTTCGTGAAGTGACATCGCACAGTTACAGCAGGTAGGCGTACCGTTACAAAACGCGCTAGTGTGTCCGAAGCGCTTACACTTATAACATCTAAGCGGGTTAGGTATATAAGGGCGTACCTCAATTGTCTCGTAAACTGCCCTAAGCCTTTGTGGGAGATTACCCATTCAAAGGTCAGGAACAGGGTACGGGTAGGAACCAATTCCCCTCGCTCTCGTCGCTGCACGCGGTACACAGCCGTCACACCTTGATCTTGTGTTTTCCATGATTTCCTCATTAGTCATTCCATCCAAATCATGCGTGTTAACCACTCCGCTCGAGGAGTTGAGGCTCTTATGCTTTGTGACATTCACCGGATAGCTGCGTAACAAGTTGGCCTTCAAGAGGACTGCTGCCTGGGAGACAGATTGTGCTTCCACCAGGAACGTGCCATTTCTGGAACGAGTACAAGATGTAACCGGACCAGCTATCTTATCCAAACCCTTTTGGATTACAAAAGGGTTCAGTGACAAAAAGTTCTTCCCTTCCTCAGTTCTGGTTACGACCAAGTAGCGAGGACCCAGGACTCGACTACTTCCTTTCCACTTACCTTCACAGTTGTTGGTTTGAATTTAGGTGCCATAGCGGGAATGTCCTCCACCATTGCAAACGTCTCCGATGGCGTGCTCACATCCTGGGCGCCACCCCGGCTTAGGTGAGAGTCCTGGCCTGGACCTTGCTCACCTCAGGGTCACACCTCCCAGTGTAAAGACAGAGGGACCTAATCGCCTTCAGGAGTGTAACAGCTCATGCAATAGCCCCTCCCCGGGACTGACCTTTATCAGCGGATACGAACACAGTCCTACATGGTAACAAAGGGGCTGGGAATTACGCGTTACCCAGTCACCCCTTGCGCTTCCCACTGCAACTGCCCGCGCTATGTTACCCGTCAGACATGTGTTCAGGGAGGAAAAAAGAAAAGAAAAAATAAATAAATGAGGTCAAACACCTAAGTGGACCATGGTTTGGGTGGTTGAAGGAGCACTCTCACCTCGCGGAGGAACCCAGTCGAGAGATTACACCAGAGCCTCTTCTGCCAGCTTTCGGGGTTACTGATGGGCCTTCTCGGTAACCGTAGCAGTCCTGGGGCACACCAAGTCCCCACCGTACATCTCCCCATCAGTCAGTCCCCTACTTCTTGTTGCCCAACCCTCGGGACAAGGACCGCAGAGGTTGGATTTTGAGGGGCAGCGAGTTGTCTGGATAAGTTTTTTCCAGGGTTTCCCCATATCCCCATTTTCTGTGGATCCTGTGCTCATTTGAATGTCATTTAATTCATCGGCCAATATCATATACGTTGGAGGACGTCAAAATAAGTTATTACTCTCCTGTCAGATCATGGAAGATATACCGTAGACGTGAAATAGTGATGTTAATAATATAGGTATAATATATTCTGGAGTAGGAGTACAATATCACTATGTTAGAGGAGATGAATTACATTATATACCACATTCACATCTTCCTCTACCCATCACAAATTCCACATTCTGATTTTGTATACTCTTAGCTAAAAAGAATTCTTACATGCTTCATTTTTCTCCATTTATATGCCGCCTTTAACATCGAAGATCACATCAACGGCTATTTTTGCGTGAAAATATCACTTTTTCAGCGATTGTACATTTAATATTTGTGTAACGTTGGGTTTGTTTACGTAAGATTTGCTTAATAAAAGTTTGTTCACACACGCATTTACAGTCCTATTTCGTACTTCCAGACGGGAATGAAAGGTGTACCCCTGAATTTAGAAGCAAGGATGCTGATCACCAGCCCAAGAGGCAGTCGCGTGCATTTTCCTTAATCATTAATGAAATGGATATTTTGCCATAGACAGTTTCAAATTATGGGATAATTTAGTTTTATCGTTTCCTGAATTTCATGCTATATGGTGAAACGGCATTGAACTTACCATATAGGATTATGATTAATGCGGAGGGGATTCGGCACTGAAACCTGTGGTTTATTGCCCCAAGTGGGGCATCCCCGGGAGGAATGATAATGCGAGGGGAGCCAGAGTGCAGCCGACCCAAGGCGCCGAGACACTCGCCAACACTTCTGCCCTGAAAGAGACCATCGGATGAAAGATGTGAAATAATAATGGTGATGAAATGGAGGGATAGGAAGCTCGGGAGATGTAATTATCCTACCCAGCATTCGCTTGGTGACCAGGGAAAGGCCCGAAAAAAACCCATGGGTCAGGAAGATCTGTCACGGGAATCGAATGTTGGCAACTGGCCATATAAAATGTTACTCTTGTATGCCATGAGCTCGTGTGAAGAATTTTAGTATATTAACCCTTTAAAGCATGGTGGTTTCAGGTGGCAACATTAGGCTTTATTTACCTTGAATAATATTTTAGTGCGGTTCTTTGGTTGTACTGGCCTTTGTCAATTATACACACACAATTTTAAGAACTTTGAATTGTATTATTTTTACAATTACACTGTAGTGTTTTTTAGTATAAAAAGGCAAACTCCAAGCAACTGCAGTCAAATGACACCCCGTCAGCAGCCGAGCATGCCATCACACCGATTATTTTACTTGGGCCCTCCCCGTCCTTTACCACAGGAACATTTGACTGCAGTTGCCGAGATTCGAACCCACGACGTTTAGTTTTGAATGGATGGCCAGTCCAAACCTATCACTTTAACGATCATGGCTATTCGAATCAATTGCGTTGAGGCACCTTAGAAAGTGATATTAGAAGCGGTTTAGCAAGTACAGCATGGCCGGCATAAGTAGCAAAATAATTCATGCAGCAAAGGGTTAAACTAAAATGCAGGAGATTTAGCTTGGCCCCCTGTTGGTAGAAAGAGAGAGAAATAGGTACTCACCATCTTTTCCAACCCGCCCCTCTTTAACGGCCAGCCAGGCAGGGCACACACACATCAATGGCGGATGATCCTTCTTCGCCTGTTCGTTCTTCGTACTCCAATGTCAATGTCAAAATGTTCACTATCTGAATCATCTTCTAAATTAATTATGAACCTATCACTAATTTCATCTATTAATCCATCTTTCTCCCAATAAACCTGTTCTATCTTTTCAACGTGTTCACAAGCTCCCCGCCAATTTTGTTCGGACAATTTACCTACTGCACTATCAAACAAAAGTTTTACCTCACCATGCTTAGATGACATATTGTGTTTCGCGGCATACTTTTTTATCTGTGTCCATATAAGTTCTATAGCATTTAAATCACAATGATACGGAAGTAGTAGTATTACAGCGTGGCCGTGCATTTACGCTATGCGGTCTATTTCATAAATTTTCAGACTGTCTTTTTTCAGCTTTATTAAATTTTTTTAAGTACAGTATTGGTGGAATGCGGATCAAACTCAATATTATTGTCACGGAGCCATGATTGCATTACTGATTTAAGTGATGATATCGGAGCCTTGTTAATTTGAGTAGAATGATAAGCGGCGTTGTCTATTACTATAGCACTATTGGGGGAATGTTGTGTAACAACTGATTAATAAATCAATTTTTAAATGTTTCACTATCCATTTCTTCATAATAGCCTTTGCTTAATTTTGATTTACAACTCAGAAGAGCATTGGGAATGAAACATGTCGAACTCCCCGCGTGTAAGAAAACGCTGTCCTTTGCCTATGGGGATGCGTAGTGGAAATTCAAAATCGTCCTCTTCACTTTTCCACACTTTGTTTTTCGTATAATTTATATTGATCCAGATTTCATCTAAGTAAATAAAAGGGGCACCGAAAGTCCTTACTTCTTTCATTTTTCTTAGAAACGCGAATCTTTTGGCACCAACGTCTGGCAGTACCATCATCCGCGTGAGTTCTTTACAAATCTAAATTTCATTTGATGCAGTACTTTTCGCAAGCTTCATTGAACAATGTTCCCATTGAACAATTTTTTTTTCTTTTAGAACTTTATTTATGTCTTCCAAGCTGGGAAGAAAATCAGTCCGATAGAGTGAATAAATAGATTGCCTTATTGCAGCGGCACAGAAAGAGTCTATTGCTGTTTTTGTGGGTTTTGCAATAGGGCGTTTTTTTACCAGGAGTCTCTACGAAATTGCCATTTAATTGCACTTCATTTTGTTCTTTAAGTATTCTTTTGACAGTACGAGATGAAACACCTGTAGCTAAAGCAGTTCTTTGAATTATGCTCGACACAGATATAGTTGACTTTCTGCATTTTAGGGACTCGCATTTGTCTTTAAAAATTAATGAACCTTAATCACAATTTCCCTACCATCTGATCTTATAGCCTTTCCCTTTCTTCCCACGACTCCTAGTACTAACGTAGACACTAGCACTATTCCCAGCAGTATGTTTAAAATAATCACAAGATTTTCAACTTCTAAAAACTTTTTTCACGTTTCCAACACGTTAACAACCAATACTTCACTTGCAACACATCGGCAAATGGCAAAACATGGCGACCTAGTCGGAGGAAGGGTGGTAACCGACTCTTTCGGCGCCAGAAGTTAACGCAGACTGTCTTCTCAGTAGAGAACCGAAAGCCGTTCTTAGAGCTCCAGTCCTGAAGGTTGTCTAAGCATTGCTGTAGACGACGCTCTAGGAAGGGAGTACGCTGAGAAGTACAGTAGATGGCGAAATCGACCACCAATAAGCACGAGGAAACCCCTCGAGGAACACAATTAGAGATAGAATTAATCGCGATAGCAAACAGTGTAACACTTAGTACAGATCCTTGTGGGACCCCGTTCTCTTGGATAAAAAGGTTTGAAAACACCGAGCCGACCCTAACTCGGAAAACGAGATCGTTCATAAACTCCCGAAGGAACATGGGCAGGCACCAGACGAAAACCGAACCTTCCAGTCATCTAACTTTATCCGTTGCTCCGCGCTGCACTATCTGTCCCTTTGTGCGCGCCGGCCACGCTATCGCAATA
Organism: Mantis religiosa; assembly: GCA_030765055.1. Classification (NCBI taxonomy): domain Eukaryota; kingdom Metazoa; phylum Arthropoda; class Insecta; order Mantodea; family Mantidae; genus Mantis; species Mantis religiosa. The sequence goes on from CM060950.1 coordinate 188,996,609, forward strand.
ATGGCTCGCGACACTGCTCCCTCAAGGCTGGACGTCCCGAACAGCACCATCTGGATGCGGTAGACCACGTCGTTAATCCTTTTACCACCCGGTACGGTGCTTGACAGGGTTGTTGAAGTTTAGGGCAGCGTCCTTTGGTCCGGGTATAGCGATACAACCAGACCAGGTCACCTTGCCTGAACCCTTGGCTGTTGGCTTGCCTGTCGTATCGGGTCTTCATGCGGTCGCTCGCCATCTGGATGTTCTGAAGAGCCATCCCATGCATGTCGTGGAGATGATCCACGAGGTTTTCCACATTCTCGGTTGCTGGCAGTTTTGCGTCTGGGGGACTCCCAAAAGCCTGGTCACAAGGGAGGCGTAACTCTCAGCCGAACACTACGCTGGCTGGAGTCATCCCAGTGGTGTCCTGTGTTGACGAGCGGTAGGCCAGCAGGAACAGTGGCCCCTTGACGTCCGAATCTCACTGATGGCTGGCCATGACCTTCCTCAGGTGTTCTTCTAGATGTACCTTTAGACCATGCCGTCTGACTGGGGATTTAGAGGCGTTATACGGGTCTTGTTAACCCCAAGTCTATCCAGTGGCTGCTTCTTTACGTTAAACTCAAAACTGGTGCCCTGGTCGCTGTGGAGCTCTAACGGCACCCCAAAATGGCAGGACACTTGCTCCATGAGGCAGTCTGTAATTGTCTTTGCCTCCTGGTTCGGGATGTCATACACCCCCGGCCACTTGGCGAAGTAATCCAAGGTCACCATCAGGTAATTTGTGCACCGATAGGACACTGGGAATGATCTAGCTATGTCGACAGAGATGTGTTCGAATGGCGCTCCAACGTTGTAATGCTGCATGCGACCCCGGCTCCTAGTTTGGGGCCCGCGACACACTGCGCACGCGTGACATTGACAGCACTATCTCTCAGCTGCTCGGAGCCTCAGCCAGTAGTAGCGCTGTCTGTTTTGATCGTTCGGCTTGCTCACAGCTGTCCTCCTGAAGTACCGGTGTGCGCTTCCTCTAAGAAATCCGGGGAAGTACCAACTGTTCTCTCTGCGACTTCCCATCAGGTGATTCCCATACCCGGAACAGCACGCCCTCTTTGATCTTCAGCGAGTCCCATTGGGCCCACTAGGACTTCTCTGCGACGCTTCTTGGTGAGATGTCCTCCCATGTCGGCCTTGTCTCTGCCTCCTATTCCTTCAAGAGTGGGTCCAAGTCGGCGGCCGTCAGCTGCTCCCTCCTCAGGCCTGCGTTATCCCAGCCATCAGCAGGAACTGCCGTGACCACTCTGGCAACTGCGGCACGCTCCTTCTCTTCCACTCTTGTGCACTGACCGCAATCTTCCGGTCAGGGTCTTCGGGACATGGCATCTGCGTTACCGTGCCTCTTCCCTCTACGATGTTCAGAGGTGAAGTCGTACTCCTGCAGCCTCTGGACCCAACGGACTGTTGGCCTTCCGGGTTATTAAAGCTCAATAACCAGGCGAGAGCGGAGTGGTCAGTCCTCAAGTGGAATGGCTGACCGTACAGGTATTTCGGAAGTACTCCAAGGTCTTCACCACCATCAGTAGTTCTCGCCGGTTAATGCAGTAGTTTTTCTCTACCTTGGATATTGTATTGCTGTAGTAGGATATTACCCGCTCGTGGCCATCCTGGACTTGGAATAGGACGCCTCCAATGCAATGGTCGCTGGAGTCCGTGTCCACAATGAATGCGCCGCCTGATTGTAGGAATCCCAAAATAGGAGCACTGCAAAGCGTCTTCAAGTGGTGGAAAGCGCCTTCGGCGTCCTCCGTCCACACATAAGGACGGTGTTCTTCTGCCAGAAGAGTGAGGGCCTTGGCGATGTTGGAGAAGTCCTCTATGAAGCGGCGGTAATAACTGCACAGCCCTAGGAAACTGCGGAATTCAATTTTATTATCCTTCGATCGAGGCCTATCTCTCACGGCTTGTGTCTTCTCTGAGTATGTAGCCACTCCGGTTGGTGAGACTATGTGGCCCAAGTAGTTGACTTCCTTGCGGAAGAGCTGGCACATCTTCGCGTTCAGCTTCAGGTTGGTCACCTACAGTCTCTGTAGCATCTTGCCCAGGTCTTCGAGATGGTCTTCGGATGTCTTGCCGACGATGATGTCAAGGTATAGCAGGCAGGCGTCATAAGTCAATCCTCTCATCACTGACTCCATCAGGCGCTGGAAGGTAGCTGGTGCGTTGCAGAGGCCATGGGCATAACTGTGAACCGCCAAAGCCCTCTGGTCTGTTGAAAATGCGGTGTTTTCCTTGTCTCTCGGGTCTAGAGAAACCCGACTTCACTTCCAGGGTCGAGAACCACTGCGCACCAGCAAGCGTGTCCAGGGTGCCGTCAATCCGCGGTAAGGGGAAACAGTCCTTCCTGGTGAAAACGTTCTGCTTCGTGTAGTCCACGCAGAAGCGTAGCTCGCCGTTCTTCCTTGTGACAAAAAATACGGGGGACACCAAGGACTGTCAGACTCTTCAGTCACTCCCCTGGATCTCATGTCCTCCAGCATGTCTCGCCGGCGAAACGCGTCTATGTGGTTGCCAAATGGGCCGGGCGTCTCCGGTGTCGATGCGGTAAAGCACTTTGTCCGTGCGGCCGTAGTCGCTTTTGTCCTGACTAAAACGTCCTTCTATCGTCTCAGTAGTTGTCGAACCTTTTCTAGCTGCTCAGGGCTCAGGTGGTCGGCCGCCCTCTCCAGTAAGCCTTCCAGCCGGGAGCCCAGGTGTGGCGTCGGCACCGGCTTCTGTGTATTGTCGATTGCTGTCACGCTGACCACGGGCTCACACGTCTCCAACTCCGTCCCGGCCTGGACATCGTAATCAGTGTCTGTCAGGGTGAGCAGCATTACCGGCACATACTCTCGGCACGGAAACAATGTCCTGGCTACGTAGAGCCCGTACACGGGTGTCTTCCGGTCCAGCATCAGGTTCTTGGTTCGCTGGCCTTCCAGTCGCACCGTCACCACCACCTCGTTTCTCGCAGAGATAACGTCTTCCCTCAGGTCGACCCTGCAGATTCCCAGGCGTTCTCAGGATTGCCGTAGTATCACGTCTTCCCCATTGAGCCGCAGGCCCTTCCTGCCGACGTCGACCGTCACCTCGTGGCTGCTGAGGGCATCCAGTCCTAGTATTACCTCCTCAGCCACCTCCGCGACGAAAAACCATTGACACACGGCACTCCGTCCCAAGATCAACTTCAGTAGAGCCTCCTTCTCGACAGGCAAGGTGTCGCCCGAGGCCGTCATAAGCTGGTATGATCGGCTTTGTTTTCTCAACGGCAAACCCCTGGCTACGTAAGGTCCGATGACCGTCACGGTTGCCCCGATGTCCACGAACACGTGGCATGACTTTCCTCTCACCCAACCGTAAGCGATCAGGCTGTCATCCATACCCCGGCTGACGGCGCGCAGTGTAACTCAATGACATGGTGGTGATGGCACCGACGTGCCCCTCGCTACGGTGGCTCTTACTCGTTTTCGGGCTGTTCTCCCTGGTGTGGGCAGTCTCTCTCCAAATGTCTCGGCTGGCCACACCCCCAACACACGCCACTTGGTCTTCGCCGGCGTCCCTCGGCTGGTCTTCGGTCCCCATTGTAGCGGATACTCCTTGTACTGGAAGTCGGGGTAGCCGTCACCTTGGTCGCTTCCATCTTCAGTGCGGCCGTTAGCGCTTCGTGGATAGATTTGTAGTCAACAAGCATTAGGCGCTGAGTATCTCGGCCTCTCGTACCCCGTCGACGAGTGTGTAGGCGGCCTCTCGGGATACGAACTCGGGTGGGAGGTTGACGAAGGCTTTGTTGGCCAGCTGTTTGCCAGGGCGGACTCCTGCAGCGTCTCCCCTGATTGCAGCGACCTTGACTTCACTTGGCTGCGGTAGGCTGCAGCCAAGCGGTGGTTTACGAAGCGGTTTCTCAAGACTTAAAACGTTGACGTGCCGTCGTACTTTGGTGGTTTGACGCGCACAGATGTTGTGTCGCTTCCCGGCACCTCGGCCTTCAAATCCTTAAACCTCATGCCGACGATATCCTCCACTATGACGTTCAGAGACTTGGTGTTGCTGTCGGCCTTTTCTTCTACGTTGTTAACGCGGTTCGCCAGGTCTTCGACGTCTTCCACCATAGCTTTGAGGGACTTGGTGTTACTATCGGCCTTTCCCTCTAAGTTATTAAGACGCTCGTCCGCTTGCCCAGCTCCGCGACGTTATCCCTCACGCCGGTTAACTGCTCTTCAAATTTTGCGGCGAGGGCTCGTTCGCCGCCTTTATTACGGTTAGTTCGGTTTTCACTTCGGCCATCGTCGCGGCCAAGTTCTTATTTGGCGCTTCCGTCTTCGCTGTTAATTCGGCCTTAATTTCTTCCATCTTCTCCAAAATATTTTCCAATGCAGCCTCCGTCGTCGTATGTTCCACTTCTGACACCAATTGTGACATTGTGGGTTCGTAGAATTAAAATTCCAGTAGCAGAAATTCCAAAATGCTCTTTATTTCCGTAGAAACACAGTTTGTACACCCTTGGCAGCAGAAACCGAATGACGTAACATAGACAAATACAATCTCACGTAGCTCCTACACACGTAAATGAACAAAGTGTTCACTTTCAAAACACAAATGTACGCACACGTCGATTAGATTTATCATCAAAACGCAAGACCCGAGAGATGCGAAACATCTTTAGTGACATTGTAGCAGGGAAAAGGCTCCTACCTGATTCTGGATCCCATAAGCCGCTTGTTGATTCACCATACGATTTGTAAACGCCAGCTAGTAATAATATACCAATATATGTATCCAATGTAATTTCATCCAAATCTTCCCATTTATCACCGTACACTCTTCGGCCCTCAATATTAGTCGTTTTCAACACAATATTGTTCATAATTACTTGAAAGGCAGATTTGATATCACTTACTCTGGACGTAGCATACCTGGTTGGACCAGGTGTTCGTTTTATTATGTTTACACTGGAGGACCTTCCATGTTGTGGAAAGGGTACCAAACTCCAATTGATGTTCTAATTTTCCGAATGAATTACTGCTACATCTAGCAAATTATTTCTGTCATTACTAAGCTCTTAGTCTGAAGCACAGACTTCCAGTTGTGATGTAGCTTTAGTGCTACCTTCACTAATATGGGCTCTCTTCTGAAATTTCCTAGCTATCAGATATATCGCCTAATGATTCTAACCTCTTCAAGAGTTGTATTTTCATGTAACGGTAAAAAATATACGTTATATTACTTCGATATTGATTTTTGCAATCATTCACGCATATTTGTGATTGTTTAATTGATTTATTTGTTTGGGACTTGTACGTGTACGGGTTTCATGTATTTTTCCCTTCGAGAGTTGAATTGTTTTCATGACATGATTAAATATGTACATTGACGAATCAATTTCGTGCTCGTTCAGTGCTTATTTTTCTTGGGCTGTCCTGTTTTGAATGCTATCTTTTCATTTTTCCGGATTGTACATCTGCTTGCTAAAACTATCAGTCACGCCTGTTTATTTTGCAATTTGGAGCGAGACTTCCTCATCCGCCCCTTATGGGAAAATCTTAAAATATTTTTTCTAAACGAAAAAAAAAAAGATTCCATGAGCCTCATTTGCTGACTACCTAAAGCTTACACCGGAGGGCAGGAGAGAGAGGGAGAGAAAGCTCTTCGGACCTATTAGGTAAAGTCTGTTTAGTCAACGGCTGTGCACTTCGGACTCAAAGGAACCTGTCCTTCCCGCCCACTAATGACCGTCATAAATCTATCTCCACACTTCAGAAATGGAACACGGTCGAGGACCAATAGCAACCATGATTTTCTTGAAATGACAGTCATATGTTTACCCCACATGGAGTCTCAGTTGCCAAAGTTCCAACTTCCAGTTGATCTCCACAATATGGAGACTGTGGGAGGGAAATGCGGTGGTAAACGCAAATGAAGTAGTAGATTACTTTCAGTCAAGTGAAAATAATCAAAGTGATAACAATAGTGTGAATAAATTGGAAAGTTTTGCTGGGCCCAGTTATGTTACTGGAAAAGTCTAAAAAAAATTTATATCGGGGTCTCTTTCTAAGCAAATTCAAGCGCTTGTTTCAAACACATATAAATATGTCCTGAAAAATTAGCTTGGTAAGGGGTCGTGCAATAAACGTGATGATAAATTCTGGGTATTCACAGAAATACAGTAAGAAATATTGTGACGAAAGGAATACGAAAGACGCCAATCAAGTGTGGAAACAAAAGGAAACCTTTCTCTAAAGAAGATAATTTCACATGCGATTTAGTTCGTCGAGGAATTTATAGATTCTATGCAGAAGGGAGAGCGCCCACCTTCGACGAATTGGTTGCACATTTGCAAGACATTTGTGATTTTCTTTATGGGCACTGCATTTTGCGCGGCCTCCTAAAGGAGCTGGGTTTCAAATACCACACTTTGAACAAGATAAGGGTTATTATGGAATCCAGTAGAATTGTAGCTTGGAAGTTTCGCAGTAATGGACATAAGATAATTTATTTAGACGAAATTTCGTACGATACCCATGACCAATTGAGAAAGGTGGCAACCTTGCAGCACGGTCTGGGAGGAGGGCCGGTGTTGTAAAACGATTATAAGGGTTCGTCAAAGGAGTCGGCCGACGTGCACATGAGTTAACTAAACAGACTTTATATGCTGTAATGTACGCCAGGCTACTTCAATCCTGATGTAAACGTCTAAGAGGAAAAAGATGCAGACACTTACTATCACTCTCTATTCTCTTCTAGGCATAATTAATTAGCAATTTGGATTCATAAGGCAACATTCTTATAAATATTCTTAGTTGTTTCAAATTTATAGGTACCGGATATATACAATTGCTTTGACTCTTAGGGGGTTGGGCTTCATAACTTTTTGTGAAATTAATATCCTAATAACGCTGTTTCTTTAACAAAAATGGTCTGGTGAAGTGAGCATTAAATTTTCTCCTTTGTTGTGCACCCAATATACAGAATTTGCATAGCACCACGTAGGTTCTATTATTCCATCTTTTAGTATTTCTTTCATTATCAAATCTACTATTTGTACCTTTTCGCATTCTAATAAACTTTTATCTAAATGTCAACATGGTTTCACCAAAGGTAGATCTACAACACTGATTTACGTGATCTTCATAAATCAAGTTTATGCTTTTCTTGACAAAAACTAATTTGTAGCTGTGTGTGTGTCTCTGTGTGTGTGTGTGTCTGTGTGTGTGTGTGTCTGTGTGTGTGTGTGTGTCTCTGTGTGTGTGTCTCTGTGTGTGTGTGTCTCTGTGTGTGTGTGTGTGTCTCTGTGTGTGTGTCTCTGTGTGAGTGTGTGTGTGTGTGTCTCTGTGTGTGTGTGTGTGTCTCTGTGTGTGTGTGTGTGTGTGTCTCTGTGTGTGTGTCTGTGTGTGTGCCTGTGTGTGTGCCTGTGTGTGTGTCTGTGTGTGTGTGTGTCTGTGTGTGTGTGTGTGTGTGTGTCTGTGCGTGTGTCTGTGTGCGTGTGTCTGTGTGTGTGTCTGTGTGTGTCTGTGTGTGTCTGTGTGTGTGTCTGTGTGCGTGTCTGTGTGCGTGTCTGTGTGCGTGTGTGTATGTGTGTGTGTCTGTGTGTGTGTCTGTGTGTGTGTGTCTGTGTGTGTGTGTCTGTGTGTGTCTGTGTGTGTCTGTGTGTGTGTGTCTGTGTGTGTGTCTGTGTGTGTCTGTGTGTGTGTCTGTGTGTGTGTCTGTGTGTGTGCCTGTGTGTGTGCCTGTGTGTGTGTCTCTGCATGTGTCTGTGCGTGTGTCTGTGTGTGTGTCTGTGTGTGTGTCTGTGTGTGTCTGTCTGTGTGTGTGTGTGTGTCTGTGTGTGTCTGTCTGTGTGTGTCTGTGTGTGTCTGTCTGTGTGTGTCTGTCTGTGTGTGTCTGTGTGTCTGTCTGTGTGTGTGTCTGTGTGTGTCTGTCTGTGTGTGTCTGTCTGTGTGTGTCTGTGTGTGTCTGTCTGTGTGTGCCTGTCTGTGTGTGTCTGTGTGTGTCTGTCTGTGTGTATGTCTGTGTGTGTCTGTCTGTCTGTGTGTGTCTGTGTGTGTCTGTCTGTGTGTGTGTGTGTGTGTCTGTGTGTGTCTGTGTGTATGTCTGTGTGTCTGTCTGTGTGTATGTCTGTGTGTATGTCTGTGTGTATTTTTTTTTTTTTTTTTTTTTTTTAATTTATTGAACTTTAACAGCATGCCCCGTTACAGAGTAACATTACATGCATTTAATTACATAGATACATTATAAATAGTAATCACATTTTGATATTATTTTACAATAATTTTTTAAATATTAGAATTTAAATGTTCAATTCACGTATTGTTTTAAAATAAAAATTGTTTACAAGTCAATTGAATTAACATATATACAAAAAGCTTTCAAATGTTTATTTATAAGGTTTTGGTTTGACACTGGCCAATTTCCTCCATTCTTGTGTACTTCTTCAATCAACTTGTCCCTCTGATGTTTTGTGTCTCTACATTCATAAATGAGGTGGTTTGCGGTCTGCTGTGGGCTATTGCAGGTGCATTGGGGATCATCTATGATATGAAATCTATACAAGTAAGCTTTAGTTTTTCCATGTCCTGATACCATTGCAGTGAATGTCGCTGTTAATGGTAGTTTTGTCTTAAGACGATCCTTTATCAAAGGGAAGAATGATTTGGTAAGGGCTCCTTTACTTGTACTGCTCCATCTCTGTTGCCACTGTAGATGTCCTGCCCTCTCTATTTCAGTTTTCAAAGAAGATTTTGGTACCTTGTTGTAAATAGTCTTTATTTCGATGTCTTCAGCAGCTGATTTTGCTAATATGTCTGCTAGCACGTTACCAGTAACTCCTGCATGTGCTTTCACCCAACTAAAGTGTATTGTCCACTGATTTCTTTCTAAAGTTCCTAGTCTATTAAGTGTCTCCTCAAGGAATATAATTGTGTTTATTGTTGTTTTGTAAGGTGGATAGTGCCACTTGACTATCTGTAAATATGGCTACAGTCTTCTCTTTGTTCAGCGTATTTGCCATGTTTTGTAGCTCTTCAAGTGCTTTCAAAATAGCCAGTTGTTCGGCCTGATTGTTTGAACACCTTCCATCCAGCCTGAATTGCAGTTGTCGAATTACAGTATTGTGCTTGTACAGAACTACAGCAGCCCCGACTTTTTCATCTGATTTACTCCCATCCGTAAAAATTTGAAAGACGTATGCCCCATCATCCTCAACTGCTTTTATATGAGGTCGTTCTGCTGGATGGTTCCAGACGCTTGGTGGTAGGGGTGCATCATAGTCACGTTCACTGTGTATATCATTATACAGTTTTATTTTGCCTTGTATTGTTATACCAATTGGCTGGATGCCAGCAATAACACAAGATGCATCATAAGAAATTGTCCTATATGCCTTCGTCATTTTTATATTGAACAATCTCTGAATCCTCTGGAATTTTTTAATGTTCTTCTGCTTTTCTAGGGCAAATCCCCACACAGGAGCACCATAAGTTAAAATAGGTTCTATTGCGCCTTTATAAATAGTTTCTAGCGCCTTATTTCCCAGTCCCCAAGTGAGTTTTACGCACTTGGAAAGATTATGCAGAAGTCGTAGCGCTTTGTCATGTACTTGATCTATGTGGTGATCAAAGCTAAACTTCCTATCAATGTAAATACCAAGATATTTAATAACATCCACTTGTTCCAGAGTTTTATTGCTCAGATATATGCTGATTGCTTCATTATGATTAGTTTTCTTCTTTGATATTACCAAAACTTTTGATTTTGAGTCGTTAAACTGGATTTTATTCTCTTTAGCCCATAACTCAATTTTCTTTATGTCCTGATTTGAAAAATTTTCAGCATCTAATATACTTTTTCCTTTTGTCATGACAAGTAAATCATCAGCAAATGCTATTACCTCTGTCCGCGTTGTAAATTCCAATTTTAGCAAAGAGTTATATAGTATATTCCAAAGTCCAGGCCCACAACAAGATCCTTGCGGACAGCCTCGCTGGACCCGTACTTCAGTCCTGAATTCATTCGTAGAGAGAGTTGCTTTCCTATTTTTAAAATGTCTGTGTCTATCTGTGTGTGTGTCTGTCTGTGTGTATGTCTGTGTGTCTGTCTGTGTGTATGTCTGTGTGTGTGTGTGTGTCTGTGTGTGTGTCTGTCTGTGTGTGTCTGTCTGTGTGTGTGTGTCTGTGCGTGTGTCTGTCTGTGTGTGTCTGTCTGTATGTGTGTGTGTCTGTGTGTGTCTCTCTGTGTGTGTGTCTGTGTGTGTGTCTGTGTGTGTCTGTGTGTGTGTGTCTGTGTGTGTGTCTGTCTGTGTCTGTGTGTGTGTCTGTGTGTGTGTCTGTGTCTGTGTGTCTGTCTGTGTGTGTGTCTGTGTGTGTGTGTCTGTGTGTGTCTGTCTGTGTGTGTGTGTCTGTCTGTGTGTGTGTGTCTGTCTGTGTGTGTCTGTCTGTGTGTGTGTCTGTCTGTGTGTGCGTCTGTCTGTGTGTGTGTCTGTCTGTGTGTGTGTCTGTCTGTGTGTGTCTGTCTGTGTGTGTGTCTGTTGTCTGTGTGTGTGTCTGTGTGTGTGTCTGTCTGTGTGTGTGTCTGTCTGTGTGTGCGTCTGTGTGTGTGCGTCTGTCTGTGTGTGCGTCTGTCTGTGTGCGCGTCTGTCTGTGTGTGTGTCTGTCTGTGTGTGTGTCTGTCTGTGTGTGTGTCTGTCTGTGTGTGTGTCTGTGTGTGTGTGTCTGTATGTGTGTCTCTGTGTGTGTGTCTGTGTGTGTCTGTGTGTGTGTCTGTCTGTGTGTGTGTCTGTGTGTGTGTCTGTCTGTGTGTGAGTGTCTGTGTGTGTGTCTGTGTGTGTGTCTGTCTGTGTGTGTGTCTGTGTGTGTCTGTCTGTGTGTGTCTGTGTGTGTGTTTCTGTGTGTGTGTTTCTGTGTGTGTCTGTCTGTCTGTGTGTCTGTGTGTGTGTCTGTGTGTGTGTCTGTCTGTGTGTGTGTCTGTGTGTGTGTCTGTGTGTGTCTGTGTGTGTCTGTCTGTGTGTGTCTGTGTGTGTCTGTGTGTGTGTGTCTGTCTGGGTGTGTGTCTGTGTGTGTCTGTCTGTGTGTGTGTCTGTGTGTGTGTCTGTGTGTGTGTCTGTGTGTGTGTCTGTATCTGTCTGTGCGTGTGTCTGGGTGTGACTGTCTGTGTGTGTTTGTCTGTGTGTGTCTGACTGTGTGTGTGTGTCTGTGTGTGTGTCTGTGTGTGTCTGTCTGTGTGTGTCTGTCTGTGTGTGTCTGTGTGTGTGTCTGCCTGTGTGTTTGTCTGTGTGTGTGTCTGTGTGTGTCTGTGTTTGTCTGTGTCTGTGTGTGTCTGTGTCTGATCTGTGTCTGTCTGTGTCTGTGTGTGTCTGTTCCTGTGTGTGTCTGTGTCTGTGTCTGTGTGTATGTGTCTGTGTGTGCGTCTGTATCTGTGTGTGTGTCTGTGTGTGTGTCTGTGTCTGTGTGTCTGTGTGTCTGTGTCTGTGTGTGTGTCTGTGTCTGTGTGTGTCTGTGTGTCTGTGTCTGTGTGTGTGTCTGTGTGTCTCTGTCTGTGTGTGTGTCTGTGTGTCTGTGTCTGTGTGTCTGTGTCTGTGTGTCTGTGCCTGTGTGTCTGCATCTGTGTCTGTGTGTCTGTGTCTGTGTCTGCGTGTCTGTGTCTGTGTGTCTGTGTCTGTGTGTCTGTGAGTCTGTGTGTCTGTGTCTGTGTGTCTGTGTCTGTGTGTCTGTGCGTGCGAGTGTGTGTGTGTGTCTGTGTGTGTGTCTGTCTGTGTGTGAGTGTCTGTGTGTGTGTCTGTGTGTGTGTCTGTCTGTGTGTGTGTCTGTGTGTGTCTGTCTGTGTGTGTCTGTGTGTGTGTTTCTGTGTGTGTGTTTCTGTGTGTGTCTGTCTGTCTGTGTGTCTGTGTGTGTGTCTGTGTGTGTGTCTGTGTGTGTGTCTGTCTGTGTGTGTGTCTGTGTGTGTGTCTGTGTGTGTCTGTGTGTGTGTCTGTCTGTGTGTGTGTCTGTGTGTGTCTGTCTGTGTGTGTCTGTCTGTGTGTGTGTCTGTGTGTGTGTCTGTGTGTGTGTCTCTCTGTGTGTGTCTGTCTGTGTGTGTGTCTGTGTGTGTGTCTGTGTGTGTCTGTGTGTGTGTGTCTGTGTGTGTCTGTCTGTGTCTGTGTGTGTCTGTCTGTGTCTGTGTCTGTGTGTGTCTGTGTGTGTGTCTGTCTGTGTCTGTGTGTCTGTGTCTGTGTGTCTGTATGTGTGTGTGTCTGTGTGTGTCTGTGTGTGTGTCTGTCTGTGTGTGTCTGTCTGTGTGTGTGTCTGTCTGTGTGTCTGTCTGTGTGTGTGTCTGTGTGTGTGTCTGTGTGTGTGTGTCTGTCTGTGTGTGTCTGTCTGTGTGTGTCTGTCTTTGTGTGTGTGTCTGTCTGTGTATGTGTGTCTGTGTGTGTGTGTCTGTCTGTGTGTGTGTTTGTCTGTGTGTGTGTCTGTGTGTGTCTATCTGTGTGTGTCTGTCTGTGTGTGTGTCTGTCTGTGTGTGTGTCTGTCTGTGTGTGTGTGTCTGTCTGTGTGTCTGTCTGTGTGTGTCTGTCTGTGTGTGTGTCTGTCTGAGTGTGTGTCTGTGTGTGTGTCTGTCTGTGTGTGCGTCTGTCTGTGTGTGTCTGTCTGTGTGTGTGTCTGTGTGTGTCTGTCTGTGTGTGTGTCTGTGTGTGTGTCTGTCTGTGTGTGTGTGTCTGTGTGTGTCTGTCTGTGTGTCTGTGTGTGTCTGTGTATGTCTGTCTGTGTGTGTGTCTGTGTGTGTCTTTGTGTGTGTGTCTGTCTGTGTGTGTGTGTCTGTGTGTGTCTGTGTGTGTGTCTGTGTGTGTGTCTGTCTGTGTGTGTGTCTGTGTGTGTCTGTCTGTGTGTGTCTCCCTGTGTGTGTGTCTGTGTGTGTCGGTCTGTGTGTGTGTCTGTGTGTGTGTCTGTGTGTGTGTGTCTGTGTCTGTGTTTGTCTGTGTGTGTGTCTGTGTGTGTCTGTGTGTGTGTCTGTGTCTGTGTGTGTGTCTGTGTGTCTGTGTCTGTGTGTCTGTGTGTCTGTGTGTCTGCATCTGTGTCTGTGTGTCTGCGTCTGTGTCTGTGTGTGTCTGTGTGTCTGTGCGTCTGTGTCTGTGTGTCTGTGTCGGTGCGTGCGAGTGTGTGTCTGTGTCTGTGTGTGCGAGTGTGTGTCTGTGTCTGTGTCTGTGTGTCTGTGTGTGTGTCTGTGTGTGTGTGTCTGTGTCTGTGTGTGTGTCTGTGTGTGTCTGTGTCTGTGTCTGTGTCTGTGTGTGTGTCTGTCTGTGTGTGTGTGTGTCTGTGTGTGTGTCTGTCTGTGTGTGTCGGTCTGTGTGTGTGTCTGTGTGTGTGTCTTTTTTTTTTTTCCTTTATTGATAACAATCAGCATGCCCCACTACATAGTAGTATTACATGCATTACATTACATTTTTCCAACATTTGATTTTACAAATTGTACATATTTACATGTTAATATTACATTAGAGCTTTTAGCAGTTGATTACACAAGTTATACATATTTACATATCTTTATAGGTTAATTGAATTTATGTATTTACAGAATGCTTTTATGTGGTGTTTTACAAGACTCTCGTTGGTTACTGGCCACTTGCTTCCATTTAGAGTTACATCTTGAATTAGCTTGGCTCTTTGTTGACTTTTGTCTACACATTCGTATATTAAATGGTTTACGGTTTGTTGGGAGCTGTTACATGTGCATTTTGGATCGTCTACTATATGGAATCGGTGTAAATAAGCTTTGGTTTTTCCGTGGCCGGAAGTTATTGCTGTGAAAATTGGTGTTAAAGGAAGCTTTCTCTTCAGCCTATCTTTTATTGTTGGAAAAAATAATTTGCTGTGTGCCCTTTTGTCCGTGGCATTCCACCTATTCTGCCAGACCTGATGTCCTGTTTCTTGTATTTCAGAAATAATTACAGATTTAGGTATCAAACTGTAGCTATTGTGTGTGTGTCTGTGTGTGTGTCTGTCTGTGTGTGTCTGTGTGTGTGTCTCTCTGTGTGTGTGTGTCTCTCTGTGTGTGTGTCTGTGTGTGTCTGTCTGTGTGTGTCTGTGTGTGTGTCTGTGTGTGTCTGTGTGTGTCTGTCTGTGTCTGTGTGTCTGTGTCTGTGTGTGTGTCTGTGTGTGTCTGTGTCTGTGTGTGTGTCTGTGTGTGTGTCTGTGTCTGTGTGTGTTTCTGTCTGTGTCTGTGTGTCTGTGTGTGTCTGTCTGTGTGTGTCTGTGTCTGTGTCTGTCTGTGTGTGTCTGTCTGTGTGTGTCTGTCTGTGTGTGTGTTTCTGTGTGTGTGTCTGTGTGTCTGTCTGTGTGTGTGTCTGTCTGTGTGTGTGTGTCTGTCTGTGTGTGTGTCTGTCTGTGTGTGTCTGTCTGTGTGTGTGTCTGTCTGTGTGTGTGTCTGTCTGTCTGTGTGTGTGTGTCTGTCTGTGTGTGTGTCTGTCTGTGTGTGTGTCTGTCTGTGTGTGTGTCTGTCTGTGTGTGTGTCTGTGTGTGTGTCTGCCTGTGTGTGTGTCTGTCTGTGTGTGTGTCTGTCTGTGTGTCTGTCTGTGTGTGTCTCTGTCTTTGTGTACGTCAGTCTGTGTGTGCGTCTGTCTGTCTGTGTGTGTCTGTCTGTGTGTGTGTCTGTCTGTGTGTGTGTCTGTCTGTCTGTGTGTGTCTGTCTGTGTGTGTGTCTGTCTGTGTGTGTGTCTGTATGTGTGTCTGTGTGTGTGTCTGTGTGTGTGTGTGTGTCTGTGTGTGTGTCTGTCTGTGTGTGTGTCTGTGTGTGTGTTTCTGTGTGTGTGTTTCTGTGTGTGTCTGTGTCTGTGTGTGTGTGTCTGTGTGTGTGTCTGTGTGTGTGTTTCTGTGTGTGTGTTTCTGTGTGTGTCTGTGTGTGTGTGTCTGTGTGTGTGTCTGTGTCTGTGTGTGTGTCTGTCTGTGTCTGTGTGTCTGTGTGTCTGTCTGTGTGTGTGTCTGTGTGTGTGTGTGTGTCTGTCTGTGTGTGTGTCTGTCTGTGTGTGTGTGTCTGTCTGTGTGTGTGTGTGTCTGTGTGTGTGTGTCTGTGTGTGTGTCTGTCTGTGTGTGTGTCTGTCTTTGTGTGTGTGTCTGTCTGTGTATGTGTGTCTGTGTGTGTGGCTGTCTGTGTGTGTCTGTCTGTGTGTGTGTCTGTGTGTGTGTCTGTCTGTGTGTGTGTCTGTGTGTGTGTCTGTCTGTGTGTGTCTCTGTGTGTGTCTGTCTTTTTTTTTTTTTTTTTTAATTTATTGAACTTTAACAGCATGCCCCATTACGGAGTAACATTACATGCATTTAATTACATAGATACATTATGAATAGTAATCACATTTTGATATTATTTTACAATAATTTTTTAAATATTAGTATTTAAATGTTCAATTCACGTATTGTTTTAAAATAAAAATTGTTTACAAGTCAATTGAATTAACATATATACAAAAAGCTTTCAAATGTTTATTTATAAGGTTTTGGTTTGACACTGGCCAATTTCCTCCATTCTTGTGTACTTCTTCAATCGACTTGTCCCTCTGATGTTTTGTGTCTCTACATTCATAAATGAGGTGGTTTGCAGTCTGCTGTGGGCTATTGCAGGTGCATTGGGGATCATCTATGATATGAAATCTATACAAGTAAGCTTTAGTTTTTCCATGTCCTGATACCATTGCAGTGAATGTCGCTGTTAATGGTAGTTTTGTCTTAAGACGATCCTTTATCAAAGGGAAGAATGATTTGGTAAGGGCTCCTTTACTTGTACTGCTCCATCTCTGTTGCCACTGTAGATGTCCTGCCCTCTCTATTTCAGTTTTCAAAGAAGATTTTGGTACCTTGTTGTAAATAGTCTTTATTTCGATGTCTTCAGCAGCTGATTTTGCTAATATGTCTGCTAGCACGTTACCAGTAACTCCTGCATGTGCTTTCACCCAACTAAAGTGTATTGTCCACTGATTTCTTTCTAAAGTTCCTAGTCTATTAAGTGTCTCCTCAGGAATATAATTGTGTTTATTGTTGTTTTGTAAGGTGGATAGTGCCACTTGACTATCTGTAAATATGGCTACAGTCTTCTCTTTGTTCAGCGTATTTGCCATGTTTTGTAGCTCTTCAAGTGCTTTCAAAATAGCCAGTTGTTCGGCCTGATTGTTTGAACACCTTCCATCCAGCCTGAATTGCAGTTGTCGAATTACAGTATTGTGCTTGTACAGAACTACAGCAGCCCCGACTTTTTCATCTGATTTACTCCCATCCGTAAAAATTTGAAAGACGTATGCCCCATCATCCTCAACTGCTTTTATATGAGGTCGTTCTGCTGGATGGTTCCAGACGCTTGGTGGTAGGGGTGCATCATAGTCACGTTCACTGTGTATATCATTATACAGTTTTATTTTGCCTTGTATTGTTATACAAATTGGCTGGATGCCGGCAATAACACAAGATGCATCATAAGAAATTGTCCTATATGCCTTCGTCATTTTTATATTGAACAATCTCTGAATCCTCTGGAATTTTTTAATGTTCTTCTGCTTTTCTAGGGCAAATCCCCACACAGGAGCACCATAAGTTAAAATAGGTTCTATTGCGCCTTTATAAATAGTTTCTAGCGCCTTATTTCCCAGTCCCCAAGTGAGTTTTGCGCACTTGGAAAGATTATGCAGAAGTCGTAACGCTTTGTCATGTACTTGATCTATGTGGTGATCAAAGCTAAACTTCCTATCAATGTAAATACCAAGATATTTAATAACATCCACTTGTTCCAGAGTTTTATTGTTCAGATATATGCTGATTGCTTCATTATGATTAGTTTTCTTCTTTGTTATTACCAAAACTTTTGATTTTGAGTCGTTAAACTGGATTTTATTTTCTTTAGCCCAAAAC
Source organism: Mantis religiosa (assembly GCA_030765055.1). Taxonomy (NCBI): domain Eukaryota; kingdom Metazoa; phylum Arthropoda; class Insecta; order Mantodea; family Mantidae; genus Mantis; species Mantis religiosa. Next base: position 189,013,477 of record CM060950.1, read on the forward strand.
TCAATTTTCTTTATGTCCTGATTTGAAAAATTTTCAGCCTCTAATATACTTTTTCCTTTTGTCATGACAAGTAAATCATCAGCAAATGCTATTACCTCTGTCCGCGTTCTAAATTCCAATTTTAGCAAAGAGTTATATAGTATATTCCAAAGTCCAGGCCCACAACAAGATCCTTGCGGACAGCCTCGCTGGACCCATACTTCAGTCCTGAATTCATTCGTAGAGAGAGTTGCTTTCCTATTTTTAAAATAATCCTTTGTAAGTTGGTACAAATTTCTTGGGCACTGCATCTCTCTTAAGTTATTTAAAACACTAGGCCACCAACATGCATCAAAAGCTCCTTTCACGTCCAAACTCACCAAAACAACATAACCAAAAGATTTTAGCTCATCTTCAATGAATACCTTCAGCGCCATTGCTGCATCTGTCATGCTTTTCTGAGCTTTAAATCCAAATTGTCTTGTACTTTAAAGGTTTCTCGTGTTAATATGATATTCAATCCTATTTATCATTAACTTTTCTAAAACTTTACCGCATATGTTCAACAAGCTGATTGGTCGATATTTTGTTATCGTTACACTATCTTCTTTGCCTGGCTTTACTATAGGAACTATAGATGAACGCTTCCAACTTTCTGGAAAAATTCCTTCCATAAGACATTGATTATATATTGCTGTAAAGAAATATGGGAACATTTTAAAAGCATTTAACAGAATATCACTAGATATTCCATCTTCTCCCGGTGACTTTTTTGGATTGAAATTTTTTAATACAACCCAAATTTCATTAGGTGTAAATTCCTTGTCATCTGGGGTACTAATTACTTCCTCTGCAAGCCTCCTTAGGTCTTTTTGTCGTTCAGTATCATCTTGTACCCTATCCTCCGGAATGAAGTTCTCCAGCATATACTTTAATGTGCTTGGTATATCTTCAGTGTAGGTTCCATCTTCTCTTTGCAATGTAGGAAGTGAATTCTGATATCTTATTTTACTGGCTGCGATCTTATAGACTACAGTCCAAGGATTAGTCCCATCAGTTACATTACAAAATTCCCTCCAGGATTTAAACTTTTCGTCATTTATTTTCCTTTGGTATTGCCGATTACCTTCCAAGTACTGATTCCTTCTTTCTTCTCTTAACTGCTCATTATTAATAGTTCGTTGATATCGTCGTCTTAATGCATTTACCTTTTTCCTCAATATGGTTAGTTCAATGGTCCACCAGGGAACTGATTTGCCTCTAATTGCCTGCTTCTTACCCCTGCTTACTCTAAATGCTTCCTTGCATGCAGCTTCCATACTATTGTAGAACATTTCAATTGTATATTCAACGTTATTTTCTTTTACTTTATGGGCGAGCTGTTCATCCACACTCTGTCCATAGCCCAGACAATTAAAATTTTTGGTCAGCTTTCGTGGCAACGTTTCCTCAAATGTCTTATAATTTTCTGGTCTAGTTATATATTTAATTCCCTTTAATGTACGAGTTTGGGTTTTGATTGCATTTCTTATTATGAACGATATTATCTTATGATCAGAGCAGCTTTCTTGCTCTCCAACGGTCCATTCCCTTACATCTCTAAGGAGTTTGTCATTAACGATAGTCAAATCGACCCAACTCCTTCCAGTTTGGGATTCAAAAGTTGGCAAGCCGTTGTTTTCATTCATGATATGTAAATTTGTTGCTGTAATGAATTCTTCAAATATTCTACCACGCTGATTAGTTATTATATCATGCCAAAGTTTGTTTCTGGCGTTACTATCTGCTAGTATTATCAGACCCTTTCCTTTAATATGCTGGAGAATATTTTCAATCTTGTTAATGTCATCTTCTATATTCAAGTGCCCATCAAAGTACATACAAGCTGCAAAAAATGTTTTCTTATTATATACAACCTGTATAACGACACAATCACTGTCGGAAAGCTGACCAATGGTAGTTACGTCAATATTTTTGTTCTTTATAAATATTGCTGCTCGTTTACCCGTAGTACCAACTGTATATATTCTAAAATGTAATGGTACACCTGCTGGTTTATTGTTAATCAAGTAGGGCTCCTGAATAAATACTATATCTATAGCTTTTTCATTCACAAGCTGTACCAAATTAGCAGTCGCAATCCTTGAATGCTTCAAGTTAACCTGAAAACATGTTAATCTGTATTTATCCATTTTAATAGTCGGTATTGTCTTTTAGCCGCCTAAGTGTTGCTTGATAACAGGAGCAATTCGTATCCAGTGCAGAATGATTTTCTGACACTTTGTTGTCTCTGTTATATTTATTATACGTTACACAATTAATGCATTTATATGCAGCTCTGTTAGCAGTACATTCCTTTAGAGCATGCTTCTCAGCGCAATTTGGACATGTTTGCTGTCCTTTACAGTCCTGCGCACGATGATTATATTTACAGCAATTGAAGCAACGCACAGCCTTGACATAATCATCCCAATTACACATATTCCATCCTATTTTTAATCTTTTGCCAAGTATTTCCCTCCGTACAGTTGAAGTGACTTCAACAACCAAATTCAAATTCTTTTTCCTATCATGAAAGGAAAATTTCGGCTGAATCTCTGTGCTGAAATTCTCCAGCTCTGTATTTTGTGCTGTTAAAACCTCCACAGCATTCTCCGTTGTTATCTCATCTGGTACATTAAAAATAATTATTCTTGGATTTCTTTTCTTCGAGACGGTAGCCTCAAGCTCCTCTCCACACTTATTATTAATATTGTTGCAAATAGTATATACTTCAGCTTTATTGTTCGATTGTATTAGAACTTGTCCGTTCCTCAATGCCTTTACAGACTGAACACCAACCTTCATCTCTACAGGATTAACCTTAGTTTTCACCAGCGTCTTTATATATTCCACACTTTGATTATTCTTGCTCCGGTGTGTGTGTCTGTCTGAGTGTGTATCTGTGTGTGTGTGTCTGTGTGTGTCTGTCTGTGTGTGCGTCTGTCTGTGTGTGTGTCTGTCTGTGTGTGTGTCTGTCTGTGTGTGTGTCTGTGTGTGTCTGTGTGTGTGTCTGTGTGTGTCTGTCTGTGTGTGTGTCTGTGTGTGTCTGTCTGTGTGTGTGTGTCTGTGTGTGTGTCTGTGTGTGTCTGTCTGTGTGTGTCTGTGTGTGCGTCTGTGTGTGTGTCTGTGTATGTCTGTCTGTGTGTGTGTGTCTGTGTGTGTGTCTGTGTATGTCTGTCTGTGTGTGTGTCTGGGTGTGTCTGTCTGTGTGTGTTTGTCTGTGTGTGTGTCTGTGTTTGTCTGTCTGTGTGTGTGTCTGTGTGTGTGTCTGTGTGTGTCTGTCTGTGTGTGTGTCTGTGTGTGTCTGTCTGTGTGTGTCTGTGTGTGTCTGTGTGTGTGTGTCTGTGTGTGTCTCTCTGTGTGTGTCTGTGTGTGTCTGTCTGTGTGTGTGTCTGTGTCTGTGTGTGTCTGTGTCTGTGTGTGTCTGTGCCTGTGTGTGTCTGTGTGTGTCTGTGTGCGTGTGTGTCTGTCTGTGTCTGTGTGTGTCTGTGTCTGTGTGTGTCTGTGTGTGTGTCCGTGTGTGTGTCTGTGTCTGTGTGTGTGTCTGTGTGTCTGTGTCTGTGTGTGTGTGTCTGTGTGTCTGTGTCTGTGTGTCTGCGTCTGTGTCTGTGTGTCTGCGTCTGTGTGTCTGTGTCTGTGTGTCTGTGTCTGTGTGTCTGTGCGTCTGTGTCTGTGTGTCTGTGTCTGCGTGCGAGTGTGTGTCTGTGTCTGTGTGTGCGAGTGTGTGTCTGTGTCTCTGTGTCTGTGTCTGTGTGTGCGAGTGTGTGTCTGTGTGTCTGTGTCTGTGTGTGCGAGTGTGTGTCTGTGTGTCTGCGTCTGTGTGTGCGAGTGTGTGTCTGTGTCTGTGTGTGCGAGTGTGTGTCTGTGTGTCTGTGTGTGCGAGTGTGTGTCTGTGTCTGTGTGTGCGAGTGTGTGTCTGTGTCTGTGTGTGCGAGTGTGTGTCTGTGTCTGTGTGTGCGAGTGTGTGTCTGTGTCTGTGTGTGCGAGTGTGTGTCTGTGTCTGTGTGTTCGAGTGTGTGTCTGTGTCTGTGTCCGTTTGTGCGAGTGTGTGTCTGTGTCTGTGTGTGCGAGTGTATGTCTGTGTCTGTGTCTGTGTGTGCGAGTGTGTGTCTATGTCTGTGTCTGTGTGTGCGAGTGTGTGTCTGTGTCTGTGTGTGCGAGTGTGTGTCTGTGTCTGTGTGTGCGAGTGTGTGTCTGTGTCCGTGTGTGCGAGTGTGTGTCTGTGTCTGTGTGTGCGAGTGTGTGTCTGTGTCTGTGTGTGCGAGTGTGTGTCTGTGTCTGTGTGCGCGAGTGTGTGTCTGTGTCTGTGTGTGCGAGTGTGTGTCTGTGTCTGTGTGTCCGAATGTGTGTCTGTGTCTGTGTTCTGTGTGTGCGAGTGTGTGTCTGTGTCTGTGTGTCCGAGTGTGTGTCTGTGTCTGTGAGTGCGAGTGTGTGTCTGTGTCTGTGAGTCTGTGTCTGTGTCTCTGTGTGCGAGTCTGTGTCTGTGTCTGTGTGTGCGAGTCTGGGTCTGTGTCTGTGTGTGCGAGTCTGTGTCTGTGTGTGCGAGTCTGTGTCTGTGTGTGCGGGTCTGTGTCTGTGTTTGTGTCTGTGTGTGCGAGTCTGTGTCTGTGTGTGCGAGTCTGTGTCTGTGTCTGTGTGTGCGAGTCTGTGTCTGTGTCTGTGTGTGCGAGTCTGTGTCTGTGTCTGTGTGTGCGAGTCTGTGTCTGTGTCTGTGTGTGAGTCTGTGTCTGTGTGTGTCTGTGCGTGTGTGTGTCTGTGCGTGTGTGCATGTGTCTGTGTGTGTCTGTCTGTGTGTGTCTGTGTGTGTCTGTGTGTGTGTGTCTGTGTCTGTGTGTGTATGTCTGTGTGTGTGTCTGCGTGTGTCTGTGTGTGTATGTCTGTGTGTGTGTCTGTGTCTGTCTGTGTGTGTGTCTGTGTGTCTCTCTGTGTGTGTCTGTCTGTGTGTATGTCTGTGTGTGTGTCTGTGTGTGTCTGTCAGTGTGTGTGTCTGTCTGTGTGTGTGTCTGTCTGTGTGTGTGTCTGTCTCTGTGTGTGTCTGTCTGTGTGTGTCTGTCTGTCTGTGTGTGTCTGTCTGTGTGTGTGTCTGTCTGTGTGTGTGTCTGTCTGTGTGTTTGTCTGTCTGTGTGTGTGTCTGTGAGTGTGTCTGTCTGTGTGTGTCTGTCTGTGTGTGTGTCTGTATGTGTGTCTGTCTGTGTGTGTCTGTCTGTGTGTGTGTCTGTCTGTGTGTGCGTCTGTCTGTGTGTGTCTGTGTGTGTGTCTGTGTGTGTGTCTGTGTGTGTCTGTCTGTGTGTGTCTGTCTGTGTGTGTGTCTGTGTGTCTGTCTGTGTGTGTCTGTCTGTCTGTGTGTGTGTCTGTGTGTGTCTGTCTGTCTGTGTGTGTCTGTCTGTGTGTGTGTCTGTGTGTGTCTGTCTGTCTGTGTGTGTCTGTCTGTGTGTGTGTCTGTCTGTGTGTGTCTGTGTCTGTCTGTGTGTGTGTCTGTGTGTGTGTCTGTCTGTGTGTGTCTGTCTGTGTGTGTCTGTCTGTGTGTGTGTCTGTCTGTGTGTGTGTGTCTGTCTGTGTGTGTGTCTGTCTGTGTCTGTCTGTGTGTGTCTGTGTGTGTCTGTGTGTGTCTGTCTGTGTGTGTGTGTCTGTCTGTGTGTGTCTGTGTGTGTGTGTCTGTCTGTGTGTGTGTGTGTCTGTCTGTGTGTGTCTGTCTGTCTGTGTGTCTGTGTCTCTGTGTGTCTTTGTCTCGGTGTGTCTGTGTGTCTGTGTGGCTGTGTGTCTGTGTGTGCGTGTGAGCGCGTGTGTGTGTGCGCGTGTGCGTGTGCCTGTGTGTGTGTGTGTGTCTGTCTGTGTGTGTGTGTGTGTCTGTCTGTGTGTGTCTGTCTGTGTGTGTGTGTCTGTCTGTGTGTGTGTGTGTCTGTCTGTGTGTGTGTGTCTGTCTGTGTGTGTGTCTGTCTGTGTGTGTGTGTCTGTCTGTGTGTGTGTGTGTGTCTGTCTGTGTGTGTGTCTGTCTGTGTGTGTGTCTGTCTGTGTGTGTGTGTGTCTGTCTGTGTGTGTGTCTGTCTGTGTGTGTGTGTCTGTCTGTGTCTGTCTGTGTGTGTCTGTGTCTGTCTGTCTGTGTGTGTCTGTGTCTGTCTGTCTGTGTGTGTCTGTCTGTCTGTGTCTGTCTGTCTGTGTGTGTGTCTGTCTGTCTGTGTGTGTGTCTGTATGTGTGTGTGTGTCTGTGTGTGTGTGTCTGTCTGTGTGTGTGTCTGTCTGTGTGTGTGTCTGTCTGTGTGTGTGTCTGTCTGTGTGTGCGTGTCTGTGTGTGCGAGTCTGTGTCTGTGTGTGCGTGTGAGCGCGTGTGTGTGCGTGCGCGTGTGAGAGCGTGTGTGTGTGCGTGCGTGTGTGCGTGCGCGTGTGTGTGTGTGCGTGCGCGCGCGTGTGTGTGTGTGCGTGCGCGCGTGTGTGTGTGCGCGTGTGTGTGTGCGTGTGCGCGTGCGCGTGGGCGTGGGCGTGTGCGTGTGCGTGTGTGCGTGTGTGTGTGCGTGTGCGTGTGTGTGTGTGTGTCCAAATAATTTAGTTATTAGAGGTTGCATTGAAAATTTAATTTTATCATACCTTTCTGGTCGCAGACCAACTATAAAAATGCCAAAACAACTGTCAAAAGTCTACCCTTTAAATATTGGCATGCCCCAAAGGTCCATTATTATAATTATTATTTTTTGCTTTATGTTAATGATTCAGAGCAATATACTGATTGTGTAAACTAATAATATATGCTGATGATGTGTCTATGGTTATATCTGCTAGTACTATACATACATTGGATAAAGATGCCATTTACACATTCAATATTGGTGTGATGCAACTAGATTAACATAAATATGGAGAAAACTATTATTCTGTCGTTTCATAATACTTTGTCTCGCCCCTTAACAAATAGATAGCACCTATTGTAAAATTTTGGGGTCTATTGCTAAATGAAAAGCTTCATTTTAGTGCACATTTGGAGGATATAGGTAAAATATTAAATAAAGTATGTTTTACACAAATATAAATATTTCTTACTAAGGCATCACTTATATTAAGAAATTGGTGTTAATACTTCTTTCTAATGGAGATCGATTTCACAAACAAATCGTTTGTATCTTCAGTCCACAAACTCCATTGTCAAGGATTCCGGTTACCATGTTTTTCTTATGTTTTATTAGTATTGCCAACATCTAAAAACGAAACAAACCTAAAAACAGAATCAACTGCTGGTATTTAAAAATTTATTACGCGATGTTTATTTTTAAAAATAAATATCTTTTCCCAAACTATTAAATCTATCGGACTATTTAATTGAATTAATAATCTAACTTGAGGATTTATTTCATGGTTAAATGGCCAAAAATGATCTGCTACGGCCGATTTATCAATTTGTTTATACTTAATGTTACGAAAATGTTGTTTTCGTTCTGCTTTCCAAATTAGGTTTCGTCTTTCCAATATAAACCTGATCACAATCTAAACAATTAAACTGATAAATACCAGATTTTTTGTCAGGAATTTTATATTTTTTAGAAGGAATGTAGTACATTTTTAATACTATATTTATTTTGAGGAACTACAGTTATACCAACTTCTTTAAACAAATTCAAAATGTGAATTAACCCAAGGATGGTAAGTACATTTTTTAAAACTATAATAGTCTTATTTTTTAAGGCTAGAAATATCATTAACAGTTTTTTGGATATTTAAATTTTTCAATCTTCTTTTGTATAAAACCTTTATTAAAACCATTAATTACAGCAGTATTAATAATATGTTTCTATTCTTTATCAACTTCTTCTTTATTCAGGGGTATATTTATTAATCTATAAATCAAACTATTAAAAACGGCAAATTTATGTGAAAAAGAGTTAAAACATTTATTTTTTATGTACTTATCAATATGAGTAGATTCCCTATAAATACCAAACTCTAATTTGTTATTATTTCTTATTATCTTCATATCTAGAAAAGTATTTTCGATATTTATTTGTACAGTATCCCTTACAAATTCAGTACAATAAAATTTAACATAGAACATGCTGTATTATACATCCTGTACAAATACATGAAATTGCTGACCTTAAGAGTTACTTGCTGACTCAGGTCCCCTGGCCATAAACCTTTGATTTTCCTGATCAGCTTGATGTCATTTCTTCTTGACCTTCGCTTCTTTTGCCCTAATCCACTTTTCTCTTATCCTATATAAGAAATCTCCTATACATCTATTTTTCTTTTCTCCGATCCCCATTAACATGCGTACTGCCAATATCTCTTTACTTACACTGTACCATTTCGTATTCCATATTTTTCTCCTGTAATTTGTTAGGTGCTTACATTCTATTAGGTAATGAACAGTGCTTTCTTCAGCTCCACCAAACTCAAATATTCCTACCTCATTACTTCTCAACCCTTTTAAGTATAATATTCCTACTCTCATCCATGCTATGCCTTCTCTTCCAGTTTTGTCACATTGATATATATATATATATTCCCTATCCCATTCTGTCTTTAATTGCTTATAACATTTCAAAGATTTCTTATCTTCTATACTTTCCCATAACTCTTGCCTATCTATGTCTTGTAGTCTAGTTCTCACTTAGTTGAGTTTGATTTGTGAGTCACTATGTTTACACTCAAACTTCGTTACTTGTATAATTGAAACGTTTTCAAGATCATTCGATCTCATCCTCAGCTGTTTGGTGACTAAATGAACAATCCTCTTCTTCCACTACTACGGTGCTCCAATCCCTCTGCCATCTGGTGTTAGGGGCACTAAGTTTTAATACTTCATTTAATGCCGGGATTTCAAAATTTATAACTTTATCACGGTTTTTAGTTATGAATATTTTTCCCAACTATCCAATTCTATGGGTGTACTTAAAGATTATAACAGTTTAATGTTACGGCCAATGTTGTGGTTCTCTGTTTGTTTCAACTTTATGTTCCTCTGGTGTTCTTTTTGCCTGGTTAACAAGTTTGTCTTAGTTTTTCCTATGTAGCTTTTTTCACAGGTTTCACAATTTATCTGATAAATTCCCGATTTCAAAGTGTTGGGGATTGAATTTTTTAGCGGTTTATTTAGCAGGTTCTTCAGACTGAATTTGTTTTGGAGTGCTAGTTTTAGGTTTGAAATTGGAGTGTTTTGGGCCAGACCCAAAAGGGCAAGATGGCGGCAGTGAGCAATATATGTATTTAAAGCATTTATTGTCGTATTAAGTTTGTTTTCTGCTTCGGGATACTGGGGTGTCTATTGAGGCTTCTCGTGGTGTATTTAGCGGCTTTTGGGACGCATTTACTGGCAGTTACTGTATTAAGAGGCTTCCAGGGCAACGTTAGGAGCTTTATGGTGTATTTGGAGGCTTCCTGGGGTGTATTTATAGGCCTTTGAAATGTATATAACGGCTTGAGGGGGTATTTAGAGGCTTTTAGGGTGCATTTAGGAACTTTTTGGAATGTATTTGGTGGCTCTTGGGACATATTTAGTTGCTTGAGATGCATTTAGAGGCTTCTTGGGGTGATCTAGGGGATTTGGAGAAGTATTTGAGGGCGTTTTGCTGTATTTAGATTCTTCTGTGTATTTAGAGGAAATTGGAGTGTTTTGGGCCAGACCCAAAAGGGCAAGATGGCGGCAGTGAGCAATATATGTATTTAAAGCATTTATTGTCGTATTAAGTTTATTTGTTTTCTGCTTCGGGATACTGGGGTGTCTATTGAGGCTTCTCGTGGTGTATTTAGCGGCTTTTGGGACGCATTTACTGGCAGTTACTGTATTAAGAGGCTTCCAGGGCAACGTTAGGAGCTTTATGGTGTATTTGGAGGCTTCCTGGGGTGTATTTATAGGCCTTTGAAATGTATATAACGGCTTGAGGGGGTATTTAGAGGCTTTTAGGGTGCATTTAGGAACTTTTTGGAATGTATTTGGTGGCTCTTGGGACATATTTAGTTGCTTGAGATGCATTTAGAGGCTTCTTGGGGTGATCTAGGGGATTTGGAGAAGTATTTGAGGGCGTTTTGCTGTATTTAGATTCTTCTGTGTATTTAGAGGAAATTGGAGTGTTTTGGGCCAGACCCAAAAGGGCAAGATGGCGGCAGTGAGCAATATATGTATTTAAAGCATTTATTGTCGTATTAAGTTTATTTGTTTTCTGCTTCGGGATACTGGGGTGTCTATTGAGGCTTCTCGTGGTGTATTTAGCGGCTTTTGGGACGCATTTACTGGCAGTTACTGTATTAAGAGGCTTCCAGGGCAACGTTAGGAGCTTTATGGTGTATTTGGAGGCTTCCTGGGGTGTATTTATAGGCCTTTGAAATGTACAGGTTGAGTCACCTAAAACTTGCACCGTAAATATTTCTGAAATGGTATGTGCTATTGATATGCGGTTTTCACGGAATTGAACTATAGGCAGGGGCTCGCATTTTCAAATAATACACAGATTTTTATAATTTTTAGAAAGTGTATTTATGTACAAAAGTTACATTTTTTAAATGGAACAATGCGTATTGACATTACGAAAATAAAAGTAGAATAAATTAGAATGTCAATGGTGTTTTTTGCACGATTCTAAAGTAAGTAGTTTACGAGAAATCGTCATTTGAAAATTGAACGCACCGGCAGTTGTTTGTCCCATTCAATTGCTTAGTTGCTAGGCTAGGATGTTGTTATGTTTGTTTACAATGTGTTTTGTCTACACTGGCAGTTATTTTGTGATAGTTGAAGCAGTAGGACGTGCTTGGAAGATGGTATTTACCAATGCAGAAAAAGCAGATATGCTCATAGTTTATGGTGAATGTAGAAAGAATGCAGTTCTTTCTTGTACAGTGTACTTGGAAACATATCCGAATAGACGTCAACCATCTCGTCAATTATTTGTGAACCTCTTCAACCAATTACGTGAAAGTGGTAGTATAACGTCTAGAAAACGCACCAGAAACAAACGAGCAACTGGAGAGCAAGGAGAAATTAAAGTTCTAGCTGCTGTTGCAGTAGATCCCCACATTAGTTCTCGTGCAATCGCACGAGGAAGCGGCATCAGTCAAAGAAGTGTAATCCGCATCCTCCATCGTCATAAGTTCCATCCGTATCACATCTCTCTCCATCAAGTGCTGCATGGCAATGATTTTGAGAATCGTGTGAACTTTTGTACATGGGCATTGAGACATGATACTCCAAATTTGTCATGTATCTTGTTCACTGATGAAGCAACATTTACTAATCATGGCCAAGTAAATGTAAAAAATATGCACTATTGGTCTGTTGACAATCCTCGTTGGCTGCGTCAGGTAGAACGTCAGCATCCATGGAGTGTGAACGTGTGGTGTGGAATAGTGAACCATCACATCATTGGCCCTTTTTTCATAGAAGGAACACTGAATTCACAGAAGTATCTCAACCTCCTAACAGACGATCTTCCACAGATGTTAGAAGACGTTCCCCTTCAGACCAGGAGGAATCTGTGGTATCAACATGATGGCTGTCCGGCCCATAGTGCACGAATTACTACAGCTTATCTTCAAGGATTGTTTCAAAATCGGTGGATTGGACGAAGGGGACCTGTACCTAGGCCGGCCCGTTCACCAGATTTGACTCCTTTAGATTTTTTTCTGTGGGGGAAGCTGAAAGACACTGTCTACAAGGACATACCAACTACACCAGAAGATATGAAACGGCGTATTACTGCTGCCTGCGCTGAAATTTCCACTGAAATGCTAGAACGTGTACAGCAATCTTTACATACTAGACTGGAAGCTTGTATTGAAGCTGCTGGTGCTCATTTTGAATACAGGCTTTGAGGGTACAGTTTTGTTTACTTGTCAGAATCCTCATTTTTCTTCATTCACTTGTTTTTCTTTAGTTTGTCCTAGCCATTGTCCCGTTTTGTACAAATGACGATTTCTCGTAAACTACTTACATTAGAATCGTGCAAAAAACACCATTGACATTCTAATTTATTCTACTTTTATTTTCTTAATGTCAATACGCATTGTTCCATTTAAAAAAATGTAACTTTTGTACATAAATACACTTTCTAAAAATTATAAAAATCTGTGTATCATTTGAAAATGCGAGCCCCTGCCTATAGTTCAATTCCGTGAAAACCGCATATCAATAGCACATACCATTTCAGAAATATTTACGGTGCAAGTTTTAGGTGACTCACCCTGTATATAACGGCTTGAGGGGGTATTTAGAGGCTTTAAGGGTGCATTTAGGAACTTCTTGGAATGTATTTGGTGGCTCTTGGGACATATTTAGTTGCTTGATATGCATTTAGAGGCTTCTTGGGGTGATCTAGGGGATTTGGAGAAGTATTTGAGGGCGTTTTGCTGTATTTAGAGAATTTTGATGCGTATTCAGGGTGTTTTTGTGTATTTCGATATTTTGAGACGTATTTAGTGACTTTTGCTATATTTAGAGGATTTTAAGACGCAGTTAGAGGCTTTTAAGTATATTCAGAGACTTTTGGGAGGTATTCACTGGATTTTTTGTGCATTCTATGGCTTTTAGGACGAATTTACTGGCTTTTGCTGTATTTATTGGCTTCTTGGGCTCTAATTACTGTCTTTTGCCTATGCTTCGTATACTTCAGCTGTATTTGACTTGCCGTAGTTCATGATGTTTTTAACCATTTCAAACGTTTACCCCTCATTTAAAATCGATGTTTCTAACAGATTAAGCTATCCTAAGTCCTACTCCTCAGCTCAATTATTACAATATATAATAAGCGAACCTAACCTATCTCGATTCTCTAACACTTTAACCTAACCCAAGTCCTAATCTTATGTTATACTGTTGCACCCTATTATAAACTAAGCTCTAACCCAAGTCCTACACCTGTACTTTACTATTTCACCCATTGTAACCTAACCTATTCTAACTGCGCTATTCTCCAACACTTTAACCAAACCCAAGTCCTAGATCTTAGGCTCCACTAATCCACCTCATTATAAGCTAACCTTACCTAATACTTAAATCTAACCCAATTCCTACTCTTGTGCTTTACTATTTCACCCATTATAAGCTAACCTAACCTAACATATCCTAACTGTGCAATTCTCTAACACTTTAACCAGACCTAAGTCCTAAGCTTAGGCTCCACTATTTCACCTCATTATAAGCTAACCTAACCTAATACTTTAACCCAACCCAAGTCCTGCACGTGTGCTGTACTATTTCATCCCATTATAAGCAAACCTAACCTAACTGTGCTTTTGTGGTTAATTTGCTACATAGGTTACATTTTGTGATTACATCAGTTAATTGTTTACGTTGGTTCTGTGGTCTCATTGGTAGTTTGGTTGCATTGGCTAATTGATCAGGTTTGGTTACCTAACCTATCTTTGTGTTGCTTTTGAAGCATTTGTTTTTCACATTGTATTCTTTGCATTCCACTCTATCCTCCTTTATGAAGTTTTAAACCTAACAGTCTGATACTCTAACCACTGAAACTGAGGTACTTGTAGAAAAGTTTTATGTGGGACATTTTGTGAATTCTCTTATGATATCCCGCTCCCAAGCTTTTACTTGTGTTTGTATAAAGTAAATCGGGGTATACTTAGCTTGTAGTTCAATGGTAGACGCCTCTCCTCTTTTATCTGGGCTGGAGACCAGCACTAGAATATAATCCTAGTGGCAGAGTTAACGCCTTCCTCCATTTTTCTTATTTCTTCTTTCCTCTTCAGGCGTCTTGGGAGTCATAGGATAGATGTCACTTGTATACATACTCATTCTGTAGATTAGGTTACAGAGATAACCATTATATTCTGATCTAAGTTGCCCCCTCTTGCACACTTTTTGCAATACTATAGTGTCCGTACGTGTATGTGAATACTCCATCCTCAGCAATCACTCTCTTGTCATGAGGCGATAGGGCTATTTTATTAGCTTCAACTGTAGAAACATCATGTTTTCGGGATAGGATTAAGTTCATAGGAGTTCTTAGGATCTTTTGGGTTTTAAGACATTCCACATAGCTATCGAAGTTGATGTATTGCCTGATTGCGCTACGCTTTATGCCTTTAAGTGGGCTTAGCAACCAGCTTTTCCAATGTCTTCCAATCGGTAACAAGTCGTATATTCATTCGGTTTCTTATATTCTCCATATTTTTTCCGAACATGGCATTGTTAAAAAGTTTGTACAGATCCTTCTCGAAATCATTTCTAGATCCTTGTCGTAGTCCGTTATTGAATTCGACATACGGTTTTACCCAGCACGATTGTTGAAATTGTAGTACGCGATGGATTTTTATCAGTTTTAACCCATGATCAAGGGCTTGCTTCAAGGTCATGTAGTGCACCACATACCTAGTTCGTGATCCAAGGTGTGGAATTAGCTTCTTTGTAGAAGAATCCTTAGGCTTGATACACCCAGGTAGGAATGGTAAGTCATTATGCAGCTCATGAAGTTCTGTAGGATATTCAAGGTCCACTTCTAAAATGTATCCGAGAGGGTCATCTTCTCGTAGTGTTTCTAGGATAATATCTGCAGGAGAAACCCACTCAAAACCCCCATAAGGAAGGGCGTGGCACATTGCCCAGCCATACTGGTTATTTGCGTCCTCGTACGTAATATATTGAGAGGGCTTACTTGAGTCATACTCGTTCATGTAGATGTTGTTAGCCTTTGCATACCGATGAGAAACTTGACATAATCCTCCTCTTATACCTGATTCAACCTGAGTAGCTGATCGTAGTCCTGTAGCAATTCTAGTTCAGTTCCTGTATACAGCAGCATTGCATCCCACTTAAGTCCAGGAGATGTAAAATAATGTGCAGGATCAACTTTATGCGTTTTTAGGGTCTGGTCTCTGAATGTCTCAAACACATCAGTTAATAGAAGAACATCTGAAGTTAGATAGAGATCGCTATACTCTTCTAATGTTTTAATGTTGAACTGTCTCCATACACTTTTTGCGTGTTCATACTCTCCATCACTAATTTCTTCTCTGTTCAGCTTGTAGAATGCCTCCCTGGGAGGAAGTTCTGTTTCATTTAGAACATCCCACGATGTAACGTAATCGTAGGGGAAAACACCCTTACGTGTCATCAATTTGATCTGCTCTGCTCCAAAGTGCTTTAGGGTTTCAGGATGTGATGTTAAATTTTTTGCTAGTTTATCCAAGCTGGTACTAAGGAAGCGGTAGGTATCCACAAAGCGAAGTTTTATATTTCCAACATACTTTGAAAATGATATGTAACTTTCCTCAGAGCTAGGAATAACTTCTACTCTATCGCTAGTACAGCCGAACTCCTTAACAATGAATTGGGAGTCATATCCACTCAGGTTATGTATGAAGACGGGAATGTAATTAGGCGTTTTACAGGTTAGATTGCACTGGTTATGTACACTTCCCCGATATTCTCCGCTTATATGATCATGATCCCGTACTTTCCAATTATCTCCGGTAAATTCTTTACCACATAAGTAGCATTCTGTGGAAGATTCGAATGGTTTTTACTGCTCATCTGTTAGAGTTAATGGAGCGCCAGTTTTATATACACCATTAATCTTCTTTGCGATAGAACTTACACACTCCATAAACTTCGGTGCAGCATCATAACCACGATATACATAGGGTTCTGTAGGAAGATCAGTCTGTAAACCTTCAATTGTAGCTGAGGATTTGACATAAACACAGAAACTCATAGGAATATGCTTATGATATGGAACTGTATAAGACGTTTCGGGATTAGAAGAACACCCGTGATAAGGAGTAAGAATGCTTTCAAAGTCAGCATAGATGACATAAGGTAATTTCAGCATCCTTTCATAATTCTTGAATCTAACGATAGATTTCTCCTTCGTTGGCATAACAATCTTAGCAACTCCGTGTTGGCCACATATTCTTCTATGTTCATTTAACCTCTCAATTCCTCCATTTAGATCATCAAAATGCGTAAAACACCGTTTGCAGATGTAGATATTTCCCTGACGTAGTTTTTTGTTGATGAATAGGTCTCTCGAAATTCTTTATATAGACGTAATGATGACGTCCTGCAGCATCATTTAATAGAAGCAGGTCACGATGTTCAGCCAGTTCTTCATCGACAACCTTCATAGGAAGCACTTGATTTTTCTCATCCAGTCCGAAGACATTTATAGAGATGTTATTTCGTCGTTCAAATTTCGAGATATCACACAAACTCGTAGGAAATGAGACACAGATAAAGTTATATCTTTCTTGAAGATCCTTATACTTGTTAACACGTTGATGTTTGCTTTGAACGAACTTGGCAAGTACTGCATACATAAATCATTTTTCGTCTTCAATGTTCTGTAGATTTATACAGGCTTTTCTTGCTTCTAAAGATGGAGGTAGTGGGATGAAACTGCTTCCTCTTAGTCTATTATTCTTGTTGATTCTAACTCGAACACCGTCAACAGTTAATAAAGCGCAGTTGCTTCCTTTAAGCTGACTTTCCTCCATTTCAGTACAAAGTTTCTTGAATTTCCTTTCCAAGATGGCATCCAAGTCACTTTCTAAAAATATTGCTTGATTTTTCGTTTTGAAGGCTTTATCAGTAGTATCTCCAACAGCATTTACAAACTGACATTTAGTCATTATGTTACATTTAATACTTATGAATGGCTTGAATTAACCGCTGCTTCGACTCTCGGAGATACGTAGACAGATCTTGGCGTGCACTACACTGTATGAAATATGATTTCAGCCGATCTTGAAAAGCTGTCTCGTATTCGATGACATCATCTTCATCAGGAACCATTAACAGCAGTTTGTTTAGTAGGCTCAATCTTGATTTTCTTGGCAGTAATTCTACCACAACGTTCTTGATGTGCATCTCTGCGATGTTCAGTACCATAAACCTCTCTGCAATGCTTACATTCCTAATACTGACCGCAAGCCAGTTCATGTCTCTTTTTGTGGTAGTTCCTCAGGAAACACTTCCCACATTTGCTACACTTGTATTCCGGTATAGCATTTAAAAGAGATTCCATCACTTTTGTGTTCCACATCGTAGCACTAATCAGATTAATTCGTGAATGAATATGTCGCTCAGTAACTGTTTGATACACTTTTCACTTCTTTTTCTACACCTTGATAACTTATAAACACTCCGTTATACTCGGATTTCACTGCAGTAGTTGATCCACTAAGCTAGAAACACACTAGCGCAATGACAACTGATTTTTTTTATAACTACTACTAAGGTTAGGAGGTGAAAGTTAGGAAGGTAGTTAGAGTGGCTTTGTGGGATCCCGCTAAAAGCACTCCCGTTAGTAGAGGTGAAGTGTAGGAGCTGGCCGTCAATAACGGCGAGCGGGTAAAGAATGATGGCCAGGCGTCGAACATGACCAAAAGGCCCTGAACGAGGCGCGTGGAGAGTAAGGGTGGAAAAGTGGAAGGTATTCAGGGTAAGTCTTTATTGTAACATATATCTAGTATTGGAGGGCATCATATCCGGCAGTTGTTGCCGAGTGGGGGAAGTTTAAATAGTATACTCTGTGGGAGGGCATAATCTCCGGTAGGTAAGTCCGGGAGGGTAGTTGATGTGGCCATCAGGTGTGCTGTGGTGGTCTCCAGATGGTGGGGCGGTAAGCTTTCATTCTCTGGACGCTCTGTTCATCGTGCTCTGCTACTATTTGTTCTGCGGTCTTGAGGTCCTGTAGTCTGGAGTGGAGGCTGGTGTCCATGTCTGCTAGGGGACACCAGCCTCCACTCCAGACTACAGGCTCGATTAAGCTCTACTTATACAATTATGGCGAACCTAAAAGAAAACTTCCATCATCCCCCACCAGGGTTCGAAGACGGCGCTACTATCGGAGAAAAAAGGAATTAAAAATTCACGAGTAATACCTCTACCTTTATTATAATTATATAAGACCATCATGATCAAAAGCAGCATCATCGTCAACATATCAAATCCATTTACCATAACTGCATGGTTAAAACAAACTAAGGGAAAGAAAAAAGAAAATATTTCAGCCTCCATTGCTCCCACCCCACCCCTACCACCCCTTAAAGAATCTCTCCCACCTCCAAACGTTTAAGCAAACCGGTTTCCTTAGCCTTCATCACCCAAACCCAGGTATACGGAGGACCGCTGACGTCACGAACAATTGGAGACAGAATGTCTGGCTTTCTGCGACAGGTTTTAACATGCATCGTTTACGCATGAGTATACATAGAAGCCCCGAAACAGCCAACATTGCATCAGGTTAGAAGCATTCTAGAAAAAGTCATACAAACCAACCCTCTTCAATGTTAAGGATGTTTTATTCACAGGTATTCAGAAATTGTTCATTTAATATTATGTAATCTATAAATTGCGATTTTATAAGCTTCACAGTAAACAGTAATGCACATCATTTACAACTCATTAGCTAATCCAGCTTCAAAGACGTTCCTTTATCCCATTTTTCTTCTTAACCGCTTCCATCCGTCCCCTCTTATGCCAGTTTTACTCATTTTTCTAAGTTTTATCAAGATATTATATTTAATTAAGCATGTTAGCATAACCTTTAGAGAAATTATTGTATTCTGAGGGTTTCAGAGTCCAAATATTTAAGGTTTTTAGTCAATTTTAACAAATTTCTGCATAAAAGATACGTATTGATTGATTTTTCTAATATTGGAAACGTTTTCAGCTTGATGACGAGCCTAAAATATGTATATTTCGAGGGTTATTTAAAATATCCCACAGACATTCGAACCAAGGTCCTATATGCGTAAATTACCATTTCAACAACTATTCTGGTCTAATTTATGTATTTATACTTTATTTCATAATTCTAGACCCATTGCTTACAGATATCTTAAAATAAACCGATTCAGGACTCGAACCAAGGACACCGGGTGTACGGCATAAAGCTAGTGGACGCTCCTTAACAGTATGAAATTAATAAAGTTCATTATAAGTTTCTATCGCAAATAGTTTCCAGGTTATAAGAATAATAAAAGTATTGATATGTGCGAGAGTCGATTCCAGGACCATTGTTAAGGTTAAAGCTACCCTTTAGAACAAGATGCTTTATTATAGATCCATTAGCGTTTATTACATTTCGATATCTTGATTGGTTCAGGAGATATAGTCGAAAAAGTTTAGTAGTAGAGTTATGGCGATTATTAATTGATTAATGAGGCGTTAATTTAAGGTGGGGTGTGAAAACATGTGTTCAATTTAATGCCTCATTAACCAATTAGAGGCCGACCAAGGGATATGATAATTGGATTACATGCCTTATCAACTGTCGGCATCTCTTTGTCGGCATGCCGACAGGGAGGTGTCATAGTTGCTTATCAGATGTTGGCATATCTTTGAGGGATTTTAAACATACATAACCTTACTTTACTTTCATCCATAGAGTGACTACAAAAGATATATACCAGGATAAGTTACGTTTTCTTGAACATCTGGATACTGCTGTTTATCCTGTTGACCATATGTCATTCTACAAAAAAAAAAAAAAAAAAAAAAAAGAAGAAGGAAAGTTTTGGGAAAATTTAAAGATGAGGCCAATGGAAAAATTATTTGTCGTTTTGTAGGGCTGAGACCTAAGATGTATGCTCTCGACAAAGATGGAGGTGTAATCAAGAAGATTAAAGGCATAAAGCGTAGCGCAATCAGGCAATACATCAACTTCGATAGCTATGTGGAATGTCTTAAAACCCAAAAGATCCTAAGAACTCCTATGAACTTAATCCTATCCCGAAAACATAATGTTTCTACAGTTGAAGCTAATAAAATAGCCCTATCGCCTCATGACAAGAGAGTGATTGCTGAGGATGGAGTATCAACATACGCGTACGGACACTATAGTATTGCAAAAAGTGTGCAAGAGGGGGCAACTTAGATCAGAATATAATGGTTATCTCTGTAAGCTAACATACAGAATGAATATGTACACAAGTGACATCTATCCTATGACTCCCAAGACGCCTGAAGAAGAAATAAGAAAATTGGAGGAAGGCGTTAACTCTGCCACTAGGATTATATTCTAGTGCTGGTCTCCAGCCCAGATAAAAGAGGAGAGGCGTCTACCATTGAACTACAAGCTAAGTATACCCCGATTTACTTTATACAAACTCAAGTAAAAGCTTGGGAGCGGGATATCCTAAGAGAATTCACAAAATGTCCCACATAAAACTAATCTACAAGTACCTCAGTTTCAGTGGTTAGAGTATCAGACAGTGTTAGGTTTAAAGCTTCATAGAAGAGGATAGAGTGGAATGCAAAGAATACAATGTGAAAAACAAATGCTTCAAAAGCAACACAAAGATAGGTTAGGTAACCACACCTGATCAATTAGCCAATGTAGCAACTTAACCACAAAAGCACAGTTAGGTTAGGTTTGCTTATAATGGGATGAAATAGTATAGCACAAGTGTAGGACTTGGGTTGGGTTAAAGTATTAGGTTAGGTTAGCTTATAATGAGGTGAAATAGTGGAGCCTAAGCTTAGGACTTAGGTCTGGTTAAAGTGTTAGAGAATTGCACAGTTAGGATATGTTAGGTTAGGTTAGCTTATAATGGGTGAAATAGTAAAGCACAAGAGTAGGAATTGGGTTAGATTTAAGTATTAGGTAAGGTTAGCTTATAATGAGGTGGATTAGTGGAGCCTAAGATCTAGGACTTGGGTTTGGTTAAAGTGTTGGAGAATAGCGCAGTTAGAATAGGTTAGGTTACAATGGGTGAAATAGTAAAGTACAGGTGTAGGACTTGGGTTAGAGCTTAGTTTATAATAGGGTGCAACAGTATAACATAAGATTAGGACTTGGGTTAGGTTAAAGTGTTAGAGAATCGAGATAGGTTAGGTTCGCTTATTATATATTGTAATAATTGAGCTGAGGAGTAGGACTTAGGATAGCTTAATGTGTTAGAAACATCGATTTTAAATGAGGGGTAAACGTTTGAAATGGTTAAAAACATCATGAACTACGGCAAGTCAAATACAGCTGAAGTATACGAAGCAAATGCAAAAGACAGTAATTAGAGCCCAAGAAGGCAATAAATACAGCAAAAGCCAGTAAATTCGTCCTAAAAGCCATAGAATGCACAAAAAATTCAGTAAATACCTCAGAAAAGTCTCTGAATACACTTAAAAGCCTCTAACTGCGTCTTAAAATCCTCTAAATATAGCAAAAGTCACTAAATACGTCTCAAAATCTCGAAATACAAAAAACACCCTGAATACGCATCAAAATTCTCTAAATACAGCAAAACGCCCTCAAATACTTCTCTAAATCCCCTAGATCACCCCAAGAAGCCTCTAAATGCATCTCAAGCAACTCAATATGTCCCAAGAGCCGCCAAATACATTCCAAGAAGTTCCTAAATGCACCCTAAAAGCCTCTGCACCCTCAAGCCGTTATATACATTCCAAAGGCCTATAAATACACCCCAAGAAGCCCCCAAATACACCATAAAGCTCCTAACGGTGCCCTGAAAACCTCTTAATACAGTAACTGCCAGTAAATACGTCCCAAAAGTCGCTAAATACACCACGAGAAGCCTCAATAGACACCCCAGTATCCCGAAGCAGAAAACAAACTTAATACGACAATAAATGCTTTAAATACATATATTGCGCACGGCCGCCATCTTGCCCTTTTGGGTCTGGCCCAAAACACTCCGATCTCCCCTACTTCCATTGATCTCCCATGCCTATCTTTAATATCATTCTTTCCAATTCCGACCACCAACTATTTGTATTTTAATACTTCTCTGTTCCTTCATGCATATATTCAATAATTCTCCCTTCTGCCCTATAACACACTTATACCAGAATTTTAATAGTCTCTCTATTATTATTCCCCTCATTTTTGTATTACCTAGCTCTAGTAATGCCACCTCTCTTGTTTCCGATTTTGGCAGCCCTAGTAGTTCTTTGCAAAACAATCCATACATCTGGTCTAATTGTGTTTCTATCTCTGATGTGCCCCATACCTCCAATGCATACATTGTTCTGGCTTCCACGACCGCTTCATACGTTCTTTCTAACCATCTGACATCTCCAGTTTATATTTACATATTCTTACCCATGACACTAGCTATCACTTTTCTGGCTTGTGCAGCCCACCTCCACTGCTACACATCATCACACCTAAATAGTCATACTCGTTTACAACTTCTACCTTTTGGTCTCCTATGAACCACTCCTCTCCGTTCCTAAGTATCGATTCTATTTTAAATAAATTATTTTTTTATTTTTTTGCTGTTTATTCTTCGTCCCGTCAGCGCAAAACCTATGAATTGCCTCAATTGATTTTTGTAGACCTATTACGGAAATTGCTCCTACCATTAAATCATCCGCATGCAATAAACAAGGGATCTCTTTGTTCATTATTATTGGGTAATTGGCATTGCTTTCCTTAACCCTCTCTATTATGTCGTCTATAAATGAATAGTATAGGACTCAATTTGCACCCCTATCTTAAGCCTAACTTCTGTTCGGCTTCTTCTGATAATTGTTGCCTTACCTTCCGGTTGCTGCTGATGCTATCCCGCCTCGTGTAGCAGCCGCTCTTGATGAGGTCTCATCAGCCTGGGTCACGATGGTCTGGTCGTTTGGTAGAGAAACTCTATAAATTGACTATTTCCTTGCCCTGGCTGGTCATTAGAGCTGAGACTACGCTATCTGCAGGGTATGCGTGAGATAGGTTGACGAAACAAAACAACACAGTTCCTTGTAATCGCTTTACTACTCAGCTTAGTTTCGTGTTCACAGTTCACCATGAGTTGCCACCATGATCCGGTCATATTATTATAGATTTCCACTATCACGTTAAAACTACGCTTAATTGCTGAAATTTATCAGGACGGAATATATCACTAACACTATTTAAAAATATACTCCGATGTTTAACTCACTACTGAGAGAGATGGCTACTTTATAAGATTCGCGCTACTGACTTACTTCTCGGCGCAATCCGAAGTTTTTGTCACCGGCAGGCAAACACGTCTGTACCGTACCACGTCTTGGACCAGAAGAAGGACGCTAAACCTCATCTTCTTGTACCAAAAGCAGATATAGCCTCAACTCAGGCTAGTTTCTCAGAAATACTCTAGTTAGCGAACCACCAACTTCGGGATATTTCCCCGAAAAACTGGTCTAGACCACGCTTAATCGGACCGGTTGCTAATGACTCAGGTAGAGACCCAAGGGTCGCAAAGACAAGTAACATTTTAATCACATACACCAACAACCTTATATTGCGTTAGCTCTGAATTAAAATATTTACTCGTATCCTAGTTATTTAATGTAAATACTATGGCTTCATGTCATGTACTTATCCATCCGTAATAATCATTATATTCATTATTAAATTGTATTTAACCATGCGGCTAATAAATACGGCATCATAATACATTCAACCCACATTTTATTCTGAATTTCACCCCACTATAAATTTTATCAATTTCGTTTATAAACTTCTCGCTCGCCCCTTTTCTTCTTAGTTTCCATTTTAAAGCCTCCCTGTTTATCGTATTGAACGCTTTCTCAAAATCCACAAAAAACATACAATCTGCCCCCTTTCCTGCTCAAGTATTTATCAATTAACGTCTTGATTATAAATATATTATCTATAGTTTGTCTTTTTCTCCTAAATCCAGCTTAAAATTCTGATATTTTATTTTCTCTTTCCACCCAATCCATTTGTCTGCTAGTATATCCGTATACATTTTCCCAATTATAGATAGTAAGCTTATCCCCCTGTAATTCTCTGGCCTATTCACACTCCCCTTTCCTTTTAGAAAAGGAAGAAATCCATTAATTTCAGTTTCTAATGTGAATTTTATAGCTTTATCTTGTAAGTTTAGTAATTTTAAGGCATCATTAATTTGTTTATCAGGAACAATAGCAAAAATATCAACATATCTATGCCATGTTTTAAAAATCAAAGGAAACGCTTTAGTGACTTGAATTTCGAAGAAGCTCATAAAAAGATCAGCAAGAAAAGGTGAAAGAGGATTACCCATTGCTAAGCCAGAAGTTTGTTGAAAAAATTCACCATTAAAAGTGAAAAGATTTTGATCGAAACAAAAATCAGTAGGTTTGACAAAATCAACTATTAAGTCGTCATGTAAATTTACTGAATTCAACCACTTTTTAAAATAAATTAAAAGTTTTTCTCTAGGAATACTAGGAAATAAGGCAGTTACATCAAAAGAAATAAGTTTATCAGTTTTAGATAGTACAACACTGTGAATCTTTTTTATTAGTTCAAAAGAATTTTTAATAGGTACTTAAACTTTCAAATTTATCAAAATTACTAAATTGTTTATGTAACAATTTAGCTAAATTGTAAGTTTTGAGTTTATACAATTAACAATAGGTCTCATTTTATTTCCAGGTTTA
Source organism: Mantis religiosa (assembly GCA_030765055.1). Lineage (NCBI taxonomy): Eukaryota > Metazoa > Arthropoda > Insecta > Mantodea > Mantidae > Mantis > Mantis religiosa. The sequence continues at coordinate 189,037,814 of CM060950.1, forward strand.
TGAATTTTAGGAAGGGCATAAATTCTATGTAAAACAGGATTGCTAACTTTTACAAAAAAAATTTTTTTGTCCGATATAACTTTCACTTCATTAAGCATTTTATTAAAAGTTGTAATACAAGATTTTAAAGGGTCTTTATTAAATTTTATAATATCTTCACCTTGAAGTAAAAAGTTTCCTCTATTAATATAATATAATTTGCCTAAAATTACAATTCTATTACCATTATCCGCTTTAGTGAAAATTAAATCTTTTTGATTTAATAATATGTTTATTATTATTATTTATTATTATTATTATTATTATTATTATTATTATTATTATTATTATTATTATTATTATTATTATTATTATTAATTATTATTATTATTATTATTATTATTATTATTATTATTATTATTATTATTATTATTATTATTATTATTATTATTATTATTATTATTATTATTATTATTTCTCTTAGGTTGGTATTTATCTAAATGTAATATTTTGCTACATTTTAATTTAATCAATGATTTATTATTTTCACTTAAATCTTGACCAGCAATTTCTATATCTGCAATACAATCATCTATATTGTTTGAAAAATCTACAAACGTTTTTAAACCATGATTTAAAAAATTGAACTCTTTTTCATTAAGGTTAGAATAATAAATTAACAACAGTATCCTTATTATTTTTAATAACTTTCTTTGAATTTTTAAATATTTAATTTTTAAATTGTTTAATCTTTCAATTTTGAAATACCAGCAGTTGATTCTGTTTTTAGGTTTGTTTCGTTTTCAGATGTTGGTAATACTAAAAAAACAAAAGAAATGGTAACTGGAATCTTCGACAATAGAGTTTGTTTGTGGACTGAAGATACAAACAATTTGTTTGTGAAATCGATCTCCATTAGAAAGAAGTATTAACACCAATTTCCTAGGATAAGTGAAGCCTTAGTAACAAATATTTATATTTGTGTAATATTTATTGCTTTAACAGTTATTAAAGATAATAAAGATAATGTTAATTTATCAAATTCTAACCTTAATGAAAAAGAGTTAAATTTTTTAAATCAAAGCTTATAAACCTGTGTAGATTTTCCAAACAATATAGTGATTGTATTGCAGATATAGAAATTGCTAGTCAAGATTTAAGTGAAAATAATAAATCATAGATTAAATTAAAATGTCGAAAATATATTACAAAATTTAGATTAAACACCAACCTAAGAGAAATAATAATAATAATAATAATAATAATAATAATAATAATAATAATAATAATAATAATAATAAATAAACATATTATTAATAATTAAATAAAAAAGATTTAATTTTCACTAAAGCGGATAAAGGTAATAGAATTGTAATTTTAGACAAATTATATTATATTAATAGAGTAAACCTTTTACTTCAAGGTGAAAATTTTATAAAAATTAATAAAGATCCTTTAAAATCTTGTATTACAAATTTTAATAAAATACTTAATGAAGTGAAAGTTATATCGGACAAAGAAAAACATTTTGTAAAATTTAGTAATCCTGTTTTACCTAGAATTTATGCCCTTCCTAAAATTCATAAACCTGGAAATAAAATGAGACCTATTGTTAATTGTATAAACTCACCAACTTACAATTTAGCTAAATGGTTACATAAACAATTTAGTAATTTTGATAAATTTGAAAGTTGAAGTACCTATTAAAAATTCTTTTGAACTAATAGAAAAGATTGACAGTGTTGTATTATCTAAAACTGATAAACTTATTTCTTTTGATGTTACTGCCTTATTTCCTAGTATTCCTAGAGAAAAACTTTTAATTTATTTTAAAAAAGTGGTTGAATTCATTAAATTTACATGAGAACTTAATAGTTGATTTTGCTAAACCTACTGATTTTTGGAAAGATAGAGCCAGACTGAAAAATTCAATGCCATAGCCGGGATTTGAACCACAGATTTTCTGGTTTCCATCCAGCCGCTCTAACCATTGAGCTACCATGGCCAAAGTGCCAATATGACATTAAATTCTCCAACTGACTCGTGTTTTTCCCAGTAAACCACTTAGGAGTTCTCATAAACACATGAGACAACTATCTTAATGGCGACTTACAACATGTAAGTACTTTAAGGCCCTGGCTTTATAGTTAACCACTATTAGGTCAATTAATGGAAATTAATTGTTCTTTCACACTGGCCGTGTGTGGGCTAATGTATGGAAAGATAGAGCCAGACTGAAAATTCAATGCCATAGCCAGGATTTGAACCACAGATCTTCTGGTTTCTGTCCAGCCGCTCTAACCATTGAGCTACTATGGCCAACATGCCGCTATGACATTAAATTCTCCAACTGACTCGTGTTTTTCCCGGTAAACCACTTAGGAGTTCTCAAACACATGAGACTACTATCTTAATGGCGACCTACAACATGTAAGTACTTTAAGGCCCGAGGTTTATAGTTATCCACTATTAGGTCAATTAATGGAAATTAATGTGCTTGCCTAACATAGCACAGATTTGTGGGCCCCTTGCTCCACTGACCTAACCCCCTGTGATTTCCTCTCTGGGGTAACTTAAAACTTAAGTGTACAAGATGAACCCACAAAAGAATTAAAACAAAATATCTGCCAGGAAACTATCAGCATTTCACAATGTGAACAATGGCGAGTGACGGGTAGTTTCCTAAAGAAGTTCCAAAAATCTATGGATGATGGTGGCCTTTCATAAAGCTGGTAAGTAAAGGCGAGTCAGCTACTAACCGCTGAACGAGAAGGTCGTGTAGCGAGAGCGCGGAAATAGAGAGCTGAAGATTAGAACATGGGTGTTGATTTGCAGCTGTACAGGATAAGAATTGGAGTATTTGGAGGAAAGAAAAGGAAGAATCAGTACAAAGAGGAACTCAAGATACCAGTTCAACTATGGATAGCACTTAGGCAGAGTGGAACCGAACCCAGGACAGACGGACTTGAACCAAATTGCAGATATGTTAAAAAAGATGACGAAAGATTTAGCAGATGTAAAGAAGATGGGGACAGAAATGGGAGCTAAATTGGACACAAATACTGAACAACTCGGAAGAATAAATAATTAAAAGAAGACACCGAACAAAAATTTGCAGAATTCACAAGAGCAATAGAAAAGGTAAAGAAGAACTATGAAAATGGACAGTGCAAACTGAACCTCATTATATTTGGAGCAAAAGAAGACCTAAATAAGAGGTTGTATGAGATCGTGGCAGAAATTTTAGAAAGAAGACTAGAAATGCCATTGCAAGGATGGGAGATTGTGGCGACATACAGGTTAGGCAAAAAAGGAAGAGACAAGCGACCAATACTTCTAAAAGCAGCTACACAGGAGATGAAATGGAGGATCATAAGCAGTACAAAGAAGCTAAAAGGATCAGCACTTTACATAGAAAGAGATTATAAAGGATGGGTAAGTAATTTACGAAATAATTTGGAAAATAATGGTATGGGTGATATTTGGAGAAAGAGAGAAACTAATTATGAAGGTTTTTGGAAAGGGGCTAGAATGAGATTTGAAGACATGGAGATCCAGAAACTGTTTAGTCAAATAGCAGAGAAGAGATCACTTGTTTTCTATATTCAATTGAAAAATAGTTGGGGAAGGGAGAGGTATATAGATAGCACTAACAGTGAAGAAAGAAAGGGGTTAGCATGGTTAAGAGCAGGGATATGGAGATTAAGAGGTCAAAGAAATGGATACCCGCAAGACGAGTGCCCATTGTGTGGGGATAAAGAGGATATAAAACATATATTGTTTGACTGTAAGGAAACAGAGATGTGGAGGAAAGAATGTCAAATATAAAAAATGAATAGGAGAATCAGCTTAATCAAGGTTTTAAGTAAAAATTATAAAAACATAGGTCAGTTTTTAAGTAAGGTTAAAAACAAGTGGGTGTGGACTGTAAAAAGAGAGAAGGAATAATAAGGGACTATTCTGTAATAATACACATTGTAACATGTCTGTAAATATATTTAATGGACTGTCCTGTGTAGCAGTGGCCTGGGCCAAAACAGAGGGCAGTCCAAAAATTGTAAAAGCTTAGTACCTCAATAAATATTACTTACTTACTAGGAAGAGATTACAGCGAGGAAGAACAGAGATATAAGAAATCCTTATTAATAAAAATGAAGGAGGCCAGGGATGAAGGGAAAAAGGCTTACTTGAGGGGGCTTAATCTTATTGTAAATGACGAACGTTGGAGTATCCATGTTAGAAGAGATGAGCAGAGAAAAACTGATTCACAACAGGATGAGATCCAGACATCGGACAGAGCAAAGGTTGGAGCCCAAGGAATGCAGAGTCAAATATCAGAGGATGCGAAGAAAGACGATGCTACACCTGATATTACACGTTGCGATGACGCATCCACACTAGCAAGTGACGACATCCGGGGAAGTGACGTAGTGATACACAGTGACGTAAGAGGTGATGACATAGTAGGTGACGTGTGACAAGGTTCCAGTGAGAGACATCAAAGTGCGCATACAAGTGAAGTGTTATATTTCAAAGACATGGCTGAGGCGCAAAGGCTTATAAGTTCAAATTATTGCAACGGGTGAAGTTGATCGGCGAGCAACCTAAAGTTAGCTTTAAAAAATGGATTTGGGATGGGGAGGTGGCGCAAGATAATAGATTAGATGGAGAAATCACAGTAGACAAAGTAAATTTACAAGTAAAAAGGTTAAAAAAGAACAAGGCTGGGGCCTTTGATGGACTACCAGGAGAGTTCTGGAAGGAAATAGTAAAACAAATGAAGGTATAAGAGTCATGACGAAATTTCTAGAAAAAATAAGGCAAGTGAATAGATTTCCAGAAAATTGGAAAGTGAGTATTATTGCACCAATTTACAAAGGCAAAGGAGAAGTTACTAAACTGCAAAATTATAGGGGGATGAGTTTACTATCAATATTAGGGAAAATTTACACAGGAATAATATCTGAAAGATTGCAAAGATGGGTGGAGGCAGAAAAGAAGCTATCAGAATTTCAATCAGGATTCAGGAAAGGGAGAAGGACAATAGATAATGTACTAATTATTAGAACAATAGTAGATAATATACAAGTATGAAAAGAGGGAGAGTGTATATGTTTTTTGTAGATTTTGAAAAAGCTTTTGATACAATAGTGAGAGAAGCACTATGGTGGAAATTACAAAAGAAAGAAGTCAGCAAGGAAGTTATTATAGGGCTAGAAAAAATTTATGAGGGAATAAAGTTTGGAACGAGAGTAGATACGAATGGGATAACAGAATTAGTGGAGCAGAAAATGGGATTAAGACAAGGCTGTAAACTTAGCCCTATATTGCTCAACTTGTTCATTGATGATATAATTGAGAGGGTTGAAAAAAGTAACAATCATTGCCCAATTATTAGGAATAAGGTAATACCACGGCTACTATTTGCAGATTTGGTCTTCTTGACAAGATGGCGGCGGTTCCGGTGTTGACGAGAAGGCGCAAAAAATTTTGAAAAATAATGAGAAAACGATGGAAAATCAAGGAAAGGATAGTAATACAGTGTACAAAAGTGGAAAATATGCCATGGGAAATGAAGATAGAAACTGTTTAAATGTAGAACCCAAGAAAAGTGATAGGCCAAAATTGACAACACAGAAGACCAGAGAAGAAGAAACGATTGCGATGCTACACGTGGTAATTGATATCCTAAATAGAGATTTAAAAAAAGATGCTGAAGAAATCAACCTACTGAAACAAGCAACTCAAGAACTTAAAACAAATCTATGGCTCGTAAACGAAGAAAAATCATTTTCTATGGTGCTAAAAAAGACCCCGATCAGGAAATGCACAAGCATGCAAGGCATCGTTACTTCAAATCGTTTCGAGATTTTCAGCAACCAAGAAAACAAAACAGCTCCAGAAGTAAAAGGTCATGCTGAAACCCAAAGACTTTTTAAATCATGCTACAAGATAGTAAACAAACTGCAGATGAAACAGGAGAGGCACGGAGAAGAAACAAACGAAAAGAAGAAAGAAGCAAAGAAGGTTATAGTGTATGGTGATTCCATAATAAAAGACCTAGTGATAAAAAGTGAAATGGTGAATGTAAACGTACTTACGGGGATGAAAGCGCAGTATCTGCCAAATGTTTTGGAGAAAGAAGCTGGTGCAAAAGAAGCCAAAGTAGTGGTGCAGCATGTCGGCACAAACGACATTTCAAGAAACAACAGTGCAGATGAAGTGATGGGGGAGGTGTACTCAATGATTAGGGCTGCAAAAAAGTGCTTTCCAGTGGCAAGAATTGTAGTAAACAGTATTGCAAGAAGAGACGTGAATTTTGAACACATAAAGGCTATAAATACAGGTATTCAATGGGCTTGTGAAGCATTGAAGGCAATTTTTGTTGATATAAATTGTTTTTTGGATAATAGTTGTATAGGAAAAGATGGGTTACATCTAAATAGAAAGGGAGCTTTTGTCTTGGGCGAGGCAATTGAAAAAATTGTAAGCATTTGCATGGGGCAGGGAAACTAATAAAGATGGCAGATGTTGCTAAAGAAACAAAAAATCATAGTAAGGCAAATTCAGAGGAAATACAAAATAGCATGACAAAGAGACACAGGGAGAAAGTAGGATATGATACTGAAAAAAGCATAAGAAAACAAATCAACAAAAGTGAGGGGAAATTAATATTATTTCACCAAAATGTACAATACATTAGCAATAAGAGGTTATCTATTGAAAAAATGTAAATGAGATCAGACCAGATTTCATGGTCTTAACAGAGCATGGCCTAAATATGGAAGAGGTGCTAGCAAATAATTATGAAGGTTATGTATGCTAGGGGCTCATTACTGCAGGCAAGGGTATCTATGTGGCGGTGTAGCTATTTATGTTGAAAACAATATAAAGTTTAAGGAGATAAATTGCAGTAATTTTGTTGTAGATAAACATTGCGAGGTGGCTGCAATTGAGATAATTAAAAGAGAAAGTAATATAATAGTTATTGGGGTATATAGATCCCCATCAGAAGATAGAGATATATTTTTCAATAATTTAGAAAAGTTATTAAATCTATTACAAAAAAATAATAAGTTAATAATGGGAGATCTAAATATCGACATGCTTAAAAATAACAAAGAAAAGCGCACAATGACAGAACTACTAGAAAGACAGAATTTATCAACGGGAATAGATAAACCCACTAGAGTAACTAAGACTTCGCAATCCTGCATCGACAATGTTTTCACAAATTTTCCAAAATTGAAATGGGAAGCATCGGTAATAAAAACAGGAATAGGAGATCACTATGGGCAAATATTAAAAATTAACACACAGAAAGAAAAAATACAAAATATTTTTATATATAAAAGACAAGTAGATAATGAAAGCATACAAAAATTAAAAGATTATTTGAAACAAACAAATTGGAATAGGGTATCTGAAAGTAAAAACGTAAACAAAAAGTATGATATATTCAATAAAATAATAAAGAATGGTTTAGACACCGAAATCCCATTGACAAGGATTAAAATGAGCGCAGGCGGGAAAAATAAAAAACCGGAACCCTGGATGACAACAGGCATAAAAATATCCCTCAAACGAATGCACTTTCTGAACTCAATAAAAACACCACATATGAATGAAAGATCATTAAAATATATAAATGACTATAATGTAATAACAAAGAGAGTCATAGAAAATGCAAAAATAAATTACAATAGAGAAATAGTTGAAAGATCAGAAAATAAAACAAAAGCAATATAGAATATTGTAAACAGAGTCCATAAGAATAACAACAGTAAACAAATTGAAAACATAAAAATAAAGCATAATGATAAAGTAATTGAAAGTCCAAAAGAGATTTGTAATATATTTAATAACCACTATTTAAACAGTTAAAACAGTCAAAACCATAATTACTTCTTCACAGGACAAAAACTTAATCACACAGAAAACACAGCTAAAGTCAATGGCAATTTTTGAGATAACTAAAGAGGATGTAATAAAAGAAATAGATAGGTTAAAATTAAAAAAATCTAGCGGTTTGGATGAAATCTCAAACGAAATTGTCAAAGCTATAAAGTTGGAAACGGCAGAGGTATTGAGCCATATTATAAATGCCTCTCTGATACAGGGAATTTTTCCAGATACACTAAAAAAAGTTACTGTAAGACCAATCTACAAACAGAAAGGTGGAAAGTTAGAAAAGGAAAATTATAGACCGATTACACTATGTGGTAGTTACTCGAAGATCATAGAAGGGGTATTTTTAGAACAATTACAATCTTACTTTAAAAAACTGAACATTATAGCGGAGGAACAATATGGATTTCAAAAACACAAATCCACAATACAAGCGATAGATAAAGTGAATAGCACAATAATAAATACCTTAAATAAAAGAGAAATAGTTATTGCGGTGTTCATAGATCTAAGTAAAGCTTTTGATTGCATTAACTTAGAACTACTAATAGAAAAACTAAACAGATATGGGGTACGAGGAATTGCACAAAATTGGGTTGAATCTTATCTAAAAAAGCGAATGCAATGGGTGGAAGTAAATTTTAAGAACACAAAGGGAGAAATTGAAAATATTAAGTCAGACTGGGGATATGTAACATCAGGTATACCTCAAGGTTCAAAATTGGGACCATTTTTATTTTTACTTTATATAAATGACCTTTTTGAGTTGATAAGGAAGCATAGTGGTACTGTAATAGGATATGCATATGATATAACCATAATAATAAATGAATCTACAGAAAGAGAAGTGGAAGATAAAGCAAAGGAAATCCTAAAAATAGTAAAACAATATTTCTTAAACTTAGACCTAATGATAAATTTAAGTAAGACATGCTGTATAAAGTTCGATCTCAAGAAGTGTTCAACGAATATAAAAATTACTGTTGGTGACAGTATTCCAGAAACATGCCAAACAGAATTTTTAGGGGTAGTAATTGATAAACACCTAGGGTGGAAGCAACACATAGAACATATAATAAAAAACTAAATAAAGGTATATATATATATATATAATGAAACATGTTAGACGAACTATGGATAATAAAACCTTAAAACAAGTGTATTATGCATTTATCTATTCACATATAAAATATGGGATATCTTTATGGGGCAATATAAATGCAAAAGAGGTGTTAAAAATTTTCAGATTACAAAAGAAAGCTATCCGAATAATTGAAAATGTGGAGAGAAGATCTAGCTGTAGGCAGATATTTAAGAAGCATAATATTTTAACTGTTCCATGTATATACATATATGAAAGCATTAAATATTTAATAGAAAGGTATACATGTAAAAAGAACTGTAATGTACACTCATATAAAGTAAGAAATAAAGCTGACTATTTTAGGACCACACTAAGGGGAACACTAAACAACAGATCATTAGAAAGTATCAGAAAAGACATGTATAATAGATTGCCAGGTAAAATAATACTAAACTTAAGAATATAAAAAGGTATTTGTCAGAACAAGCTTTTTATAGTGTGGAAGAGTACAAAGCAAAAAATGGAAAATAAACAAGTACGTTTTAGTTTCTAAGTAATGTATATAGTAGAATTTTAGGTATATTTTTTATGTTTTCTTATAAAATGACGTATTCTCTGTATGAAATAAAAGGGATGAATAAACTGAATTGAATTGAATTGTGATAGGATTACAGAGAGCAATAAATGAAATTAGCAGCTACTGTAAAGAATGGGGGATAAGAATCAATATAAGCAAGTCAAAAATAGTAGTGTTTAAGAAGGGTGATAAGTTAAGAAAAGATAAAAAGTGGTATCTAAATGACCAAAAAGTGGAGGTGGTAAAGGAGTTGGACTATTTAGAAATGAGAATGTGCTACACTGGAGGCTGGGGAGCACATGGGGGAAAGGTAAGAGTGAAAGGGAAGATAGCGATGTCTGGGGTAAGGAGCTATAAATTACCAGATATGTCAGTCAAGTGGCATGAAAGAATCTATGAAGCAATAGTAGAATCAAAAATGACATGTGGTGTGGAGTTGTGGTGGGCCAATGAGATAAGAAATCATGTTGAACATACATATGAACAGTTCTGTAAAGAGATACTGGGTTAGAATAAGTCAACGCCAAATGGAGTAGCCAGAGTGGAACTTGGAAGACCTTTCAGGAGTGGGGTAGTTATAGAAAGATGTTTAAAATATTAGTATAGCTGTATAAAAAAGGATGATGATAATACATTTAAGATCTGTCTAGAACATAGAAGAATTCAACATGTAAGAACAGCTGGTGGGCAGAGCTAGAGAGAACGCTGGCTAAAATAGGGATGGGGGATATCTGGCAAGAGAGTGAAAGAAATGTAAAAGGCTTTTGGACAATTATTAAGAATAGGATAGAGGACATTGACAGACATGTGACGTGGGGAAATTTGATAAGTGAAAATAAAGAGAGAATGGGGAAGGGAAACATATATAGACATATGTGATAGATATGAGAGGCAGGGTTTAGCTTGGTTAAGGAGAGAAGCCATATTGAGAGGCGGTTCACCAAAGGAGTGCATTCTATGTGGAAAGAAAATAAGTTTAGAACATTATGTAGTGGAGTGTAAAGAAATTGAAAACTGAAGGAAATTAATATGGGATAAGAACTGGGATAATAAAGGGGCTTACGTAGTAACAATAAAAACGCTTATGTTGAAAAGAGAGAAAAGATTAAGGGAGGGGGGGAAATTTGCTGACAAAGTCAAAGAGAAATGGTCGAGAAGGGCAAGGAAATAGAGAAATGGAAGACACAATCAGAACATTAGGTCAAGGTCGTATAAAGGCTAAGATAGAGGTTAACGGCCAGGGAGCCAACACCACTATCAGCCCGTAATATAAGCAGCTGACAATTTTGTACCTAAATTAGAATTGTAAAACATGTAATTGAGATTGTAAGATATGTAAGTACAAATAAATATTATTATTATTATTTTTAAGTAAAGGCTTTAAAACTGTTGTATGGTTTCAGCCATGCCCTTTTATGATAGCAGCAATCAGCAACATGTGCCGAGGAGGTGGACAGGCAAATACCGCGCAGCTGGTTTCGGAGTTTTTTTGACTCTTACGTTATAATTTGCATGAAAAAAACTTGTTCAAAAAGCTCAAGCAGGCACACATTAAAAGAAGTATTATAACAATATGGCAGTACAATGCTTCATTGAATGCTAAGAGGAATATATATTATTGTTTTCTGTAGCTGAAATTAGTTTTCTGAATACTGAAATGTTTATGCATGATTGGAGCAATTTAATAACAGAGACGTCAAAATTAATAGGAAAAACTATTTGTAGTCAGTTTATTGACACGTCATCACTTATGTTTTTAAAATATCGACGGACTAGTTTAGGAAGCCTTTGTCACCATTTTCAACCGCTCTCCCACTAGCATCTGTTGTCGTCTGCTCTCCTCTCTCTTGCAGTAGAACTATGAACTTTTTTGTCAAATTATCTACTGGTGGGTTTTCAAAGTTCATTACGCGGCCCTTAAATTTCCATATGAATATGTTCTCCCATGTTGTCAGTTTATTTTGGTTTATCACTTCTATTAATAATTTTGGATTTGGATAAATGTCATGATTTTTATTCCAAAAATGAAATGCTACTGCTGACTTATCTTCTTGTTTCATTCTGATGTTTCTAAAGTATTCTTTGACTTTGGTTTTTAGATTTCTTTTAGTTTGACCTATGTAGCATTTTTCACAATTTTTACAACTTATTTGCATATTCCAGATCTGTTAACTGCTGGGATTTCATCTTTTGTTTTTGAATTTAGCAAATTTAAAATTGAATGTCCATTAGTAGGTGCCAAGATGTAATTTTTTCCCTTAAAGATCTTTTTAAATTTATTAAATGTTTTTGGGTGATATGTGAATAAACTGAATATACTGTTGCTTTAGTTTTCTTTTTTAAATGTGGTTGCTTCCTTAATGGTTTTCACTAGTTTAACTGTTCTAATTTTCATAAACACCAGATTTTGTTGTATCCATTTTCTTCTACTATGTGTAGTATGGCTTTTTGTTCTTTGAAGTATTCTTTGTTGTCCGTGGGTATGTTTGCTAGTCTGTGTGTAAGACTGTTTATTATTGCATGTTGATGTATAACTAGGTTGTAGCTATATAGAATAAAAAGAAGTATTTCAGAAAGTGGAGTGCCATTGTTACTAAAATTGGGCAAGTGAGTCAACCTTGTATATACTTTTCTCCACTTACAAGTTTTTTATGAAGACTAGTTTCTGGGGACTCCTCCCCTATCGTCAGCTCTGTGCGGATGCATCATCAGTCTACCACAGAGCTGACAATAGGGGAGAAGTCCCCAGAAACTAGTCTTCATAAAAAACTTGTAAGTGGAGAAAAGTATATACAAGGTTGACTCACTTGCCCAATTTTAGTAGGTTGTAGCTATTATTTTTTTATGTAATTTTCTGAATGTGTTGGATTCCTGTAAATTCCAAATTTTATTTTTGTGTTATTCCTGATATTTAGATCCAAGAAAGAGAGTTGTCCACTAATTTCCTTTTCTGTTGTGAATTTGATAGTCCTTTCTTGCAGATTGAGTAATTTTAATGCACCATCTAAATATTTATTTGGCACTATTGCAAAGATGTTGTCAACATATCTATACTGTGACTTTGTGGGTTCGTGAAATGAAAAGTCCAATTACACAAACTCAACAATGTTTTTTATTTCCACCGACTTACAGTTGAACACTTGTCAGTTACACAGAATTACGTAATGCACACAATTACAATTCACCAGTTCGTCGGTTACCGTTCCGATGCACGTACACAGTGTTCTCGTCCGTTCGCTAACACATCAAGCACTGACTGACTGAATTCACTCACTGCAGCCCTTTTTATAGGAATATCACCGTCTTCTAGAAGCCTCTGGTTTCAGTGAATTACCGCGAAAGTTCCAGAGGACAGGGGTAGGGGAAAGAGGCGGCCAGCGACAAGTTACATTTCCCCAATCACCCCTCAGTTAGTGACTGAGATTAATGGGAGGGCGTGGCTCGGCTGCCTCTGGTCCCTTCCCAGCTGACGCCGGTCGTGCCTTCCGCTAATTGGGTGACACGGCTCCCTCCTCAAAGCTGGTCGTCCAGAACAGCACCATCGTAGCGGGCTAGACGATCCAGGTGTACCACCAGCATCTTCCCTCGGGGAACCTTCTGGATGCGGTAGACCACGTCGTTAATCCTCTTCACCACCTGGTACGGTCCTTGCCATGGCTGCTGGAGCTTCGGGCAGTGTCCCTTGGTCCGGGTAGGACGGTACAACCAGACCAGGTCACCTTGCTGGAACTCTTGGCTGTTGGCTTGCCTGTCATATCTGGTCTTCATGCGGTCGCTCGCCTTCTGGATGTTCTGGCGAGCCATCTCGTGCATGTCGTGGAGATGGTCCACCAAGTTCTCCACATACTCGGTCGCTGGCTGTTTCGCTTCCGGAGGGCTTCCAAAAGCCAGGTCACAAGGGAGGCGTAACTCTTGGCCGAACATTAAGCTGGCTGGCGTCATCCCAGTTGTGTCGTGTGTAGACGAGCGGTAGGCCAGCAAGAACAGTGGCACCTTGACGTCCCAGTCTCGCTGATGGCTGGCCACGACCTTCCTCAGGTGTTGCTCTAAGGTCTTGATGTATCTTTCGACCATGCCATCCGACTGGGGATGTAGAGGCGTCGTGCGGGTCTGTTCACCCCAAGCCTTTGCAGTGCCTCCTTCATTAGGTTGGACTTAAAGTTGGTACCCTGGTCACTGTGTAGCTCTAACGGCACCCCAAATCGACAGAACACTTGCTCCAAGAGGCAGTCTGTGATTGTGTTTGCCTCTTGGTTTGGGATGGCATACACCTCCGGCCACTTGGTGAAGTAGTCCACGACCACCATTAGGTGCTTGTTGCCTCGGTCGGAAACTGGGAACGGTCCAGCAATGTCAACGGCGATCCACTCGAATGGCGCTCCGATGTTGTACTGCTGCATGCGACCCCGGCTCCTAGTCTGGGGGCCACGACTCGCCGCCAACACGTGACACTGACGGCACCATTTCTCAGCATCTGCTCGGAGTCTCAGCCAGTAGTAGCGCTGCCGTAGTTTGTCAATCGTTCGGGTCGCTCCCAGGTGTCCTCCCGAAGTACCGGTGTGCACTTCCTCCAAGACTTCCGGGACCTTACTCCGGGGAAGTACCAACTGTTCTCTCTGCGTCTTCCCATCGGGTGACTCCCACACCCGGAACAGCACGCCCTCTCTGGTCTTCAACGGGTCCAATTGGGCCCAGTGCGGCTTGTAGGTGGCGCTCCTCGGTGCGATGTCCTCCCAGGTTGGTCTCGTCCCTGCCTCCACTTCCCTCAAGAGTGGCCCCAAGTCTGCGTCCACCAGCTGCTCCCTCCTCAGGCCTGCGCTATCCCAGCCATCCGCAGGCACTGCCGTGACTACTCGGACTGCTGCGGCACGCTCCTTCTCCTCCACTCTTGTGCACTGGCCGCACTCTTCTGGACAGGGTGCTTGGGACATGGCGTCAGCGTTACCGTGGCTCTTCCCTCTACGATGTTCCAAGGTGAAGTCGTACTCCTGCAGCCTCGGGACCCAACCTGCTGTCTGGCCTTCTGGTCGCGCCGTCACCATCACCTTGCTCCTCGCGGGAACAACTACCTCTTTGTTCAAGACGACCCTGCAGATTCCAAGGCGCTCCTCGGGCTGATGGAGTATAACCTCTTCCCCGTTGAGCCGCAGGACCTTCCTGCCGACGTCGACCGTCGCCTCGTAGCTCCTGAGGGCATCCAGTCCCAGAATCACCTCCTCAGCCACCTTCGCGACGAACACCCACAGACGCACGGCACTCCGTCCCAAGGTCAGCTCCAGCAGGGCCTCCTTCTCCACAGCTCGTATGGTCGGTTCGGCTTCCTCTTCGACAAACCCTTCGCCACGTCAGGTCTGATGATGGTCACGGCTGCCCCAGTGTCCACCAGCACGCGGCACGGCTTCCCTCTCACCCAACCGTCCGCGATGAGGCTGTCATCCATACGCCGGCTGACGGCGCGCAGTGTCACTCGAGGGGATGGTGGTGATGGCGCCGACGTGCGCCTCTCCACGACGGCCCTTACTCGTTTTCCGGCTGCTCTTCCTGGTGTGGGCAGTCTCTCTGCAGGTGTCCGGGCTGTCCACACCCCCAACACAGGCCACTAGGTGTTCGCCGGCGTCCCTCGGCTGGTCTTCTGTCTCCGGTGTAGCGGACACTCCTCGTTCTCGACGTCGGGATAGCTGTTACCTTGGCCGCCTCCATCCTTAATGCTGCCGTTAGCGACTCGTGGATTGTTTTATAATCGCCGAGCATTAGGCGCTGACGAATCTCCGTGTCCCGTACCCCGTCGACGAAGGTGTAGGCAGCTTCCCGGGACACGAACTCTGGTGGGAGGTCGACTAGGGCCTTGGTTGCCAGTTGTTCAACTGCCAGGGCGAACTCCTGCAGCGTCTCCCCCGGCTGCTGTGACCTTGCCTTTAGCTGGCTGCGGTACGCTGCGGCTAAGCGGTGGTTCCTGAAACGATTCTCCAGGGCCTCCCAGATGTCTTTGGGCGCCGCCGTTGTCTGCACCGCGTTTAGGACTTCTGCGGCCCGTCCCTGGAGGCTGGCTATTAACTGTGTGGTCTCCTCCTCCGGTGACCATCTGTTGTGCTTGGCCACTGTGTCGAACTGGCGGCGGAAGACCTCAAATGTTGACGCGCCGTCATATTTCGGAGGTTTGACGCGCGCCGATGATGTGTCGCGCCCCATGCGTCGGCCTTCAAATCCTTCAACCTCCTGCCGACGACGTCCTCCACCATGGCGTTCAGGGACTTGACGCTGTTGTCGGCCTTCTCTTCCAGGTCGTTAACGCGGCTCGCCAGGTCCTCGACGCACTTGTCCACTTGGCCCATCCGCTTGCCCAGCTCCGTCACGTCATCCCTCACGCCAGCCAACTGTTCTTCAAATTTGGCGGCGAGAGCCTCGTTCGCCACCTTCATTTCCGTGGCCAGACTGTCGTTCGCTGCCCTCATTTCTGTGGTCAATTCGGTCTTTATTTCTTCCATCTTCTCGGTGATGTTGTCGTTGGCCGGCTTCATTTGTTTCAACTCGGCGGTGATGATGTCGTTGGCCGTCTTCATTTGTTTCAACTCGGCGGCGAGGTTGTTGTTTGCCGCTTCTGTTTTTGTTGTTAACTCGTTCATCTTCGCGGCCAAGTTGTTATTTGCCGTCTCCAACCTTTTTTCCATTTTCTCGGTGATGTCGTTTGCCGTCTTCATTTCCGATGTCAGTTCGGCCTTCATTTCCATCATCTTCTCCAAAATCTTTTCCAATGCCGCGTCCATCGTTTTAATGTTCGGTGAAGTTGTCATCCCGCTTCCTGACACCAGTGTGACTTTGTGGGTTCGTGAAATGAAAAGTCCAATTACACAAACTCAACAATGTTCTTTATTTCCACCGACTTACAGTTGAACACTTGCCAATTACACAGAATTACGTAATGCACACAATTACAATTCACCAGTTTGTCCGTTACCGTTCCGATGCACGTACACAGTCTTCTCGTCCGTTCGCGAACACGTCAAGCACTGACTGACTGAATTCACTCACTGCAGCCCTTTTTATAGGAATATCACCGTCTTCTAGAAGCCTCTGGTTTCAGTGAATTACCGCGAAAGTTCCAGAGGACAGGGGTAGGGGAAAGAGGCGGCCAGCGACAAGTTACATTTCCCCAATCACCCCTCAGTTAGTGACTGAGATTAATGGGAGGGCGTGGCTCGGCTGCCTCTGGTCCCTCGCCGGTCGTGCCTTCCGCTAATTGGGTGACAATACGTAGTTTTTGAAGATACATGGGAAGTTTGCTAAAAAAAGGTGAAAGTGGGTTACTCACTGATAAACCTGATTTCTGCTTGTAGTGTTTTCCATTAAAGCTGAAGAAGTTTTGTTCAATGCATAATTTTGTTAGTAAAATTATATTCTTCTCCTTCTATTGTTTCCATTTCTATTGTAGTTAGCCATTTTTTAAATAAAGTCTATAATTTTTCTGTTGGTATGCTTGGAAATAAAGATGTGACATCAAATGAAACCAGTCTGTCTTTTTCGCCCAAATTTCTACCAGATCTAAAGAGATTTTTAAATTTGTAATTTCAAATTTTGAGAAACTTTTAAATTTACTTAGTAACCATTTGGCCAATTATATGTGGGGGCATTTATGCTACTAGTGTTAGGTCTCATGCCTTTTCCTGTTTTGTGAATTTTTGGTAGCCCATATACTCTTGGTAATGTTGGATTATTTACTTTAATTCTGTAAATTCTTTTTTGTTGATTATTTTGCTCTGTTTTAAAGTTTTATTTGTGTTTTGAATGCAGTACTTTAATGGGTTAGTTTCTACTTTTTGATAATTACTGTCTTCTAATAGGTTTTCCATCTCTTTGTGTAATCTGCTTTTTTCAAAATTACTAGTTTATTTCGCTTGCCTGCTTTAGTGTAAATCACTTGTTTCTTTTTAAGGACTTTTATGATTTGGTTGTTAAAATTATTTTCTTTTCATTTTTAATTTGTTCTACTATTTTGGAGCATTTGTTTTTAACTGTTATTTTTTCATTTAATGTTTAAGTGGCAATTTGGATGTCAGCAACATAATCTTCAACTTGGTTGGAATAGTCTACACATGTTTTTTAACCTAGATTAAGCATATTCAATTCTGATTTGTGAAAATTTGGTTTGATAAATACGGCTAGTTTTTAGCAAGTAGTGTGAAGAAATGATTAATTTCCATCAATTAACTAAAATTTGGTTTCATAAGTTAACAACATTGTTTGGTTGTTCTTTTAGGTTATGTTTGTCTTTTTTGGTTGGCTTTTCATAAGTGTTCGTTTTTTGGCATACACTTTTAAGTTTATTTTTTAAATTTGCTATGAGATAATCAAACAAATTGTTTTTATGATGTTCCCAAAACAATTTGTTTGAATATCTCAATGGAAAAGTGAACAGCAAAACAGCAAAATGAAGAGTATTCAGATTCAGACAGTTGATGAACCAGCTGTCGTCATGACCCATGCACAAGCAGTAGTAAACATAGAGAAACTGATGCTTTAGTTTGAGTCAAACCAAAACATTGCCAAATTAACTTCTAATGCTTAAGTGGATGTGAGATTATACTGCTTGTAAGCGATACACTAAACTGAGACAGCAGAAGCTCACTGCATGTTTTACTGACTAGTTTGTAGTACAGTGCAAAATATGTACATAGTCTATTACAGTACATACAATGTATGTGTTTTTATGGATATTTTTTTATTGTTCTTCCATTATTTTCTGGATAACATGGATCAGCCCTGATCCCAGTTGATCGAAGTAAATGAGGTTCTACTGTACTACTATTATGCTTCTTGCAGCTTCCAGTATACAGTTGAGAAATAAAAAGGAGATAAGGGAAATTTGTGCTAGCATTTCAGGTGAGTTGAAAGATTGGTTTCTCCAGGATTCCCTCAATTAACAAAAATATAGTGAAGCCAAATAGTTTCTAGTAAATCAAACTGTCATATTGCTAATGTGAATTTCTTAGGTCGATCACATAATTTGTGTATGCCAACTACTAAATTTATTTTCACAAGCAGGTAACAGATTAGAATACAAGTGGCACTTAAAAACACTGTATTTCAGTAAATCTGGTTTCTCCACGTTGGAGAGGGGGGGAAAAATCTATACTGTCGCAAGCATTGTTAATGCTGGATGCACAAAGGGACAGATAGTGCAGCGCGAAAATAAAAGCTTGCCAAAACAGATAGCTGACTAGAAAGTTTGATTAATTGTTTGTTACAGAACATTCCAGAAATGTCTAGAGAAAGGAATGGTCGTATAAAAGGAAGCCGTGGTTAGTTGAGTGATAGTCGTAAAGAGAAAGTGGTAATTGAATTGGACTCATACAGCTATGTTTTGAAAGTGGTTAATGACCTTGCAGATTGTATTTGTATATGTTACATAATTCTGCTGCTGTAAGGGTTGAGGAAAGTGTATTTCTATGGAAATAAGTAACATTTTGAACTTCTGCAAATTGGACTTTTAATTCCACGAACCCAAAAAGTCACAATTGGTGTCAGGAAGTGGAACATACAACAATGGACACTGCATTGGCAAAAATTCTAGAAGAGCTGAAAGAAATGAAAACATCGAACGACAACCCCATCGCCAAGATGACAGAAATGAAGGGCAAATTAACAACGAAGATAGAAGCGGCAAATAGCAACCTGGCTACGGAGTTGAAAGAAATAAAGACAGCGAATGACACCCTCGCTGCGAAGACGGAGGCGGCAAATAATAGCCTGGCCGCGGAAATAAAGGCAGCGAACGAAAGTCTGACCACGGAAATGAAGGCCGAATTATCTGAAATGAAGGCTGCGAACGAAGCCCTCGCCGCCAAATTTGAGGAGCAGTCGGCCGGCGTGAAGGAGGACGTCAAGGAATTGGGCGAGCGAATCAAAGACCTGGCGAACCGCATTAATGACTGGAGGGAAAGGCCGACAGTAATACCAAACCCCTGAACGCCATGGTGGAGGACATCGTCGGCAGGAGGTTGAAGGACTTAAAGGCCGACGCGCCGGGATGCGACACAACATCTGTGCACGTCAAATCACCCAAGTACGACGGCACGTCAACGTTCGAAGTCTTCCACCGTCAATTCGACACAGTGGTCACCAGAGGAAGAGGCCGCACAGCTAATAGCCAACATCCAGGGACGGGTCGTAAAAGTTCTGAACGCGGTCCAGAGAGCGGCGGCGCCCAAGGATAGCTGGGAAGCTCTGGAAAACCACTTTGGAAACCACCGCTTAGCCGCAGCCTACCACAGCCAATTGAAGTCAAGGTCACAGTATCCAGGGCAGAAGCTGCACGAGTTCACCCTGGCCATTAAGAGCTGGCCAGCAAAGCCTTAGTCGATCTCCCAACCGAGTACGTATCCCGGAAGCCACCTACACCTTCGTCGACGGGGTACGACACACCAAGATACGTCAGCGCCTAATGCTCGGCGACTACAAAACCATCAACGAGGCGCTAACGGCAGCATTGAGGATGGAGGCATCCAAGGTGACGGCTGCTCAGAGGTCATGAACAAGGAGTATCCGCTACACGAGACCAAAGGACAGCTGAGGGACGCCGGCGAAGACCTAGTGGCTTGTGTTGGGGGTGTGACCAGCCAGGACACCTGGAGAGACTGCCCACACCAGGGAGAGCAACCGGAAAACGAGTGAAGGCCGTCGTGGCGAGGGGCACGTCGGCGCCATCACCACCATCTCCTTGAGTGACACTGCGCGCCATCAGCATATGGATGATAGCCTCATTGCGGATGGTTGGGTGAAGGAAGGCCGTGCTTTGTGGACACCGGGGCAGCCGTAACCATCATCAGGCCTGACGTAGCCAGGCGTTTACCGTCGAGAAAACCCAGCTGATCATACCAGCTTGTGACGGCATCGGGCGACACCTTGCCTGTGGAGAAGAAGGCTCTACTGAAGTTAACCTTGGGATGGAGTGCCGTGCGTCAGTGGGTGTTCTCGCGCAGGTGGCTGAAGTGATACTCGGACTGGATGCCCTCAGAATGCCACGAGGCGACGATCGGCAGGAAGGTCCTGCAGCTAAATGGAGAAGAGGTCATACTCCGGCAACCCGAAGAACGCCTTGAAATCTGCAGGATCATCCTAAGGGAAGACGTCGTTGTCCCCGCGAGAAGCGAGGGGGTGGTGACGGCGCGACTGGAAGGCCAGCGGACGAAGAACATGATGCTGAACCAGAAGAAGCCTGTGCACGGACTATGTGTAGCCAGAACATTGTTACCGTGCCGAGAACAGGTGCCAGTAAGGCTGCTCAACCTGACAGACACCGATCAAGATGCCCAGGCCGGGACGGAGTTGGGGACGTGCGAGCCCGTGGTCAGCGTGACAGCAATCGACAAGACCCAGGAGCCAGTGCCGACGCAACACCTAGGGCCCCGGCTGGGAGGCTTACTGGAGATATCAGCCGACCACCTGTCCGCAGAAAATCTCAAGAAGGTTCGACAACTGCTGAGACGATACCAGCGCGTCTTCAGACAAGGCAATAGCGACTATGGCAGCACGGACAGAGTGCTCCATCGCATTGACACCGGAGATGCCCGGCCTATTTGACAACCACATAGATGCGTTCCGCTGGCGAAACAAACGGCGGAACAGGACATGCTGGAGGACATGAGATCCAGGGGAGTGATTGTAGAGTCAACAGCCCTTGGTGCTCCCCTGTAATCTTGATGACGAAGAACGGCCAGCTACGCTTCTGCGTGGACGATAGGAGCTGAATGCTGTCACCAGGAAGGACTGTTTCCCCTTACCCGGATTGATGACACCCTGGACACGCTTGCTGATGCACAGTGGTTCTCGACCCTGGACCTGAAGTCGGGTTGCTGGCAGGTAGCTCTAGACCCGAGAGACACGGAAAAATCTGCATTCTCTACAGGCCAAGGGCTTTGGCAGATTACAGTTATGCCCTTTGGCCTCTGCAACCCACCAGCTATCTTCCAACGCCTCATGGAGTCAGTTATGAGAGGATTGACTTATGACGCCTGCCTGCTATATCTGGACGACATCAGCATCGTCAGCAAGACTTTCGAAGACCATTTCGACAACCTGAACAAGGTGTTACAGAGACTGCAAGCGACCATCCTGAAGCTGAATGCAAAGAAGTGCCAGCTCTTCCGCAAGGAAATCAACTACTTGGGCCACATAGTCTCACCAACTGGAGTGGCCACAGGCCCGGAGAAGACACAGACCATGAGAGATTGGCCTCGGCCAAAGGATAAGAGAGAATTGCACAGTTTCCTGGGGCTGTGCAATTACCACCGTCACTTCATAAAGGGCTTCCCCAACATCGCCAAGCCCCTCACCCGCCTGACAGAGGAACACCGGCCTTAAGTGTGGACGGAGGACCTCGAAGGCGCTTTCCAACACCTGAAGAAGACACTTTGCATTGGTCCTATTTTGGGATTTCCACAACCAGGCGGCGCCTTCATTGTGGACACTGACGCCAGCGACCATTGCATCGGAGACGTCCTATCCCAAGTCCAGGACAGCCACGAGCGGGTGATAGCCTACTACGGCAAGGCGCTGTCCAAGGTAGAGAAGAATTACTGCATCACACGGCGAGAGTTACTGGCGGTAGTAAAGACCTTGGAGCACTTCCACAAGTACCTGTACGGTCAGCCATTCCGCCTGAGAACTGACCATTCCGCCCTAACCTGTCTACTTAGTTTTAGGAACCTGGAAGACCAAACAGCATGTTGGGTCCAGGGGCTGCAGGAGTACGACTTCATCTCTGAACATCGTAGAGGGAAGAGCCACGGTAACGCAGACGCCATGTACCGAAGACCCTGCCCGGAAGATTTCGGCCGTTGCAAAAGAGTGGAAGAGAAGGAGCGTGCCGCAGCTGTCAGAGTAGTCATGGCAGTGCCTGCGTATAGCTGGGATAGCGCAGGTCTGAGGAGGGAGCAGCTGGCGGACGCAGACTTGGGGCTATTCTTGAGAGAAGTGGAGGCAGGGACCAGAACAACCTGGGAGGACATCGCACCTAGGAGCACCACCTACAAGTCCTACTGGGCCCAATGGAACTCATTAAAGAGCAGAGAGGGCGTGCTGTTCCAGGTACGCGAATCACCCGATTAGAAGACGCAGAGGGAGCAGTTGGTACTTCCCTGGAGTAAGGTCCCAGAAGTCCTAGAGGAAGTGCACACCGGTGCTTAAGGAGGACACCTGGGAGTGAACCGAACGATCTACAAATTTCGACAGGGCTGTTACTGGCTGAGGCTCTGAGCAGATGCTGAGAGATTGTGCCACCAATGCTACGTGTGCGCGGCGAGTCGAGGTCCCAAACTAGGAACCAGGGTTGTGAGCATTGTTGTGGTTGGACGCACAAAGGGACAGATAGTACGACACAGAGTTAAGGGACAGATAGTGCAGCGCGAAAATAAACGCTTGTCGAAACAGATAAAGAGACAGCTGACTGGAAAGTTCGATTTCTTGTTTGTTACAGAACATTCCAGAAATGTCTAGAAAAAGCAATGGTCGTATAAAAGGAAGCCGCGGTTAGTTGAGTGACAGTGGTAATGAGAAAGTGGTAATTGAATTGGGCTCATACAGCTGTGTTTTGAATGTGAACTCTTTTGTGGTTAATGACCTTGCAAATTGTAATTGTGTATGTTACGTAATTCTGCTACTGTAAGGGTTGACCAAAGTGTATTTCTATGGAAATAAAGTTTTAAATTTCTGCAAATTGGACTTTTAATTCTACAAACCCACAAAGTCACAATACACTTAAGTACTACTGTATATATTTGCTAATTTCACGAAAATTTCTAACGGAATATTTAAGACACCTTTCTGATCTGTATGAAAACAAAGTTCTTGCACATAAACCTCCTACTAAAGAATAGTTAGAATTAGACAGTCATCCACTAATATTACTATATCATTGTATATATACTTATTCAACAAGAAACAAAAATAGAGCTAAGATTTTGTGTTACCACTTATTGTTGCAGCTGCAGTTATGGTGCATTTACTTTTCATCAAATGGGATCAAACAGTCCCTTAGAGATGTATTCTCTGCATTTTAGTCCTATGCATTTTTCATATTTAATTATAAAATATGTGAATACAACATGCTCATCAACTGTTTTTTTTTTTAAATAGGCATACGTAAATTTAAATTGGAAAGTTTAATCACATTCAAAAAACGTAGTGCCATTGCCAGAACTTGAGCTGCAATCTTTGGCTTCCCACAGTTTGTCTTAACCATGGCATTAAATTTTAAGTTCAATTTAATTTTTCAGCTCTAAAATTTGTTACACATTAAAAATGTGCTTATTTATAGAAATAACTTAGTTTGGAAGCATATTGTGATTTAATTTCGCAAATGTAATATTTAATAACTAATGAGTGGATTAGAACATTCATTTTACTTAATATTAAAAACAGAAGCATTCTTAATACTGAAGGATTCTTCATTTGTTAGAGCATTGAAGTAGTTACACTTATTTGCTCTTACACTCACTTTTAAATGTTAAAACACAATTGAAATGTTTTTGAGGGCACTCATCTTCATCTACTTCATATCAGCTACTGGGTGACTTGGTACTTTAAAAGTGATGGTGGGTATATTACGTGTGGCAGCTTCAACACTCCAAAAAATGCATTTTACTTTTTATTTTTAATGGAGGGATAAGTTTGTGAAACATTTTGTCACAAAAATAGGAAGTGAAGCCAGTATGCCCAGACTGAACTCAACATTAATTATTTGTATCACTTCACTTTCTGCATTTCACTTAAAGTTTCACATACTCTATGCTGTTCCTTCAATCTTAGATCTATCTTGTAATCCTTTACTGGAAGGTATTTTTGAATTTACCATGTCTTCTATAACAGTCTAAATACAGGGTGGCACAGTAGCCCTCCTTCCCTTTGAATATGAATGCAATATTTCAACTTCTGAAATTTATACTTAAGAATACAACAATGCTCTTATTGAATAGAGAAAACAGTTACAACAATGGACAGTTTTATGCAATTACTGGTTTTTACAATTGCTTTCTAGAATTTCAGTTTATTTCATGTGAAGTTTCCCTTTGTGTTCTGCAAAATGGTTTTATCAATAGAAGGAAGAATTGAAATTGCGGAAGCATATGTGAAAACAGGTTTGATAAAGGAAACTTGCGAAATTTTCAGGGTCAAGTATCAGGATAAAGGACAAGCAGCAAAGAAAACAATACAGTCTGTATAAAAATTGGTACACCTACGGATTTATGTAAAGTGCAAAAGGATACAGAATTCCTTCAGTCTGCATATTAGAAGTTATTGCAGACATTAACTACAGATTGTTCAGAGCCCAAAAAAGTCTACATGTAAATTGGCCCAAAAGTTGCATGTATGACGAATTAGCTGTGGATATTGAAAAGTTAATTTGAAGCATATCATGTAACAGTTGTGCAGCATTATAAAACACTTGGTAACCAACTCCACTTATCAGTTTAAAAAAGCTAATGAATTCTCTGGGACCGGAGGAGTCTTCAACTTTTTAAAACAGGTAAGTGGAGTTGGTTATCAAGTGTAGTTTATAATATTTAGATTGCTTCACTGTCAGCAGCTTCAGCTTTTGACAAGAAGTTGTGCAGCAATTATGGCAGGATGGCAGAAGTGTGTAGATTACTGCACATGGCTTTTGAATAACATCAATGATGGTTTGTACACCTTTTCCATTGTGTGTGTGGGGTGTGTGTGTGTGGGGTGTGTGTGGGGTGTGTGTGTGTGGGGTGTGTGTGTGTGGGGTGTGTGTGTGTGTGTGGGGTGTGTGTGTGTGGTGAGTGAGTTGTGTGTGAGTGTGTGTGTGTGTGTGTGTGCACGCGCGCGCGTGTGTGTGCGCATGTGTGTGTGCGCGCGTGTGCGTGTGTGTGTTTTTTGTTTTAGGGCCTGTCAACAACGAGGTCATTTGGGCCCGAAGTTAACACTAAGAGCTAAAAGCCACACAAACTAAGCTAAAACGTAAAATAAAATAAAAATACCTAACAATTAAAAGTACATCCAAAGGTTAAAAAAAAAAAAAAAAAAATTAAATGCTCGAAGTACAGAGTAAAAAGCTAAAAAAACCAACCAATCACCAGACTAATAAGTTAAAATCTCTAAAAGTAACAAAGATAAAATCCAAGTCAGACTTGTTTATTAAAACCGATTTCAGCAACAAACCACAGTACCTTAACCATGGCTACTGATTTGTCCCCTAAAACACCGAGCAAATTAGTTCCCAAGCCCAAAGACTGGCGAACAGGAGCGTACTTCGGGCTATCGAGCAATACATGTTTCATAGTGAGGCGTACGTCACACGGAGCACACATACGGGCTGGTTCCCTTCTTAACAGATGGTCATGAGTTGCTCATGTGTGCCCAATTCTCAGCCAGGTGAGTATCATCTCGGCCCGCCGGTTAACTCTGCAGGAAGTTGGCCAGGGCTGTACGTTCTCCTTTATCACCCGGAGTTGTGTGCCTTCCAAAGCTATCCAGGAGTGCTGCCAAGCAGATAGAAGTTGGCGACGGAAAAAACTTTGCACATCCTGGTATGGCACCAGTTGTTAAACTCCAGGGCAAATGGCAAGCGGACTTAGCGGCTGCGTCTGCCTCCTCGTTCCCGGAAATGTCCACATGGCCTGGGGTCCAAGTAAAAACAAAATGGTATCCGCGACTGAGCATTTGCGAGATCAGGACCTGTATTTTTAAAACAAGGATGTGAGCGGCAATGTGCTGTTGCAAGGCCTGAAGAGCACTTAGAGAGTCAGTGCAGACAATAAAATAGCCAGCAGCTAACTTACCAATAAAAAGGAGCAAATAGAAGATGACATATAGCTCTGCATAAAAAACGGAAGTGGAGTCCAGAAGGCAAAATTTATGAGCCTCACCGTTAATGAAGAACGCGCAGCCCGTAGTGCTACCTAACTGGGAACCATCTGTAAAGGCCGGAACATAGGGTAACGGCCCAGTAGTTCGGCAAAAAGTTGTTGAAACACCGAATGTGGAGTAGCAAGTCTAGAGTTGGTCGCGCACGTTGGAGCTGCCATGAAGAATAAGGGCTGATGGACGATCTCTCCAAGCGAGGCATTCGAAGGCCATGCGAATGTAGGAGATCCCGGAATCTTATTCCAATGGGGTGTGTCCGAGAACCGGGGCGCATATAACGGTGGACTAAATCTGGACGCAGAACTGGTTTAAAATAAGGATGATTGGGGTAACTTGCCAACTTCGAGACGTATGAGCATAGTAAGAGCGAGCGACGAATAAAGAGTGGAGGTTCACTTGAGTCTGCATACAGGCAGTCGACTCGACTTGTGCGGAAAGCTCCTGTTGCAAGGCGCATACCAGTATGATGCACGGTGTCTAAAAGGCGAAGTTTAGAGGCGGTCGCTACGCCATAAATAAAACTGGCGTAGTCCAGCTTGGACCGAACCAGAGAGCGGCACAACCTCAACATTACCGTGCGACCCCCCCCCCCCCCCCCCAAGATGCTCCAGATAATACCTTCAGCACACGAAGAGAACGATCGCAAGAGGTTCGAAGGAGGCGAATGTGGTGCTCCCAGGTGAGTTGTCTGTCAAAGTAGAGGCCCAAGAACTTCAGGTGTGCCGTTCATATGAAGATCAGGGGGCGGGTGAATACCACGTAGGCGGTGAAAGTGGATACACTGTGTCTTCGCAGCTGAAAAGCGGAAGCCAGTTTGAAGGGCCCAAGCTACTAGCTGGGCGATGGTTAGCTGAAGTTGGCGCTCAATGTGATCTATGTTGGAAGAACTATAATAAACTGCGAAGTCGTCAACATAGAGGGATGATGGAATTCCGCGTTGAACGGCACTAGTGATGCCGTTGATAGCTACGGCAAAAAGGGCGACGCTCAAAATAGACCCTTGAGGTATGCCGTTTTCCTGTATCCGCTCTCATAATATCGTGTTTCCTATGTGGACACGAAAACGGCGAAGTTTTAAAAAGTTGCACAGGAATTCGGGTAGATGACCACGGATACCGTAACCATGTAGGTTACGGAGTATGCCGTACCGCCAAGTGGTGTCATAGGCCTTCTCCAGATCGAGCAACACGCCCACGACATGCTGTTTCAGTAGAAAGGCATCGGAAATATAACCCTCAAGACGTGTTAGATTATCGACACTACAGCGATGGCGACGAAAACCGCAATGCAAGTTGGACAGATGGTTATGTTTTTCTAACCACAATACCCTCTCGCCAGGAAGAGGGGAAAACCCGCTCCTGCCAAATGCTGTTATAGATGTTTAAGAGGAAAGACAGCGCCTCAGATGGAAGATGTAGTAGCACCTGTCTGTGTACGTCATCGGGACCTGGAGAAGAATCCCTTGCTAACGCTAGAGAATGGGCGAGCTCGGCAGCGGTAAAAAGTTGGTTGTACGGCTTGGTGCAGTCACTATTAAAATTAAGTGGTATCCGCTCCGCCTTTTCCTTAATAGGCAGGAAGAGGGCGTCATATCGGGCTATTTGGCTAATAGCAGCAAATGTGGTGGCTAGGGCTTCAGCTATTTCCTGCTCGGTGGTGTGCATGGATCCGTTGATGGCTAGGCCGAGAATTACCGTCCAGCGATATTTGCCATACATCCGCCAAACAGCTGACCATGCCTGTTGGGTAGAGCTGCGACGGGAAAGTGAAGACACATAGGCTTCCCAGGATTTACGTTTTGCGTTGCGCAGTATAAAACGTGCCCTAGCGCGAGAACGTTTAAAGGCGACGAAGTTCTCCATCGGGTGCCGCTGAAAAGCGCGCAAAGCATGTTTGCGTGCGTTGACAGCCAAACTGCATTCCTCAGACCACCAAGGTACAGGGATACGACGTGGTGTAGATGAATCTCGAGGAATGCTGGATTCTGAGGCGAGCAGGAGCGAACAAGTAAAATATTCGACCATTGCATCGCTGGTGTCGAAACCATCGTCGATGAGGTGTATGAGGGAATGGAATTTTCCCCACTTAGCTTTGGAAATAATCCAGCGAGAATGTCGAGAAGGTACACATTGGCGGCCAGAAAAATGAATGTTAACGGGGTAATGATCACTCCCAAAGAGGTCGGTAAGTACTGACCAATCAAGTAGTGGAACTAATGACGGACTGCAGAAAGAAAGGTCTAGTACGGAATGTGTACCATAAGCGGATGATAGGAATGTCGGGTCGCCAGTATTTAGCAGAAGCAAGTCAGATGTATCGAAGACATCTACGAGGAGGCATCCACGGGCGTCGTCAATGTCTGATCCCCAGAACCTGTGTTTGGCATTGAAATCTCCCAAAAAGAGCAGTGGTGAGGGGAGCTGAGCCAATAGAGCTAGAAGATCCCGCTCTGGAACTACACAGAGCGAAGGCAGGTACACGTTACAGATGGTAAAACTGATGCTCTCCAGCTGTATCCGAACAGCAACAGCTTGCAATGGCGTGGTGAGTTGAATATTGGTGGCGGAGATGTTAGGCGCCACTAAGGTAGCAACGCAACCGCTTTCACGCATACCTGCAAGAGAGTCGCCTCTAAATGCCGAAAAGGAGTGAAGGTGTAACGAGTGATGGGGAGCAAGTGGGTTTCCTGGAGACAAATAATTGATGGTGACCGTTGAGAAACTAAATGTTGTAGGCCTTGAGCGCGAGCTCGGAAACCATTGACATTCCACTGGATTATTTCCATTTACAGGGATTTAATGGGCTGTCTTTACTTTTTTCTTGAACTTGGATGACTTCGGGTTCACAATGCGAAAAACGCTGGCGACCTGCGACTCCCCAGATGTAGGGAGTCAGAAGAACTCCTTCCGCTCGCCAAGCGAGACCGGGATGTCTTCGAAGGTGTGCGACTGCGTGATATATGTGGTGGCCGGGATCGGTTTCTTACAAGCACTACTTGGTTGGCAGTACTTGTTGATGGCTTGGGTGCTGGTGTCTGTAAGGCTGAAGTAGTGGTGGTGGTATTAGTAGTGCTGTTGGTAGCTGTAGATGTGTTTCGAGACAACGTGGGAGTAGCCGCTAGAAAGTCAGTCTGTGTGGAGGCGTGAGCAACAGGGATGTGTTGGACAGCAACAGTGGTATTAGGAGTGCGGCGGACGGCTGATGCATAGACGCTGGTGGTAGCGGGCCTCAGTTGTTCGAAGCGCCGTCGTGCCTCAGGAAATGTGAGGCGTTCCTTAACGTGCAGCTCCTGAATACTCTTTTCGTCCAGGAATCGTGGACACTGTCGCGAGCTCGAGGGATGATCTCCGCCACAGTTGACGCAGCAGGGTGTTCGGCTGCAGCTCAGGTGCCGGAAGGCCACATCGTTCGCACAGAGCTGGATGGTTAAACGAGCCCATATGTATGTCCGAAGCGCTGGCACTGAAAACAGCGCATGGGGTTCGGCACATATTGACGGACGCTAGCACGTTCATAACCACAGTAGATGTATACGGGTAATTTCGTGCCTGAGAAAGTTAGATAGAGCGTGCGTAGTGGGTATTCTTGCCATCCTGTTTTCCGGTTAATTGGTACGCTTGACAGACTAGCTGATCGGAGAGACAGTTGACGATTTAATCATTAGCGAGACCATCCAAGCTGGAGGTGGTGACTACTCCTCTGCAGGTGTTCAGTGATTTGTGTGGGGCTACCCGGATAGGGTAGGAGCCCAACAAATTCGCTTTCTGCAGTTTCTTTGATTGATCTGCACTGGTACTCTTAACAATAACGTACCGTCTCGGAGGCGCGTCGTATTTTTAACCGGGCCACCGATCTTATCTAATTCACGCTTTATGTAGAACGGACTCAAATCCTTGAACGTTTTTCCATCACATGCCAAGGTCATTACCAAAAAAGGGTCGATTAAAGAGGGTTTGCGCGGATACATTTTTATTAGGACCCCCATCCGGCGTCAGCCTGCCATCCGGGGGTTAAAGAAAGAAGACACCAAAGCTTCACGGTCTGTGCCGTCATGGGGACCCCACCCATGACCGATCTCATTTGTACTTTGTACCTCAGAAAAGCTACCCTTCCATATCCACTGCTTGTCCGTATGGGTAAACCGTTCACCACGCACACCCCGGCTTTAAGCCCCTACCACAGGAATAACCGTCTGTGGCTCCCCACTTCAGGCTGCACTGCGTATAAAAAGGCACACGCAGATTCAGAGGACTTGTGGTTGATTACACCGGGGTTCCGTCAGCGGTAAGACGTCCGGTTCGTGATACAAACCCAACGGGACACGGCCGTCGGGAGATTAACACAAACTGGGCCCTCAAGGAGCTACGTGGGTGTACTTGACGGTGTGGACGGGCTCTGCACCTAGGGCTACATATAGGGGCAGTGCGAAGGGTCCGCTCAACCTTCACTTTTGAGACCTCCAGAGAGCACACATGTCGGAAGCCACGTTGAAAACCGTGGGACAGAACCACGGAGATAGGATAGATCCCTGCTGGTGAGACAGGAGTTATAAAACTAAGGCCTTATGTGCTAATAATTATAAGAAAAAACTAGAAGGGGAAGAAGGTGATGCTTACTGACCAGCAGTAGATCAACGTGGCGCAGTTGATAGAGGTGAAGGGCATGAATTGAGGGTGAGTGGCTAGGGACCCCAGGATCGCCAATCCCGTACCTACTGTAGTAGGCCCCTGGGGAAAAACACCAGAGCCTCTTCTGCCAGTTTTCGGGGTTACTGATGGGCCTTCTCGGCAACCGTAGCAGTCCTGGGGTACACCAAGTCCCCACCGTACATCACCCCATCAGTCAGTCCCCTACTTCCTGTTGCCCACCCCTCAGGACGAGGACCGCAGAGGTTGGATTTTGAGGGGCTACATCATGAGTGATGAAGCATGGTTTCATCTTTCTAGTCATGCAACTTCACAGAACAAAAAGTACAGGGCAACATACAACCCTAACATTTTGTGTCAGCAACCACTCCAGGATGAATAAACACAAGAGTTTGGTGTGATGTAACAGGAATGCTTACCAATGAACCAATATTTTCTACCACTAACATCAATATGGTGTCATATATGGACATTTTTGATACATTTTGTGCTTAACTCACTGAATATGAAAGACAATTCTTCTTCGAGCAAGATGAGCAACACATGTCTAATGTACGAGCCCAGGTGATGTCTTCTCTGAGGATTGAACTGTCAGCAAACATTGGTGGCCACCATGTTTGTTGGATCTAATGTTTAATTTTTCCTGTGGGGACATTTGAAGAGTAAGGTCTATGAAGCAAATCCACATAGAATACAGAATCTGAAAGACAGCATTAGCCATGAAGTTGTCGCCATCGATATGCAAATTTTATGCCGGGTGTCTCTGAATATGCTTAAACGTGTACAGCTGTGTATTAATGTTGCAGGGGGTCACGTTCAACATTTCCTATAAATGCATTTTTCATTATAAATAAAAGTTAAGCCCATTTCAGCTCTTCGTTTCTCTGTATTTTCTTTATACTTACATGGGCTGCTTTTATCTGTGCTACCTTGTATTATTCAAAGACATCATACACAAATATTTCTATCTATCTATCTATCTATCTATCTATCTATCTATCTATCTATCTATCTATCTATCTATCTATCTATCTATCTATCTATCTATCTATCTATCTATCTATCTATCTATCTATCTATCTATATCTGTACTTCATATGGATATTTGATTATGGTGCAGGCACATATTGTGCATGAGTTTATGTTCACACTTTCCCTATACATATGCATATGTTTACAGTTCTTATACATATGTAGGACAAACCTAAGTGTAACAGCTCTAACAAAGTAATTCGCTAATTTCATACAGCATAAAGATGTCTAAAGAGGAAAATCAGGTACAGCATATTTATATTGTTCTGCTATACAGTAGCTAAGTGATTAAGATTAAACCTTTTTCTCTTCATAAATTTCTACAGGAATCTGCATCTTTTAGTAAATATCAACTTGACTGGATGCCACTAGCTCATTTATAATAATTATTTAAATATTATAACCCTGACCTCCCTACCAAAAAAGACTCTTTCAATATAACAGCTAAGATTCTGTTAACACACTTTTGGCTATTTTTGCATATTCAACTATAGAAAGGTTGCAGTTAGCATTCTTGCTATATG
The DNA here is from genome assembly GCA_030765055.1 of Mantis religiosa. Classification (NCBI taxonomy): domain Eukaryota; kingdom Metazoa; phylum Arthropoda; class Insecta; order Mantodea; family Mantidae; genus Mantis; species Mantis religiosa. The sequence continues at coordinate 189,070,445 of CM060950.1, forward strand.
AAGCAAAAGCATTCATATTTTCAAGCCAACTTTTTCTTTCAGAAATAACTTTTTCTGTCATGCATTGATATTTCAGCACATATATCACTTCTGATATGGTATAGAAGAGATAGAGAAACCAGCATTGCTGATAAAAAGGCACAAAACAGAAACAATGATTATTGTTACATCAATGAGTACTTCACAGATTTTTATTCTCTTATAGCAATAATTCTACCACAATTATAATGTTCTTACTCAAAGCATAACATTATTTGGACATTCATGCATGTAATATACTGAAATATGTATTTTCAAGAAAGGAACAGTATGTCCTTTTATTGAATATAGAAGTATTTCTAGGCCATTTTAGTGATTTGCTTTTCAAGAGCCATTTACCCTAATATTTGTACTTAGAAATTGATAACAATCTGAATGATTTACTTTCTTTTAATTTTTTTATGCCAAAAAGTTATGGTTATGCTACTTGAGAAGGAAAATAGTGTTGCCAATCCAACAAGATAATAGACACAATTTTAAAACATTAATGAACAAGATGTTGAAAACAGACTGAAAAAAAAAAAAAATGAACAAACAGAATGTGATAATGAAAATTAAAGCTCTAAATCAATATCTTCCAGGTCTCTACTAACACTAAATATGCTTGAAGCATCCAACACATTTTTATTCTTATGGCTATTTGGTGTCAATACTTGGGAACTAGATAGTGTTTTGCCATATTTCACCAGTTCACTTAAAGCACAAAATGATTTTAACTCTTTCTCTGTGCTTGTTTTTATTAAACCAGCCCTCTTCTGATTTGAAACACTAACAATACTTTTCTCTAGACTTTCGACACTGCTTTCATTTTTACCTTCATTTTTTTTTTTGAATCGTTCTAACTTCATTAGTGTACTGGATGATAAAGATACAGTTTCAGCAGGAATATTTTCTTGAATTGAATTATTTCCATCTGAAACTTCAAGAGATTTGAGTGATATGTTAGAGGACTCTCTAATACTGTTTTCTGAGGAAATTTCTTTTCCTGTAATTAAGTTAGTCATACATGGACTTTCTATATCAGAGATATCTAATTGGTGGATATTTTGGTTATCATTTCTAATAGCATTTTCTACGATAGTTGCAGATAGTGTAGCATTCACTTTCTTAGTAAAGTTAAATCTTTTTATATCAACTATACTAATCCTCCTAGTAGCAGATTTTCTTTTTTCCTCTGACACACTGCATTGTTCATGTGAATGGTTTGTTTCATTTTCCTTCAAATTTTTGTTTTCTGAGGACTTAGATAGATCTTCAATAACTATTTCATTCAAACTCTTATCATGATTATCACTTATTCTTGGCTTTTTTGTTTTAACTCTAGATTTCTTCTCAGAAACTTTGATTTGATGTTTGACAGTGTGACAGGTGTTCTGGATTTTTGTCTCCTTTATACTGTTAAGAACTTTATGCAGCTTCTTTGAAAAGCCAGGGGATTGTGATGAATGAATCTTTTCAGGGCAATGTACTCCAGGATGGTGGTTGATTCTTGTTGAGGTTTGTGGTGCTTCAAATTCTGCTTCTTTTGAGTTTACTGGATATGATGTGTTGAACTTTTTAATCTGCATTAATTCTTCTTCCAATAAATTATGAAGATTTAGTTTCTGTAGAACTAGTTGCGCTACAAAAAGAAACCAAAACTAAATTTAATGACTACTTGCTGTATAAAGTTATTCATATGTATAAAAGAGTTGGTTCATAGCATAACCTCATTAATGTGTGAAAGGTGGCAAAAACATGTAATGCTTCTTAAGTACACAGCATCTTTGGCAGAATTGCTTACCCTCACTGTTCAAAATGAAAACCTTCCTCCTTTCTGTAATCACACCTCAAAACATTGCTAGTAGTTTCTAGCAATTTATTGCTTTACTCTTGCATTAGAACTTTTTTTACCTTTTCCTGTGACACATAGTAGGTGTTCCAAAAAAGTTGAGTTTTCACCCTGTTTCGATGCCCCCTGAATAAAAAGAAAGCATTTTAAGAAAATAGGCCTATGTATATGTCTATAAATAGCATGACTCAAAATAAAATGTCTGTTAAACATCAAAGTTGATATTAAGGTCCAGCATTTACCAAAGATGAAGCAAAGAGATGATCACAAATATATAAGCTGCATTCAAAAAGAAATGAGCCGGAGACATAATTACAGAAACCAGTGCCTGTATGTTAGCAGAATGGGCCCTGGCTGTTGAGACACTTGTCCCACTGTGACACAAGGCAGTGAATGGCTGTCTCATAAAAGTCCTGGGGTTGCGATGTGAGCCAGATCCGCATGTACAGCTAGACATTGTCGTCCGAGGTGAATTGTTTGCCCCTCAGAGCCTTTGTAAGGGGACAAAAAATTACAGTCACAGGGAGAGAGGTCTGGACTGTATGGAAGTAGGCCGAGGACCTTCCATTTGAATTTCTGCAGGAGTGCAGCGACTGTGTTGGCCGTATGAGGCTTTGCATTGTCGTGGAGCAGAATGACCCCATAGGTGAGATTGCCTGCTCGTTTTGATTTGATCGTTTGGCAAAGTTGGTCAAAGATTGCGAGTAATACTGGGCATTCACTGTTGGCCCGTGCTGCAGGAAGTGTATCAGATGGATATATCAGAATCTTGGTCAAAGAAGAACGTCAGCATAACCTTTCCTGCACTTGTGTGGATGGCCTTGGCTTTTTTTTGGTGGTGGTGACCCTGGATGCTTCCACTGGAGACTTTGTCGTTTTGATTCTGGTTTGAAGTGATGACACCATGACTCATTTCCAGCCACCACTCATGCCAGGAACTCATTCCCTTCCCTAGCATAGTGCTGCAGATGACCAAGACAGTGGGCCATTCAACATGCTTCCTGGTGTGGTTGAAAACTGTGGGGCACCCACTGGGCACGCACTGCGCAAGAGCAGTTGCTTCTTCATGATGGTGTGAACACTTCCGACCTCAATGGCTATGGCTTTCACTGTCACTCGGCGGTCCTGGGTAATGAGTGCATCAACCAGCTGGACGATGTCATCGGTAATGCAGTGTGGTACTCCAGAACGTGCATCATCGGCTAACAACACTTGTACTCCCCTGAAGTGCTTGTGCCATGCCTTGACCCTTGCAAGGGACATGCAGTGTTCGCAGTACACTTGTGACGTTCATTGATGAATGTCCATTCCCCCTATTTCTTCCGCTGTCAGAAAACTAACAACACCTCTTTGCTCTTCTTTTGATGTCTTGATTTCACTGTTTGCAATATGACTGGCAGCGTTAGATGACTGATGCATGCTGCTGCTAGCTTTTTATAGGCACATGACGTGAATGCGTGCCCTCTAGCGACGGGCTGTGAACTTCCACGCTCTGGTCGGAACAACACTTTGTTACACATGCCACGATATTACCATCCTGTCACTGGTTTGCGCATACCAGACTACGGCTCATTTCTTTTTGAAAGCCCCTTATAGAAGATAAGTTTTTATTTTCTCAAAAGTGGTCCTAATGATTTTGATTAAATTACCATATCTGTAAGATATCAGCGCAACAAATAAAATGTATATCTTGAATTTTCTGGCAATAGCTATAAAGCCTTCTTTCAGAAAGAATTTTGTATAATTCTGTATAAGTGGTAAAGCATGATATAGACAAAAGTTTACAACACAAAAGGTGCAAATCTCTTTAAAGATCACATTTATGTCAAATTACATTTTTTGCATCACACTAATTTCTGAAATATCTCTTCCTGCTTGAAAGTACTGGAGCTATTCAGTTGTTCTTGCTGTCTCTATTCAGATGCTTCTTGCAACCTCATGAAAAAAGCCAGAATTTGTTTAAAAACATCTTGAGTATTTATTAAATTATAGATGAGTCGACTCATCTATAATTTAATAATTATTTTGCTTCACTGTGGTGTTCCAATACAGTTAAATTTCGATATCTTGAGTATTGATTCACTTTTCTCCAGCCATCTTCTAATTCAAATAAAATGTGTAATGAAAACGTTTCTACATAAGCTTAGCTTGAAATAGAAATATAAGCTTTCATAAGAGTAGTTTGTTGAAGCTATATAAAAAATATATTATATTAGGTACAGAGAGTCATGTGAATGAAACAGACTTTTATTTTGTTAGATGTACTGCTCTTCACATATTCACTTGTTGCTGGTATTATGATAAATGCCTAAGTTAACCTACAGGAGACAATATTCTATTATGAACTCAGACTACCTGCAAGGGTATCAAAGCTCTTTGTGGGAGAACTGCATGATTTTTACATCTAACTGAAAATACTCCAGAATTAGTTCACTGTCATTCAGCTACTCAATGAATATCTGGATCATGTAACATCCAACTTCTTGAAACCACATATCAAACTGCAGTCTTCTCTGACTCCAGGGACATTTCATGAATATCTGACTTGTGGGCATAGGAGGGTCAAATATGTGTACTTTGGAAAATATGTCCACATAAGTGAAATTAAATCTTATTTCTGAACCATATCATGCTCAGAATTAAGTAACTGTTGTAACCAAATCAAAAAGTGCATTTCACTAAGTATGGATGTGACTACAGGGAGGAGGTGTTTTCAGCATTTAGTACAAGGAAATGGACATTTCTCATGTTAGTAACAAATATTTCATGCATCACTTTTAATTAAATTAAAAACGGATTGCATCTTTAAATATTGCCACTATCTTTCTGAACGGGTGATGTAACTTCATGGCTTACTTCACTTGCTTCAGATGAGGATGTAAGGTAACTTTATTGCTTTGTTTCAGTAACAGTCAAGACAGTTGTTATGTATTAGGTGCACAATGAATTCGGCAAGAGGTGACGCATTTGCTTCATTACTAGCATGAAAACAAATATTCTTCATAAAGGAAATTGAGATACAAAGATATTAATAATCATTTAACTACACAATAAACATACTCACCTTGAACCATGTATTCCTTCATTGGGTCCTCTGGAAATGAAGTGTGAAATGTGTCTATATCATCAATAAGTGAAGAACCATTCATAGACGATTCCATTAGTGAAACAGCAATAACTGCATCCTGAATTCCAACTTGGTCTCGAAACATGAGCCGTGAATGTGCCTGGGCCAATCTATTAATTTAATGTTATCACTTTAGTTTACATCATGCACTATTTAGTAATAGGTATTTATGATGCACATAAATATAAACAATTAGAAAATTCAGCAGTTGCCACACATTTTTGGGAAAAAAACCACAACATAAATCCAGAACCAAAACTACTAAAACATACATCAGGAAAACAAGAACTATCCACATGGGAAAAAATCTTTATTTCAAAAAATAGGAACAAAGTATTCAATTTCGACATCCCCCAGAAAGATATGTTCAGCAAGTTCCTTGAACCGCCACCAGAGGAGACCGGTGACAAAATATCGTCAGCTACATCAACGAGAACCAGTCGAGAGCCGGCCGATGATAGAGGCAAAGCCTCAGAAACATGTTCCGGAAAAATTTAAAAGTAAGTGTTGTCTAGTGTCTTTAATCGACTCTCTTTAAAGTTAATTTATCATAACAACACTGTTTTCAACACTTCCAAGAAAGGAATTACTTACTACAATTTTTATTCTGTCGGTGACTACATTCTATGACAGTCTGCGCGGAGGGTGCACTAAATTCTGTGACCTCAGTGGAGATTGGTTACAGTACTCTCACCAGTGCTTGGTCAGCAGGATGTGCATCCTCGGACCTTCAGTGAGTGTGCAGGTAGCTTGGGTGCAGACAATATTGTTTTCACCTATATGGCAAGTAAAAGAAAGAAAGTGGTTGTTTCCATGGAAGACAAGTTGGCAGCATTAAAGAGACTGAACAAGGAGAAAACTCTTCAAAAAGTGGCTTCAGATTATGGTGTTGGGCGTGTTACAGTGGCAGACTGGAAAAAAAGAGAGAAGAAATTGAAAAGTGGTGTGTTACCAGAGCAACAAGTGATTTGATCGTTGGAGGAAACGGTACTGTATTAGGCAGCTTAATATCTGTGAAGAACTGTCCGCTAAATCTGACAACGTTTTGAAATTCAAAAAGAAATTCCAAGAATTAATTCTTGCTGAAGGATTAACCTGTGATCAGATTTTTAATTGTGATGAAACTGGACTAAATTTCTAGATGCTGACATCTGAAACTCTTGCAGCCTGAGCAGAGGCATCTATCCCTGGCAACAAGCGTAGTAAGGAAAGGGTTACTATTCTTGCCTGCAGTTCCCTGTTACAGGGAACTTCAGAGCTAAATTGCTAATGATTGGTAAATCTAAAAGGCCTAGAGCATTTAAAAATATTTCTGTTAATGCTCTACCACTGCATTACACTAACCAGAATTCTGCCTGGATGTCTGCTGTCATCTTTAAAGACTGCTTCTTTACAAAGTTTGTGCCATATATAGAGAAGTTTCTAGCTTCCAACATCCCAAGAAAAGCTGTCCTTCTACTACACAATGCCCTATCACACCCAAATGTACAAGAACTTAGAAGTGGTGATATCAAGGTCTTGCTTCTCCCACCTAAGGTGAAGTCATTGCGCCAGCCAATGGACCAAAGTGTGCTGGAAACATTGGAAATGGACAAGGAAAAGGACATGATGGAAAAGCTAAGATCTATCAATATGAAAGACGTTGCATATTGGGTGGCTTAGGTTTGGAAAGAAATCGAAACGACATTAGCAAAGTCATGGAACATACGTAACAGTATTGTATGAGTAATATGTATGAGTTCAAACTGTTGATCTGCACAACAGGTACTCGCATCTGGAAGAGATAGTACAAGAAGACATGGGTGACATTGTTTCCTTACTGAACCCCATTCCTGGCTATGAGGATGCTACAACTCAAGATGCGAGTAGCTGTTGTGCAGAATATCAACAGTTTGAATTCATAGACTCTGATATTGTGGATTTCATGAATGGTAATGACAATGATGAAGCAGAATGGGAAATTGAAGAACAAAACAAGAAGATGAGTCACGCTAAAGGTTTAAGTGCTTCAGAGATGGCATTAAGATACATAAAGCAACAGCCGGGGGCAAGTGCAACTGAGGTATTGATGTTTTGTCAATAGTGAAATCTCGCAGCAAAGAAATGTCATTCAGCAGGCAAGCAGATTTCATAGAAAAGTTTCTTTTCTTAAGACATTTGGAGCTTCTTTTTGTTCAATATTGCATGCAAAATTAGTTTGATTATTCAGTAAATACTGCAAAACAAACAATTGTTTTAATAATACTATACCTACCATGTATTACTCCATATTTCAACCTATTTTGTATTATCCGACCTTGTCCAGGGCCAGTTTAGGTTGGATAATCGAGATTCTACTATATATAGTCAAGAGCTTGTAGAAATAGTACAACACAAATGAATCAATACTAGTGGTGAACCAAATGTTGAAACAGGCTGGTAGAACTGACATCGCCAACAGCACACAAACTATCATGTGGCATGCATATATAGACCACAAAAAGTCTTGTCACACCAAGCCATTTTTTTGTCATGCAGCATGAAATTGCTTGCATAAATGAGGCTTTAGAGCTTACCCCTATACATGCAGCCTCTTCGAGTAACTACGACTCTTCTCAGCATCTGAGCTGTGTTGGATGTTGGATTTTGCCAGCTCGTTAGTTTTCTAGCCATGCTGCTTTGATACTCTCAGCCACCTTCAAGTTTCACTGTGCAATGCTAGGAAGTGCTAGTTGTCAGCAGAGGGAGTTGGAAGTCTTTACCATTGATTAATGTCATACCAGGGGGGACAGGCTCCAACCTTTCCTCTGGGAAGGTCGAGGACAAGAATCTTACTTCTGTTATGGATCTTGGACTGTTAACATTTCAACTTATTCGCCGATTTGCACGTAGGAACATTGGGGACAACTTCTTTGGCTTCATTTCATAATGTAAGTTTCGAACACACCTTTTCTACATTTCTATTCCAAATTTTTTCCCTGTGTTTCTCGGGTGAATTATCATAAATTACGCGGAGTTAGTGAAAAAAAAAAAAGGCAACATTAAAAGAAATTATAAAGACTTAGTATAAAGAGATTGTTGAAAACAACGAACTTGGAATATTTTGTGCCTTTCCTTAATAATCCTGTATGAACCTTTTACTTATGGCTTCCCTATTATTAATATTTGTCCATCATGTTGGAATATGAAGACCATTTTCATAGTATGCTTCCACGATTTGAGTGATCCCTAGGAAACGGTACAAGAGTACCCATCATGCTTCAGTTCTTCTACAGGTCTATACCAGAATCTAAATTCATCCGTTCCAATGAACAGTTTTGAAACCAATTTTTTCCCAGATATCAACTGAAGACTTCATAAAAATACAAAACAAAATCATCCCCATTAGGTATTCATATTTCAACCCTCAAAACACTCAAACTGCTGGTAGTTAGTTCTTGTTTACTTCTATTTATGCCTATAATCTCTTTCTGTCACATTTATTTCTTGTTATCTACAGAATACTAAGATGCCATCGAATTTACCTTTGTTTGTTTCTCATTCCTTTTTTACTGCTTAATATGGGGCCAGATGTCTTGATAAATGCACTTTCTGTTAAACCTCTTTTTACAAATAAAGAAATTTCTGCTTAGACTCAGAGCATTTAATGCTCATAAACACATTATGTTTTGGGAAGTTACTTCAGGCTACCTTTACGCATTACATACTTGAATAACATTATTACTTTTCTGACCAAATCACATGTGGTATAATTTTTTGTCAAGCATTTTTATTGTGTTCCTTTAATGTACATAATTTGACCAATTTGAGAATATTATTGGAAGAAAATGTGTATCTATAAAATGCACTTTATAAATGCTGCTACTAAAAGAAACACAACAAAGATTATGTATTATCTGGGAGAATTTAGTAACAGTGACATCCAAATTAATTCATAAAACTATTTGTAATCGAGTTTTATCACACTATATCATTTACATTTTAATTTTTGAGGCACTAATTTCAGTAGCTATTGCTTTTGTTTACTACTTCAAAGTCAAACTATCGTCTGTTGTTGCCCCAAGCCTTCTCTCTGGTGGTGGAACAATGAACTTCCTTATCAAATTCTTGATTGGTGGGATTTCAAAGTTTATTAATCAGTCTTTGTGTTTCCTTATTACGATGTTCTCCCATGTTGCAAGTTTCTTATGGTTTAATCGTAAAAACTATTTGTAGTCTGTTTATTAACACTCGTCACTTTTTTTATATTATCAAGGAACTAGTTTCAAAGACCATTGCCTCTATTTTCAACCTCTCTCCACCTAGAGGACTAGGTAGCGCACCCCTGTCAACTTTCTGGCTGGAGTTACTGAGATGCTGACCACATCTCCCCCCTGTATTGGTTGGGCGATAAACCGACTACAAACAGTTTTTACGATTAATTTTGACATCACTGACATTAAATTCTTCCAAACACACATATTCTTATGGTTTATCACAACTTTGAATAATTTTGGATTTGGGTCAAGGTTATGGTTTTTGTTTCAAAAATAAAATGAACTTGCTGACTTCTTCCTGTTTTAATTTGACGTTTCTAAAGTGTTCTTTGACTCTGGTTTTTAGGTTTCTTTTAGACTGCCCTATGTAGAACTTATGACAATGCTGACTAATTCCAGATTTATTGATTGGTGGGATTTCATCTTTTCTTTTTGAATTTAACAATTTTATTACCAAGTATCTATTTATAGGCACGGTGAGATATTATCTTCTCTAAAGTTCTTACTGAACTTATTAAATGTTTCTGGGTGGTATGTGAATCCACTGAATATGCTGTTCCTTTACTTTTCCATAGTGAATGTGCATGCTTCCTCAATGGTTTGGGTTTACAAGGTATGTATCTGCAGGAACCAGAAGACTGGCTACATTGCCCCTTGCCCTGTTTATGAGGGTTGCCTTTTATTGGTTAATGGTTACAACCCAGCGGCCAAGGAGAGTAGTCCCTTTGAAATTTGTCAAGTTTGACAAAATGTGTATGTTGACCAGTCTGTGTGTAAGACTGTTTATTATTACATGTTTATGCCTAACCAGGTGTTAACTGTGACTTTTTATGTAATTTTTGATTCTGCTACCTTTCTGTAAATTACAAATTTTATTTTTGTGACGTTCCTGATGACATTTAGGTTCCAGAAAGAAAGTTGTCCATTAAGTTCCTTTTCTGTTGTGAATTTGATAAGTTTTCCCTGCAGATTGAGTAGTTTTAACACATAATCTAAATGTCTATTTGAAACTATTGCAAGATGTCATCAACGTATCATACCAAACCTTGAAGATCCCATGCAACAGCCATTTTGATGTGTTTCAAACGAACTCATAAATAAATTTGCCAAAAAAGGTGAAAGTGGTGTGCACATGGATAATCTGATTTCTGCCTGTAGTATTTACCACTGAAGCTGAAGTTTTGTTTCAATGCATAGGTTTGTTAAGATGTATTCTTCTACTTCTACTGGTTCCATTTCTATTGTAGTTACCATTTTCTTAACAATTTCTGTAGTTTTTCTGTTGGTATGCTTGGGAATAAGGAATTGATATAAAATGAAACCATTTATCTGCAATTTTTCCTATTAAGTCTAAAGAATTTTTCAAATTTGCACTTTCAATCTTTGGGAAACTATTCAATTTGTTTAGTAATCATTTGGCCAAATTATATGTAGGAACATTTATGCAACTAGTAATAGGTCACATGGCCTTTCCTGTTTTGTATATTTTGGTAACAGGGGCGCCGGGGTAGCGCGGTGGTTTCGTTCGCGGCTCCCGTTCTAAGGGTCCCGAGTTCGATTCCCGGCTCTGGGGTTGGCGATTTTAAGTCGGCCCTATCCACGCCTTCACCTCTGTCTAGCACACGTGAAGTATCCCCTATGCCCAACGTGGTTCGGAGTCCACGGTAAAAACTGTAGGTCCTCTCACCTCACCGCCATCTTCACTATCACCCTATCATCGGAGGTAATGGACACCGCCCTCTGGGTGCCTCCACCTGAGAAATGGGTCCGGTCATCACTTGGTGGGGTGAGGTTACCCCGAAGGCCAAGGTTGCCATGTGGGGAGTGTTAGTAACTAACTAACTATTTTGGTAACATAGATTCTTGGCAATGTTGGATTATCTGCTTTATTTCTGTAAAAGTTTTTCTTAGTGATTAATTTACTTTCTTTTAAGGTTTTATTTGTAGATTTGATAAAGTAATTTAATAGGTTGGTTTCCACTTCTATGTAATTATTATCCTGTAATAGGTCTTCAATCCCCTCTGTATATTCTGCTTTTTCCAAAATTACTAGTTTATTCCCCTTATCGCTTTAGTGTACATTACTGGTTTGCTATGGTGTTAGTAAAGTTGCTTTTCTTTTCATTCTTGATTGTGTCTACTGTTTTGGGGCACTGATTTTTCACTGTTTTGATTTTCTTCATTTAACCTTTGTGTATCAATTTGAATTCTGCTGTGAAGTCTTCTACTCAGTTGCAGTAGCCCACACATGTTTTTAAGCCTTGATTAAGTATGTTCAACTCTGGCATTGTGAATGTTTGATTAGACAGGTTAACTAGAGTAGCTTTTGCTTTGATCAGAGTCAAAGAACATTTTAGAAACATCAAATTACAATAGGAAGATAGGTCAGCAAGTAACATTTTACTTTTGAAAAAAAAAAAAAAAAAAAAAAAAAAAAAAAAAATCATAACCTTGACCCAAATCCAAAATTATTAAAAGGTGTGATAAATCATAAACTCACAGCATGGGGAAAACATCTTAATATGGAAACACAAAGGCAGTATAATACACTTTGAAATCTCACCAGTTGACAATCTGATAAAGAAGTTCACTGTTCCCCACCAGAAAGAAGAATGCAGACAATGACAAAAGATGAGTCATGACCTTCGAGGTTGAAAAGGGGAAGCAACAGCTATTGAAACTACTCCCTCAAAAATTAAAATGTAAGTGATGTAGTATGATAAAAACCGACTACAAATAGTTTTATGAGCAACAAAGATTGGCAAAATCTCATTTTATCATTATTACAAATGTACATTACAGTATGACCATAACAAGCATAGTGGTAATGATGGCAAATGAAACTAGCAAAGTCGAGTGATTGAAGTGATTTGCAATCTTGGCACACCATGCTTTGAGACATACAGGATGACATAGGAGAATTTTCATTATCATTATGGCCAGCAGGCCTAAATTAGTTACCTTTTCAGTATTTTCATTACCAAAGGAGTAAATTCAGTGCATTTTAGGTGCTACTGATAAACACTCAGGGAATACATGGAACTCAAAATTGTTAATAAAAAGTTCATATATGTCATTGCTGTCCAATTAAAATTAAACTAATTCTCAACTACAATATGCTAGCAATCACATGTAAAATGGGCAAAACTATATTAGAAAACAGGTTTCATTAAAGGCAAACTTCTGGTTTTGTAGCAGATAAGAAATAACCTCTTTGATAATGCCTGTATTGCAGGTTAGTTTTACCCATTTGGTAGGGAGTTCCTGACTGATATAAAAATAATATAAAACAATGTAGAAAAAAACTGTACCTGATTAAACTTTCAAGCAATCGCACCGTTGTACGAGCAGCATTGCGATTGTTTGTTTGTCTCTGAAGCTGGTAATATCTACTCAACACAAGACTAGCCCTCTCTGTTAATTTGGGATTTAAGGTTTTGATAATGCTGAAATATGCTTGTAACTTTTCTATGTTCCACAGTTCTCCGCTAAACTTCTCATGCTCTTTAATGGGGTTCTTGCCTTGTAGAATAAAACTGGATACCATCCTAAAAAAGAGTTTTAACAGTATAGAGGTTGAAAACTCATTTTAAGGTTCAGGTATAGAGGAAACAAATATTTTTCTGTAATATACACTATATTAACACAAAGACAAATGCTATAATCATAATTTAGATAAAATTACAAGATATTCTGCTGATATATTCTTCTTTCTGTCTGTTAGAAATTCTCACACAGCTTAGGGCAACATACAGTTAGTTACAAGGGATGTCCAGTGTACGTGAAACTTCAAAAGTCAACACCCACATTCCAAAGAAAGAACACCAAAAGTATATCTGGAGCTCCACCACCTAGAATTAATATGGCTTCTGAAATGAAATTTTCTCCCCTCCCAGTACCATCTCAGCCATTCAGTCAAAAATTGTATTCAAAAGTAAGCAAGTCAAAAAACAGTGAGAATCAAATGGAGTGCTTACTGGGTAAATTAGATTCACTACTATTGCTCTTGGTTCCTCTCATAAATACTCTTACACAAATAATACCTGTGATTATAAAAAGTAATGGAGCAAACCCTTAAAGGACATTTGCATATGCACATGGAATTGCCAGGGCATAAACAACAAATATCATGTACTGTTAAAAAAATTCTCTGCTTATGACATAGACATTCTGCTAGCTACAGAAACTAAACTAGCACCACATATACATTTTAGAATTCCAGGGTACAAGATTTATCATGCTGACCATCCCAGCAATGGCAGAAAAGACGGTTTGGTCATATTTGTTAAAACTGCAGTTCTTCACAGCGAACTACAAAGCATAATAGAGCTTAAGTATCAAGTGTTCCAAATATTACTGGATATGGGTGATATAAAACTACAGATTGGCTCTTTCTATTCGGCTTCGGCAAACAAACTCACAGTGGCGGATTTCTGGGAATCTTTGATACAATGAAATCAGGTTATCTTCTCGGCGGTGACTTTAATAGTAAACACCCGAGATGGGGTCCAACACTACCAATCCAAGAGGGAAGCTGCTTCACAAGGTCAGTTATCAGTTTAAATCAGAAATTTAGCATCCAAATGAACCAACCCAATATCCACACGATGGAAGCACTCCTGATGTTTTGGATTTTTTCATCGGTAAAAATGTGTCATATATGTGTGTGGACGCATTCGTATTACACGAACTAGCTTCAGACCATTATCCAGTTGTAATTAATCTTTCATCAAATATAAATCTAAAAGAACATGCCCATACCTTAATCAAGTATCCCTTTAATTGGAGTTTGTATAGAGTGGATCAGGGAAGATGCCATACTTAAGCTTTGAGGGATCAAATGTTGAGTTAAATTGAGAGTTTAGGTTCAGCACTATACTGGCATTCACTGAGGAGCCTTGTCTACATATATGCGCTTTTGTGTTATGTTATTGCTGTTGTTTTTTTATCTTTTTAGTCACCCTGAACATCGGAGTGAGATGGCAATTATATCATAAGGACAACGTAGTATATTTTTGTGCATTTATGATACAAATACATCTTTTAGAAAGCATATTCATTAGTATTATAAGGAATAAAGTACAAAAAAGGTAATAATGGATGTAAGAATAAACAAATGATATGATTACATGCAAATGAAATCAAAGTTCTTTTGCACAGTTGTTGCACAAGTTTTCTTCTTCTATACAGGTTTCATGCAACCATTTACCGCAAACGACACACTGAATCCAATCAATCTGTGGTCCAGTTTTATTGTAGTAATTGAGAGCACACTCAACACAATAATCACTGCCCTTTTCTGGCCTATTTGGTTTTCTAATCTTTGACTTACTTGCTGCAGATTTCCTGCATTTAATTCACTCTGATCTAATTTTCACCTCTTCTATGAGATTCCGTTCTGTGAGAACTTCAGCATGCTTCTTCTTGCGCTTAGATTTCAGTGGATCCAATATAGGCACAGGAGTAACTTCTTCAAATGATGTTCCTGGTTCATTCTGATTAATCTCCATTTCATTTCCCTCTTCGTTCTCTGGGAGAACAGCTCCAGCACATTCTCTCCTGTTTGGTTCACTTTCTTGAGTCCTTTCTGCATGATCAGTAACAACCATATCAGAAATTTGATATGCCTCTTCTGGAATCTTTTCCGGATTGTAGGGGTACAATCCACAAGCTTGAAACCCAGACTGAGCATTGCATGGTACTGCAGCTTTTGTCCCTGCTTCACTGAGCAAAACTGGGAACTGTGTTCGACACTTTCAATCCTGGATGGGACAATGTCCAGTTGTGCATTGCTCTGTAAAAGGCTTGTTTCAGTGGCTTGAAAACACACCTGTCAAGAGGCTGAAGATAATGTGTTGAATGCAGAGGCAAACAAATCAGGATCACATTGTTTTCCACAGCAAGCTCTAGCATATCTGGATCCATAGAGTGTGAAGTATAGACATTGAGAAGCAGTACAACTTTTCCTTGTTATTTTCTGTGAAGAAAGTGGTCTTTTAACCAGCTCATAAATATTTCAGAGTTGACATACCTTGATTTCTCATTCATAAATACAGTAAAACCATTTGCAAGCCCACCTTCCCATTCAGGTTTCTTTCTTTTACCTTTGAAAATGCATGCCAGAGGGATGAAGTTACCTTCAGCATTGCAGCAAGTGATAACCGTTATGGTTTCTCCTTTTTCTCCAAATGCTACTTGATGAAGTGTCAGAGCCTTTTTCTGATATCACTTTTTCTGCTCTAGGATTCATTTGAAAGCCAGTTTCGTAAACGTTGTACAGGTGCCCAGGCTTAACTAGCAAAGCATTTGCTGTTAATACCTCCAGAACTAAAGTAAAATAAGCTGCAATTGCTTCCCTGTTCATTGCCATAGCCCTGTTGATAGAGAGACCCTGCGGCTTCTTTATAGCTAGATGTGGGTAACGCCTCAGAAAGCCCTGTAACCAATCCCAACCTGCCATTTCATTTTGTCTAGAAAATCTGTGTGAAATTCCATTTCTTTCTACAAACGGGAATACCAGCCTACGCAGTGTTTCTCCAGTTGGTGGAAATCCACGCATCTGCAATTTCCTTATGTATGTAACCAACTGCTTCTCATTCCCCTCTCCGCCCGTCTCGGTAGTGTGGTGGTAGAGTGTCTGCCTCACGTTGAAGAGGTCCTGAGTTCGAATATCGGTCAGGGCGGGTTACTTGGCTAAGGTTTTTTCTGGGGTTTTCCCTTATCCTGAAAGACGAATGTCGGGTAAATCTAAGCTCTACGGACCCTGGACTCAGTTGAGCATCATTTCACCCATTTCCATTCATCGTCTGATATGACTTAACGTTGGAGGACGTAAATTTACAACACACAAAAAAAAAAAAAAAAACTCTCCAAGGCAACCTGTAAATAAATAAAGATGATAATAATAGTTGGATAGCTATTTCTCATGAAGAAAGGCTTGAAGCAGTTAAAAAACACAGTTCCAGCACCTACTTAACTAAGGTGAAACAACTTTTCCTTTGAATGGTTAATTTATAATTAAATAGATTATTTGAGTTAGAAGCTATTTTGTTTTCCTCCATCATCAAAGAAAACATAATTAATAGAATACCACTTATTGTGTGGGCCCATGGCATGCTTTCTTTCATCGTTCATCAAACGTCGTTTTAGGGTTCTATATGGCAAGCCATATTCTTGGGAAGCTTTAAAACAATTCATTCCGCCAGTCCTCACATGTTCCAGAGCCATCTGTAGACATTCTTCAGGCCACTGACATCTATTTGAAGTTTTAACATACATTCGAGGCATCTCTTACGAAAATAAAATCTGTATAAGCAAGGTATAAAAGTTGGCATGTCACCCTGAAAAAACAGTGGCATCTCTCCCAAGAATCACGGTGAGATGCCACTTTTGATAACTTGTTCAATATGGCTGCTGCATAGCCACAGCAGATGCCAAACTATAATGCAACATACCTACTATGTGTGAAATTTCCTCTGCTATTTTATTCTAAAGCTTGCATGTACTTTAAAATAACTGTGCACCATTAACCAGGCATCTATTTTTAGCATTTACCTGTATTTGTTGGTTTAAAAGTGAAGAAACACCTAAAAAAATGACACACGCATATACCTTTGGTTCAGGCTGCTGCTCACAAGTGCCATACAGGCTGGTGTTGCGATCTGTTGTCAGCCGTGGAAATTGTAAACTTTAGGCATCTCACCCTGATAAGCATCTCTCCTGATTCACTCTACATCAACAATGGAAAAAATAGACACAAAAGTTCCACTCAAAACGTCTAGGGACATAGAAGATGCAGTTTCTAGCATAATCAGAGATATACAGTATGCCTCAAGAATATCTAAAAACAGCCAAACACTAATATGAGGTCATTCCATTGTACCTCACACATCGAGCATCTACATCAAACTAAAAGGGAATATTGTCGCCAGGCCATTGTTGATCGAGGCGGCAAGGCATTCAAAGGGATGCGTGTGCAGTGTGTAGATAGAAGCTCGCCGAAACAGCGGAGGGGGGAGGAGATGGATTTCTCGAGAGTTCGCCTTTGTTCTAGCCGGGTCTCGATTGTTTGAGAAATTTCTGGACTGTTAGTAATCTATAAAAAGACAGCCTGCCCGCCAAAGTCAGTCAGTCGGTAATTGAATGCATGCGAGTAAACAGCTGTGTTTGTTGACCTTGTATGTTGTATTGTGTATGTGTATGAAGCGTATTTCTACGGAAATAAAGTGCAATTTTTTGTGTTTGTAACCTGGACTTTTGATTTCAAGAACCCACAAAGTCACAATTGGTGTCAGAAGTGCGACGACATGGAGGCTGCATTAGAAAAGATTTTGAAGAAGATGATGGAAATGAAGGCCGAACTGACCTCGGAAATGAAAGCAGCAAATAACAACCTCGCTGCGAAAACAGAAGCGGCAAATAACAACCTGGCCACAAAGTTGGAGACGACAAATCACAATCTGACTGCAATGAAGACCGAATTGTGTACGGAAATTAAAGCGGCAAATGAGGTCCTGGCCGCAAAGTTCGAACAGCAGCTGACCGGCGTGATAGATGACGTCACAGAGCTGGGCAAGCGGATGGGTCAAGTGTACGAGCGCGTCGAAGACCTGGCGAGCCGCGTTGCCGAGCTGGAGGGAAAGGCCGACAGCAACGCAAAGTCCCTGAACACCATGGTGGAGGACGTCGTCAGCAGGAGGTTAAAGGATTTAAGGGTCGATGCGTCGGGACGCGACACATCTGCGTGCGTCAAACCTCCTAAATACGACGGCGCGACAACTTTAGAAGTCTTCCGCCGTCAATTCAACACGGTGGCCAAACACAAGTGGTTACCAGAGGAAGAGGCCGCACAGTTAATAGCCAGCCTTCAGGGACGGGCCGCGGAAGTTCTGAACGCGGTCCAGACAGCGGCAGCGCCCAAGGACATCTGGGCGGCCCTGGAGAACCGCTTCGGGAACCACCGCTTGGCCGCAACGTACCGCACCCATCTGAAGTCAAGGTCACAGCAGCCAGGGGAGACGCTGCAGGAGTTCGCCCTGGCAATTGAGCAGCTGGCCAGCAAAGCCTTAGTCGACCTCCCACCACAGTTCGTATCCCGAGAGGCTGCCTACAATTTTGTCGACGAGGTACGAGACACGGAGATTCGTCAGCGCCTAATGCTCGGAGATTATAAAACCATACACGAGGCGCTAACGGCAGCATTAAGGATGGAGGCGGCCAAGGTAACAGCTATCCCGACGTCGAGAACGAGGAGTGTCCGCTACAACGGAGACAGAAGACCAGCCGACGGACGCCGCCGAAGACCTAGTGGCCTGTGTTGGGGGTGTGGACAGCACGGACACCTAGAGAGAGAGAGCCCACACCAGCAAGAGCAGCCGAAAGAACGAGTAAGGGCCGTCGTGGAGAGGGGCACGTCGGCACCATCACCACCATCCCCTCGAGTTACAATGCGCGCCGTCAGCCGGTGTATGGATGACAGCCTCATCGCCGACGGCTGGGTAAGAGGAAAGCCAAGCCGCGTGCAGCTGGACATCGGGGCGGCCATGACCATCATCAGTCCTGACGTGGCGAAGGGTTTGCCGACGAGGAAGCCGAGCCGACCATACCAACTTGTGATGGCATCGGGCGACACCTTGCCTGTGGAGAATGAGGCCCTACTGAAGTTGACCTTGGGAAGGAGGGCCGTACGTCTATGGGTGTTCGTCGCGAAGGTGGCTGAGGAGATGATAGTGGGATTGGATGCTCTCAGGAGCCACGAGGCGACGGTCGACGTCGGCAGGAAGGTCCTGCGGCTCAATGCAGAAGAGGTGATACCATGGTATTTGCAGGGTCGTCCTGAAGAAAGACGTGGTTGTCCCCGCGAGACGCGAGGTTGTGGTGGCGGTGCGACTGCAAGGCCAGCGGACGAAGAACATGATGCTGGACCAGAAGACGCCTGTGCACGCACTTTGTGTAGCCAGGACATTATTGCCGTGCCGAGAGGAGGTGCCAGTGAGGCTGCTCAACCTGGCAGATACCGATCACGACGTCCAGGCCGAAACGGAGCTGGGGACGTGCGAGCCTCTGGTTAGCGTAACCGCAATCGACAAGACGCAGGAGCCGGTGCCGACGCAACACCTGGGGCCCCGGCTGGAAGGCTTACTGGAGAGGGCGGCCGAACACCTGACCGCAGAACAGCTGGAGAAACTTTGACAACTGCTGAGGAGATACCAGCGCGTCTTCAGCCTAGGCGACAGTGACTACGGCCGCACGGACCGCGTGCTCCACCACATCGACAGGAAGACGCCCGGCCTATTCGGCAACCACCTAGACGCGTTCCGCTGGCGAAACAAGCGGCGGTATGGGATATGGTAGATGACATGAAATCCAGGGCAGTGACTGAAGAGTCTGACAGCCCTTGGTGTTTCCCTATAGTTCTGGTGACAAAGAAGAACGGTGAGCTACGCTTCTGCGTGGACTACAGGAAGCTGAACGCTCTCACCCGGAAGGACTGTTTCCCCTTAACCCGGATTGACGACACCCTGGACACGCTAGCTGGTGCACAGTGGTTCTCGACCCTGGACCTGAAGTCGAGTTACTGGCAGGTGGCTCTAGACCCGAGACACAAGGAAAAGATTGCATTCTCGACAGGCCAAAGGCCTTGGCAGTTCACAGTAATGCCCTTTGGACTCTGCAACCCACCATCTACCTTCCAACGCCTTATGAAATCAGTGATGAGAGGACTGACTTATGACGCCTGCCTGCTATACCTGGACATCATCGACGGTAATACTTTCCAAGATCATCTCGAGAACCTGAGTAAGGTACTACAGAGACTGTAGTCGACCAACCTGAAGCTGAACGCGAAGAAGTGCCAGCTCTTCCGCAAGTGAACTAATTGGGCCACATAGTCTCACCAACCGGGTTGGCCACAGATCCGGAGAAG
The DNA here is from genome assembly GCA_030765055.1 of Mantis religiosa. Taxonomy (NCBI): domain Eukaryota; kingdom Metazoa; phylum Arthropoda; class Insecta; order Mantodea; family Mantidae; genus Mantis; species Mantis religiosa. Next base: position 189,090,601 of record CM060950.1, read on the forward strand.
ACACAGGCCGTGAGAGATTGGCCTCGGCCAAGGGATAAGAGAGAATTGTGCAGTTATTACCGTCGCTTTATAAAGGGGTTCTACAAAATCGCCAAACCCCTCACCCGCCTGACAGAGGAACACCAACCCTATGTGTGGACGGAGGACGCCGAAGACGCTTTCCAGCACCTGAAGACACTGTGCAGTGCTTCTATTCTGGGATTCCCACAACCAGGTGGCGCCTTCATTGTGGACACTGATGCCAGCGACCATTGCATTGGAGGTCTCCTATCCCAAGTCCAGGACGGCCATGAGCGGGTGATGGCCTACACTAGCAAGACGCTATCCAAGACAGAAAAGAACTACTGCGTTACCCGGCGAGAGTTACTGGCGGTGGTAAAGACCTTGGAGCACTTCCACAATACCTATATGGTCAGTCATTCCACCTGAGGACTGACCACTCAGTCCTTAAGAAGTGGAGGCAGGGACAAGACCAACCTGGGAGGACATCGCACCGAAAGTGCCACCTACAAGTCGTACTGGGCCCAATGGGACTCATTGAAGACAAGAGAGGGCGTGCTGTTCCGGGTATGGGAATCGCCTGATGGGAAGACGCAGAGAGAACAGTTGGTACTTCCCCGAAGTAAGGTCCCGGAAGTCTTGGAGGAAGTGCACGCCGGTACTTCAGGAGGACACCTGGGAGCAAACCGAACGATCGACAAACTTCGACAACGCTACTACTGGCTGAGGCTCCGAGCAGACGCTGAGAGATGGTGCTGTCAATGTCATGTGTGCGCGACCAGTCGCGGCCCCCAGACTAGGAGCCGGGGTCGCATGCAGTACAACGTCGGAGCGCCATTCGAAAGGATCGCCGTCGACATAGCTGGACCATTCCCAGTGTCCGACCGTGGCAACAAGTACCTGATGGTGGTCGCGAACTACTTCACCTAGTGGCAGGAGGTGTATGCCATCCCGAACCAGGAGGCAAAGACAATCACAGACGTCTTGTGTAGGAATTGTTCTGCCAATTTGGGGTGCCGTTAGAGCTTCACAGCGACCACGGCACCAATTTTGAGTCCAACCTGATGAAGGAGGCACTAGAAAGGCTTGGGGTGAATAAGACCCGCACAACACCCCTACATCCCAAGTCAGATGGCAAGGTGGAGAGATACATCAAGACCTTAGAAGAGCACCTGAGGAAGGTCGTGGCCAGCCATCAACGAGACTGGGACGTCAAGGTGCCACTGTTCCTGCTGGCCTACCGCTCGTCTACACACGACACCACTGGGATGACGCCAGCCAGCTTAATGTTCGGCCGAGAGTTACGCCTCCCTTGTGATCTGGCTTTTGGAAGCCCCCCGGACGCAAAACAGCCAGCAACTGAGTATGTGGAGCACCTGGTGAATCATCTCCACGACATGCATGAGATGGCTCGTCAAAACATCCAGAAGGCGAGCGACCGCATGAAAACCCGATACGACAGGCAAGCCAACAGCCAAGGGTTCCAGCATGGTGACCTAGTCTGGTTGCACCGCCCTACCCGGACCAAGGGACGCTGCCCGAAGCTCCAGCAGCCATGGCAAGGACCGTACCGGGTGGTGAAGAGGATTAACGACGTGGTCTACCGCATCCAGAAGGTTCCCCGAGGGAAGAAGTTGGTGGTACACCTGGTTCACCTGGCACGCTACGATGGTGCTGTTCGGGACGACCACCTTTGAGGAGGGAGCAGTGTCACCCGAACGTGGGAACTCCCTATAGAACCGGCCGCAGTAGGGCCAGAGGGGAAGCATTGAGACCACGCCTACCCATTTGTCTTGTGTCACTAACTGAAGGGATGATTAGGAAAACAGCGGGAGCCCTGTACCGTCTCTTTCCCCTCCCATCAGACGTCTCGAAACCTCGAGATAATTGTGCGTGCCGCCAAGTTTCCAGAAACGGCGATTTCCCTATATAAGGACTGTAGTTGGCAAGTCAGTTCAGTTCTTGGCAAGCAGCCGTGAGGAGCATCGAGTGAGTTAACGGATCGGAAGACTGTGAACGTGCATCAGAGGGGTTGTACGTAACTGCGAGCATGCAGTGGACCTGTGACAGACGAACTGGTGAATTGTAAGTGTGTGCATTACATAATTCTGTGTAATCGGCAAGTGTTCCGACTGTAATTCGGTGGAAATAAAGAACATTTTTGAGTTGTGCAATTGGACTTTTAATTTCACCAACCCACAAAGTTACAATATGTTTGTTAATATTTAAATGCAACTGATGTAGGACTTTATTGAACAGCATCCTAACACATGCTTCAAGTGATGTAACTTTACTCTTTCTCACAACTATAAGTACCATAATGTATTTGAATACAATAAAGTTTATTGACATAAAAAAAACATATGGCTTACATATGCTATTCAAATTTAAAGCTCTTTTTTATGCAGATTAGAAATTGCATCGTTCTGCACAGTTTTCATTTTTTTTACATGAACGCGTGTTTCTGATTCACATTTTCACACTGATTGCAAAACTGAAATTACATTTTGATTATTTTTCCTAAGTGATATTACATGTGTTTATCATTTGTTGGAAAGGCTCAACAGCTTATAATTTCAACTTTAATACTTAAAATATTAAATAATATAACTATTATGTTTACATTTTATATATTTTTTATATTTATTAAAATCTAACTATATCTGCCCTAGGGGATGTACAAAAATGTCTTCCCCTTAAAAGTAACCAGCAATAATTCATTAATGTTTATTTTTGTAGATGTTTATCTACAATACCTGCATCCATTTTATCTATAAAGAGGAAGAGGAAATTGAAATGTTTACTGTGTCAGGCCATAAACATTGAGGGTGATACTTCCTCTTAGGATTGCTATTAAAACAATGCTTTAGAGAACTGACAGAGGGTCTGTATATATCAAAGTATAATTCAGCTTTTGAGGCTAAAGATTTCCTTTCTGAGATATAAACATGTTCCCCTTTAATAGTTGTTTTAAAATGGGAGAAAAGTTTTGTGTTGTTGGTTGTCGAGTACAAAGTTGAGTAAAAGTGAAGTGTGAAGTTGTCACTTTTTTTATGAGAATACAACATAATAGTTTTGTTCTTAGAAATGTCAAAACGTTGTTGTGTAAATGATCAAAATCTGTTTTGCTATATATTTGGATCATATACATTAGTAAAACAGTGACAGAATTTAACAGCTTTTGTAAAGAAAACTTACTATCAATATTTTAGCAGTAAGTTAGGACACCAAGATAAATCCTGGTGCCCACATAAAGAGTTATAGTTCTGTTGCATAGTTGAGGAGTTGGAGAAATGGAAAAAGAAAAATAGTCATTGCCCTTTGTTAACCCTATCATTTGGAAAGAACCTACAAATCATGGAGAGAATTATTATTCTTGTACAGTTAAGGTAACAAGATATGTCAAAACAAGAAACATTGTATAACCAAACATTCCCTTTACCATTGGGCCCATACTGCATGGTCCTGATATTCCAGTTCCCTTACATCCTGAATCACAAACATTGCCATCTGCATTCAGTAGCACTGAAACTGAATCTCCTGTTGAAATGTTGAACATGTTGAATAAACATCTTAGATGTTAGATACATCTTAGATACAAGAATATCGAAAAGTTCACAATAGCAGCTCATTTCTGATCCAAAAATCATGAGATTGAAGATAGCACTAAACTACTAAAATATGTACAAAAGCAGAGGGAGCTCTGCATCTGGGAGAAAATCTACAGAAAAATGCATAAAAATCACCTAATGAATAGAGTCAAACCAAAAGGTTCCTTGCTGTGGTCAGGATGTCAAGTTGGCCATGGTAGCTCAATGGGTAAAAGTGACTGGACAGAAACCAGGACATTTGTGGTTCAAATCCCGGCATGGCATCGAATTTTTCAGTTTGACTCTATTAGAAATCTTAGCCTATACCGACTAGTGTAAAGAAACAATTAATTTCCATCAATTAACTTAAATAAGAGTTTAATGATGAAGCCTGGGACTCAAGTACTTACAATATTAAGTCACCACTAATGGCGTATCTTGAATACGAGAGCCCTTAGTGGTTTACTGGGAAAATATATGAGCCAATTGGAGAATTTAATGTCAGGACGGCACGTTGGCCATGGTAGCTCAATGGGTAAGAATGACTGGATGAAAACCAGGAGATCTATGGTTCAAATCCCCGCCTGGCATTGAAATTTTCAGTTTGACTCTATTCAAAATCTTAGCTTGTACCGGCTAGTGTAAAGAAATGATTAATTTCCATCAATTAACTTAAATCACCTAATGAATTTCAAAATCTCACCAGAAAACAACCCCACATTTCGATTCATCATGAAATTAAGAGACGGCAGCAACAACTCCAAAACTACACACACCACTGGATCTAGCTTCAGTCACAGCAGAGCTGAACATGCGAACAATAGTTCACGAAACATGTCCTCAATATAGGTACGTAAGTGAAGCTGATATGTTAAAATACGACTCATCTGGAATTTAATGATGGTTGGAATGCTTTCAGAAATGTTTTCAATTTCCTTGGAAATAAAAAAGACCCAAATTATGTTTACACTGGAAAATTACAAACAGATTGGTTGCAATATGAGCGTCAAAGTACATTTTCTTCATTTCCATCTAAATTATTTCCCTGATAATTTAGGAGATTTTAGTGAGGAACAGGGTGAAAGATTTCACCAGGATATAAAAAGTATGGAAATCGGTATCAAGGGAAGTGGAGTATTCACATGCCAGACTATTTTTGAATGTTAAAATGAGACTTCTTTGAACAAAATGCCAGAAGGTCAAACATGAGAAAATTTGAAATGCAATATTGAGGAAGGTTATGAATATGGTTGGTTGGTATCTAATGTTTAGCAGTTGGCAATGAAGCTATTTGCTCTCTTGCATTCCAGTATTTTGATGTTATGTTGGTATGTTGACTAAAGGTTGTGCAACAGAATAGGTGGTTTCCAGCCATATGTTCTGTAAGTGTACAGTTAAGTGCAGAGGTTCTACTCCCATTAGTCCTGGACCCGTAGGACCAAGGACCCGGGCCTCCTTCTACCCGGGAGTGATGGAAACTCCGGGGCTCTTTCCATAGGGCAATACCTGATTTCTTAAAAAGCCCCCCCGCTGAGCACAACGTCAAGACGGGATGGAAGTGGATACGCCACTTACGCGCGTCAACCCCGCAGGGAAGACTACCGGAAACCTCGGTGGGGCCGCCTGGTGATCTAGCACACCTTCTACTAGCTCTGCAGGCTAGTACCCGGGACTTATTAGGCAACCCTCTACCCCTCCGGGCGGCCATAGCCTGGCCGGAAGTACCCATTTACCCGTGGGTTTCGGGAACACACTGCCCCCTCGAGTCCAACCTGTCGAGTCCAAAATGACCTGTTAGGAGTCTAAAAGTTGCTGCAGAGAATTTTCTTGGGAGTGTTTTGCTTCTAGTCATGCTGTTACATAAACTTTCCCATAGTTTTCCTTTCATGGAAATTAATTGTTCTTTCACACTAGCCGCATGTAGGACGCACTATGAAAGGGTAGAGCCAGACTGAAAAATTCAATGCCATAGCTGGGATTTGAACCACGGATCTTCTGGTATCCATCCAGCCGCTCTAAACCATTGAGCTACTATGGCCAACATGACATTAAATTCTCCAACTGACTTGTGTTTTATGAGAACTCTTAGTGGTTTACCGGGAAAAACACGAGTCAGTTGGAGAATTTAATGTCATGTCGGCATGTTGGCCATAGTAGCTCAATGGTTTAGAGTGGCTGGACAGAGACCACAAAATTCGTGGTTAAAATCCCGGCTATGGCATTGAATTTTTCAGTCTGGCTCTACCCTTTCACAGTTTTCCTTTCGTTTGTAACATACTTATCTTCTTTTATTTCTTGATTACAGTTATTCAATGCCTTGATATTTGGCAATGAAGCTCTTAATTTCCTGCATTTCAACATTGTTGGGGAATGAAATCATCTTGTAGGTCTCTGCATCTTTGTAGAATAGAGTAGAATATTTATTTCTCATCTTTCCTTATACATACATTCATTAATGCAATACCATTTACATAATCCTAGCAAATAATGACATATCTTGTTCACATCCAATACACCCTTCCTACCTGTTTGTCCTAAATTTCGGTCTCAATACACAAAATCCTTGGTTTTTCGTGTATTGATGACCCTCTATTCTCTTTCATCTCCAGTTCCCATTACTCTAACCTAAATTTATAGTTAATCATTCCTAACCATTGCTCTCTTACTTTCCCCAAATAATCACCCATATTTTTTACATTATTTTCTCCTCTTGCAGACAATATTTTCCTGATTAATAGTATCTCTCCTTAAAATTGTTCCACTTTTGTTGCCAAATTTTTTCTCTCCATACCTTTGTTTGCAATATATTATACAGTAACAGTCTGTATCGTCTCCACACATTGGACATTTCCCTTTTTCCTTATCATATCTAATACACTTCAAATTTCTAACTCCTGTCCTCATCCAAGCAAATCCTTCTCGCCCTAGCTTATTACACACATCTATGTACTTTTACCTCCCCCACACTATTTTTAATTCCCTATATAACCTCAAAGAGCCTTTCTCTCTTTACTAGTAAAAATAGCTTGCCTATCAATATCTTCTAACCTTGATTCTACTTGTTTCCAAAAGCCTCTGTAACAATACTCCTCATTCCTCCAAATATGTCCCATACCTATCTGTTCGATGAATTCCCTTCCCTTTTGTGTTGAGATCCTTCCTGTTTGCTTCTTATCTGCATAAGAAAGCATTCCTTTACAATATTGTTTTCCTCCAAGTTGGCAACTCTATACATATATTTCATTAACCTTGAGACAATTTTGAGTGTCTTCCTAACTCAAGTTGTGCTGCCCCATTACGTGATGCTACCGGCAAGCCTAGAATATATTTACAAAATGATCTGTTAATAACATCCACTTCTGTACATGCTTCACCTACTCCCCACATCTCTGTCCCATGTAGCATTTTGTTTTCTACCATCGCAGTATAGATCCTTTCCAGCCACTTGACATTAATGTAACGCGTAGAACACTTCAACAAGACAGTCATTGCAGAAAGAACAATTACAACACGATCACAGCCAAAGCAACAGGCACCAGAATGAACAACAGTGAGCACGCCTACCAAGTTCAGTCCTTAGAAGAACGTTTCAGCCAAGTCACTGCAGAAAGCATCTACTTCAAGAACATGTGAACCCATGTAGCATTTTGTTTTCTACCATCACAGTATAGATCCTTTCCAGCCACTTGACATTAATGTCAGGCAATTTCCTTAAACATGATCTTACAACACTCATGGCCACTTTACCTTTTGCTAATGCCAGCTTTTTCTGTTCAGTCTACCTACCATTACAGCTCAACCTTACCCCTATAGTGGTAGTTTGCCTTGTGAATCCCTTGGCGCAATGTGACCTTATGTATCAGCTTTCATGAAGTTGGATGCACTCTAGTCGGTGTGGTATATGCAAACAGTCGTCTCTCTTCCGCGTAGTGATGAGTTAAAAAATATAATTTAATTTTCCGGCAAAATTCTTTTTAAAGTTGATGAATTGTTCAAAATGCTTCTGTTCTGGTTTGCATGAGATTTAATCTCGGGTGTGGTATCGGATATTTAAGTATGGAAATTGAAGATGAAGGAAATCAAAAGTTTGAAAGTTTTTCTTTAATTTAAACTCGAAACTCAATTCAAATAAGATATGTATTTTGAATCAATATATTCACACAAGTTACAACAATACTTTTCCTACATTGAGGAATAATTCGAATATAGTTTAAAATCTTTGGTTTGCAACCAGCTCTTGCAAAAATTTAGTATTTCCACACACGTCTACTCAGGATGAAGTCCAGATGCAAAAGACCCTATCTCCTCATATACAATTATTGATTTTTACCTTATCACCATGGTCACCAAATGCTTCTAGTCCATGTCAATTTTCCCTGCGGCCAATGCATTAATTTTGAATTATATAATTTTCTGATTTTTTAAATATGAAGTCCTAAAAAAAATTTTATATTATAATTTTGTCTTTTTCTATTGAATTTATATTTACCATTTATTTAGATTGAAACATTAACATTTATCTTTACCTATTTGTGACCTACTCTATTCAATCATGGCCATCTATAAATCATATTAATTCACAACACGACTTTCAGCATTTTAAAGATATTAACATGAAATAAACTGATAAATTAAACAATGCTCTGGCACTTGGTACATTAACAACTGTTTCACCCCCAAGTAATCAAATCTCTTAATGACCTCTATTTCTCTTCCATTTATTTCCCATTTCCATCTTTTCGCAGTGTACATCGTTTTTAAAAACCCATGATCTTTGTTTTCTTTTCATTTACTTTTAACCCCCATTTTTTGCAGTAACTGCTTACTGCCTCGATCGCTCTTCTCAACCCTCCACATGATATGGAACCAACTACTAAGTCATCTGCAAATAATAACCCTGGGATTTCTTTATTATGAATAACTGGTGAGTGTACCCTATTTTTCGAAATCTCTATATTGTGACTTTGTGGGTTCGTGAAATTAAAAGTCCAGTTGCACAAACTCAAAATGTTCTTTATTTCCACCAAATTACAGTTGATTCACTTACAAATCACAGCAGGATCACGTATCACACACAATTATGTAACACTCCAATTACGCAATCACTCACAATTACGTACAACTCTCTCTAGAGTTGACTAAAAACTCCTCTGATACACGTACGCAGTCTTCCAGTCCGTTCGCTAGCACTGTGCTCTTCACAGCTGCTTGCCAAGAACTGCCTGAGTCGTCTTAACACGCCGCTTATATAGCCAGATCGCTGCATCTCGAAGCTTCGCGGCTCGGAACATCATCCCAACTGTTCCAGACGTCAGGGGGAGGGGAAAGAGACGGTACAGTGGGTCGTGACACTTTCCTAACCATCCCCTATGTGAGCGCCACAAGATAAATGGGTGGGCATGGCCTGAATGCCTCCTGTCCCCTACCCAGCTCCAGTTGGTCATGCCTTCCGATAATTGGGTGACAATATAAAGGTTGAATAACACAGGACTCAGTTTACATCCCTGCCTTACCCCCACCTTACACTGTATACAATCAGTTACTTTACTTCCCTGCAGTTTGATACAAAACTCATTTTTCTGATTTCTTTTTTTTTTTTTTGCAATATTTCAATACATTTGCAACTTAACCCTTTACTATTTAATTTTATCCATAATGCTTCTCTATCAATTTGTATCAAACACTTTTTCTAAATCAATAAATGTCATGTACATCCTTCCCCTTTTAATACTTATATATTTTTCTACAACTGTTCTGGTTATAAAAATAGTATAGTTGTTCTCCTCCCTGGTCTAAATCCTGCTTGAAATTCTGATAACTTCTTCTCCTTCTCTACCCAAATCTGCAACCTGTTTCTAAAATACCTGTAAAGATCTTCCCTAAGATGGACAGTGGGCTTATTCCCCTGTAGTTCACAAGGTTGCTTTTATCTCCCTTTCCTTTATACAATGGTACTACTATGCTTGTCCTCCACTTCTTGGGAATCTCTCTGATATTTAATTAAACAGCCTCATTAGTAGTTTTCTTCGAATTCCCTCAACTACCCATACCTCCCAGATCTCCCCCCAGAATACCATCAATCCCACTTGCTTGATTGGCTTTTAACTTCTTGATTTGTTTGCATAATTCAACATCTGTAACTAAAATTAGGCAAATGTGTCTTTAATCGACTCTCTTTAAAGTTAATTTATCATAACAACACTATTTTCAACACTTCCAAGAAAAGAAATGAGTCACTGTTGTATATACTTTTCTCCACTTACAAGTTTTTTAATGAAGACTAGTTTCTGGGAACTTCTCTATCCTCAGTTGGTTGACTGTGGTTAACAATGGCATTCCACTTTCTGAAATACTTCTTTTTATTCTATATATCAACATCTGTAATTTCTCCATCTAGTTCATTAATTGTGCATTGGCTCTCTTACAATCGCCTATCTATTCCCCGTAAGTCTGCCCTAACAAAGTTTTAAAATGCACACACCATTGGTCTGGACTTATGTTCACTTTTTTTGGCCCCTCTTTATGTAAGCTTTTTACTATAAACCAGTGTTTTTCAAACTCTTCTGCCTCAAGGACCCCCTTATCATCCAACAACTTGTTTGCAGGCCTCCATGGTTTGGCAACTCAATTTATCTGAACGAGTCACTTTTGGTTAAATTTTATAATTGGAATTTAAATAATTACTATATGTATAATTTACGATATACTTTGTATATTTAATTTTAAATTTAATATTAAATTTAAAAAAATAAAGTTAAACTAAATAAAATAAACTTGTGCATAAAATGTATTTAAATAAAAAATATATAGTTTTTAAAATTGTATTTATTAATTTTTTTCACTTTGAAGTAAATTTTATACAGGTTTGCCTAACTAGGTTTTTATTTAACTTAAGCCTTACAAAGTAAAAATTTGAAATACCACACTATTTGGATTACCCAAGGATTAATAACATTAGGCACATGTTATAAAAATGAATTTATTTTCCATGTAAAGAAACCATTTTTATACATATCAAAAGTTATTCATAATTTTCTGAATTCACCATTTGACCATTTCAAACAGTTAGCATTGGGTTACTAAGAAAATAACTTTATGTGGAAAAAGCTTGAAACTTTGTTTATTGGAATGTATCAATGTGAACAATGCAACTGTTTTGTTTTTTTAATTGGATAGGCTCAGTTAAGCTGGGCTTATTGTTGGTGAATTTCACTCTTAAGTCAGTTTCTATTGGGTTGTCTCTTAAATTCGTTTGCTTCTTGTTACGTGTTTACAACAAAGAACGCCTGCACTGTATGCCCACATCGCAACTACGGCAACAAAGTTGCCTAATTATCTAGGGGTAATCTGTTTACATACGCAAAGTCATCGAAAGTAAACAAGGCAATTAACTTTTCAAAACAAACTTTATTTTGTGCAGTATGCACCATTATTATCAGCAACATATCTCCATTTCTCAGGAAGCTTATCAATTTCATTTTTCCAGTCTTGCAGTTTTCTGGTTGACGAACTCTTCTACGGCCTGGTCTGCAATCCTCCAAGGAAGTAAGACGTTTGCCATTAAGAAAGTTTTGCAGGGATCGGAATAAATATAGTCGGATGGGGCAATGTCTGGAGAATAAGGCGGGTGAGGTAACACATCCCAGTTGAAATCCCGTAATTTCTGATGAGTTACCATAGAAGTGTGTGGTTTGGCATTGTCTTGATGAAAGATGACTTCACCATTAGATGCTAATTCTGGCCTTTTCTCTTCTAGGGCAACCTTCAGACGATCCAACTGAGAACAGTATTTCTCTGAATTGATGGTCTCCCCAGTAGGAAGAAATTCGTAATAAATAATTCCTTTCCAATCCCACCAAATGCACAGCAGAATCTTCTCAGGATGAAGCCCTGGTTTAGGAATTGAGAGTGGTGGTTCCCCTTTCTTATGCCATGACTTTCTCTTTCGGATGTTGTTGTACACAATCCACTTTTTGTCTCCTGTAACCAACTGTTTCAGAAAAGGGGCAGTTTCATTGCATCTTATCAATGCGTCACAGATGGAAACGTGCTGAACTAAATTTTGTTCACTCAGTTCGTGTGGAACCCATACATCCCGAATATTTACGTAACCAAGTTTCTTTAGGTGCCTGGTTACAGTTGCATGAAATAAGTTTAGCTCCCGTAAACAGCACAAATTTTCCGTTGAGTTTGTGAGGCGGTTTTACCTTTACGGTAATAAAACTGCATCAAATGTCGAAAATGCTCCTTCTTGCCTTCCATATTAACATTCACAAGTTACAACTCCACACTGTTGCATCCACAAATGTACTGAAGTTTGGTTACCAATTCTTACATAAGTTGACCTATTTACCTTTGGCCGTGAGGTCGCTGTGGTTTGTGTTCATAGCATTCTTTTCAACTATTGTATTTGTACACAAACCCCATATTGTTAGGCAACTTCTTTGACGTGAAAGTAATGGGGGCATGCAGTGTTCTCAGAAGTTCTTAAAGGTAAACACGTAACAAGAAGCGAACGAATTTATGAAACATCCCAATACATTGGCAAGCCTGTTTCTCTTCAATGGTTTGATGTTGCACAACACTGAAAATGTTTGCTCGCACAGATAGTTGGTTGGGAAAGGCACAATATACTACAATATACTTTGGTAACTAGTTCATTAAATTCACTCTGCGCCAGAAACCAAAATTTTGCAAATTCATTTTCCTGGTATACAACCTTCCATCCTTTACTGTTAAATAACTATTTGTTAGTCCTGTTCTTTTTCCGAAAGGGCTAACAAAGCTGCCTAAGTCTTTTTTCTGGAAAGGATACTTTATCCACTCATTCTGATCATCTGTCAGTGCTGGAAAGGACTTCCTCAAAGCTTTTGATAGGTCATTCAGGTGTTCTACTATGGCTTCTTCAATATTTTTAGGCAAAGTTTCTTCTGATGAAGTCAGAAATTGTTCCAAAATTGGAAAGGAGCCTAAGGATTTCTTTTCTACACGACCTTTCCACACTTGAAGATTTCCCACCATTGCTTCAATTTTCTCATGAACCGTGAAAACATCTGGTTTTGGTCCTTGCAGTTTTCGATTTAGTTCATTTATGAGTAAGAAAATACTAGCTAGACGTGCCACTTTGCACAACCATTCAAAGTCACACCGTCATTCGCTGAGGGGAAAATTTTTGTGCTTGCTGTCTTCAAAAAATAGGCTCACTTCACCACCTAATTCAAAAAATCGCGAAAGAACATTTCCATAAGAAAGCCAGTGAGCATCTGTGTGTAACAACAGTTGTTTATGTACGCTACCATTTCTTCACATAGGTTCTTGAATATCCGCGCGTTAACAGGATGGGCTTTAATGTAGTTGACAATTAGAACCAACTCTTCTAATGCCTCCTTCAAATCTGGCAGAATTCTGTTTTTACAGCCAATGCCTCTACATATCGAGCAATGAGACCACTTAATCTCATGGTTTTCAGCTTAAAATCGAGCTTTAAATCCAGTGTTGTGTCCAGACATCGCTGTGTCTCCGTCGCTGCTTACGGCTGTACAAACTTTCCACTCAAACCCTTGCTCTGAAATAAATCCATCAATTGTCTTAAAGATAACTTCAGCAGTGTTATGCAAGATTTACCTACAAAACAATAGGTCTTTCTTGGGTTCGTAACGTATAAAAGCTAACAAGTGAGACTTGTTAGTGAAATCAGTACTTTCGCCAAGTTGTAAAGCATACATTCTTGTTGATTTTAACTTCATAATTAGCTGGTCCAGGACATTTTGAGACATATCAACAATTCTATGTTTAACTGAATAATTTGATAGTGGGACTGTGTTCAGCTCTTTGGCAGTTGAGTCACCAATCATTATGCCACACATCTCTTTATCAGCTGACAATATTAATTCCTGTACAATGTTTTAAAGGCTTGCCACTTTTAGCAATGAGTAGCGCTACTTCATAGGAAGCTAGTGATGCTTTTTCACTACTGGTTCCAGTAGAAATTTTTCCTATTCTAGATTTACTCCATTTTCATCTCTTACTTTTTATTTTAAAATAATCAAGTGTCTTACCAATGCAATCTGGATGTTTCGCCTCTAAATGTCTTCGCAGCTTAGCAGGCTTCATTGCGTCATTGGACAGTACATCATAACACAAAACACTTTGAGGTTTTTGTTCATCTTCAGTTCCAGCTAGAACAGATCCGAAACTTAACTATTCTCAGCTGTATTTTTGCTGTTTTACTTTTCGCAGATCGGCAGAACAGCAACCAGTTATACTAGTAGGTTCACTACTACAACTTGCCTCTTGATCGCCAGTTATTGTAGGCTTACATTTAATTGATCCAGTCTGTAACCAATGATTCATGTTGAACGATGCGAATAAATTCTCATGATTCACAATTACAAACTGTCAGAACAATCAAACACTATCACTGGCTTCAACGCAGCGAGAACCATAGATGTTGTGCGTACGTGTAACCATTGCCAGTGACAGCGCTGACTCAGGCCTGCGTGTGCCTGCTTGTCTGACTCTACCCGCACCGCAGTCAAGCACTCACGCTTCCAACTCTTACTTTGATTGCACCTCTCAGCTGCGTTACATCATTATGACATAGCTCCATAAAAAATGTTAAGTAAAACGTATGTAGTTCAGCACCGAGCACATAAGTGACTCAGTAAACAAATTCTATGTTTTCTATAGTTTTAATTCAACATTATAACTTGATAAATATTAAAAGCAGAAGCATTATCAACAGTGAAGTATTCTTCATTTTCAGTTGATTTATGAGTCACTATATTTACACTCAAACTTCACTTACTTGTTGTTAGTTGAAACATTTTCAAGATCATTCGATCTCATCCTCAGCTGTTTGGTGACTAAATGAACCTTCCTCTTCTTCCACTACTACGGAGCTCCGATCACTCTGCCATCTGGTGTTAGGGGCACTAAGTTTTAATACTTCATTTAATGCCGGGATTGCAAAATTTATAACTTTATCACGGTTTTTGTTTATGAATATTTTTTCCCAAATATCCAATTCTATGGGTGTACTTAAAGATTTTAACAGTTTAATGTTGTGGCCAATGTTGTGGTTTTCTGTCCAAAAATGGTGTGAAACTGCAGATTTTTCTGTTTGTTTCAACTTAATGTTCCTGTGGCGTTCTTTTTGCCTGGTTAACAAGTTTCTCTTACTTTTTCCTATGTAGCTTTTTTCACAGAATTGATAAATCACCTACAGAAGTACAACATCCCGGAAAATCACATACTAGTTTCTTTTGACGTTAAGGCACTTTTTACAAGCATTCCAGCCGAAAAAATACCTACATTCCTCAAAAAATGGCTAACCCAGACTACAACGGACCTCAGAGAAATAGATGACATTATCAATCTTACAGATTTATGCATAAGGAATAATTACTTCATGTTTAACCAAAAATTCTACAGACAATCAAAAGGATTAGCTATGGGGGTCCCACTTTCGCCTATTTTAGCAGACCTATACATGAGCTATTTTGAAACACACATAATAAAGGCCTTCCCACAGATTTATAAATTTTGGCGGAGATATGTTGATGATGTTTTTGCTATCATTCCGGAAAAACTTAGAGAAGAATCTCTAAAATTACTAAACCTGCAAGATCCTTTAGAAGTCTAATTCACCGGCTATACAACATCCCACTGAGTAAGGAGGAATTTTTGAAAGAACAACAATACATAAAAGACATATCGGTATTAAATGGATTCAACCCAGCCATCATAAGGAACATGATGAAGAGAAAAGAAAAACTGAAGATAATATCAAAAAGTACCACTCACACCACTTAAAAACACAAATTGGCAATATAGTAAATTCACCTACCATCCATGGGCTTTTAGAAAATTTGAACGAATCTTCAAAAGACTAAACTTAAAACTAGCACCCCAAAACAAATTCAGTCTGAGGAACCTGCTAAATAAACCACTGAAAAATACAATCCCCAACAATTTGAAATCAGGAATTTATCAGATTAATTGTGAAACCTGTGAAAAAAGCTACATAGGAAAAACTAAGAGAAACTTGTTAACCAGGCAAAAAGAACACCACAGGAACATTAAGTTGAAACAAACAGAAAAATCTGCAGTTTCACACCATTTTTGGACAGAAAACCACAACATTGGCCACAACATTAAACTGTTAAAATCTTTCAGTACACCCACAGAATTGGATATTTGGGAAAAAATATTCATAAACAAAAACCGTGATAAAGTTATAAATTTTGCAATCCCGGCATTAAATGAAGTATTAAAACTTAGTGCCCCTAACACCAGATGGCAGAGTGATCGGAGCTCCGTAGTAGTGGAAGAAGAGGAAGGTTCATTTAGTCACCAAACAGCTGAGGATGAGATCGAATGATCTTGAAAACGTTTCAACTATACAACAAGTAAGTGAAGTTTGAGTGTAAACATAGTGACTCATAAATCAAACTCAAAATTATAACTTGACTTAAGGGACCCTTCACAGACCCCCAAGAGTCTGCGGATCACACTTAGAGAAACACTGCTATAGACCATATCCTTTTCGCATCATGGGTTTTTGCTGCCTCATTTAACATTCTACCTACTTTTAAACCCCACTCCCTCTTCTTTTCTTCCATCAGACATCTATATACCCATCTTAGTACTAAAAAGTTTTCTCTCTCCTCTCTCTCTCTCTCCTGACTGCCTCCAATTCAACTCCTGTCTTACTCTCAGTTTAGTCCTTTGACAATTCTTATCAACCCAATGCCTATTTTTATCTTTCAAACCCATTGTCATCATTCCACCCCCAGCCCTTATCACACTATATTCTAATGCTTCTACAGCTTGTTATATTTTTTTGGTATTCACTAGACTATCTACTCTCACTTGTAATATTTTCCCACATTCTGAATTTAACTTCTCACAAAATATTTCACGCTTTTCTTCTCTCCATTTTTAAATTTCCACTACTCTGTAACAATCTGCACCTACTACTGCCACACTGCTCCTAATTTTAATCTCCTGAAAAATGACAACTAGTTATTTCATTCATAACCTCAAAAGCTAATATCAGTTATCAATTCCAGTGAGCACATTAAAATATCCACCACACTCTGGCCATTTCTATTTACAAATCTATATTCCCCTTTTGTATCTGAGCCTTTCAAACCATTGCAAATCCTGAGATTCTGTTCCTCACAAAAATCGTAGAGTTTTCTCCCTTTACTGTTAATAACCTTATCCTTCTGCTATATACTCCTCATCATACTCTCCACTACAGTTATTCAAATTAACCTGATTATCCCCAATCCTTGCATTTACATCCCCTACAACTATTATTTCCATATTTATCTTTCAATTCTTCAATTCCCCAACTTAATTTCCTGAACACATTTGCATCAAAATACTCTGATGTAGTTGGATTATACACTGCAGCAATACAAACAATTTCTCCTTATTTTAGCATATCTCTCATAGATAACCATAACACTGATTTACTCCATAGTTCCTTTTCTTCTATCACCTTGAAACCCTTGTCTTCACTTATAAATAAACCTATGCCACTTGAAGCTCTACCCTTCCTGTAACTCTTCACACCTTCTATGCTATAAAAGATAAACCCTGGAATGCCCGCCTCGGTAGCGTAGATGGTAGCATGTCTGCCTCTCGTTCAAGAGGTCTGGAGTTCGAATATCGGGCAGGGTGAGTTACCTGGATAAGGTTTTTCTAGGCTTTTCCCTTATCCTAAAAGATGAATGTCGGGTAACTCCAAGCTCCATGGACCCTGGGCTCATTTGAGCATCATTTCACTCTTTCCATTCATTGTCCAATATGACTTAACGTTGGAGAACGTAAATTTAAAAAAAAAAAAAAAAAAAATCTGGAAGCACTATATTCACTTTGCTTTCTAACCAAGTTTCCACTACCATTAACATGTCACAATCTTTCATCTTTCAGTACATTTTGAATCTCTTGAACCTCACCACTGCACCTTCTCATATACGCCCTCCACATTCCAGGCTACCACCGAGATCTCGAATCCCTATAATGACCCCTTCCTTTCAAATACATATCTTTCTAAATTCACCTGCCTCCTTGTCTGCACTCGGTCTTGCAATTCCAGAATACTGCCCAAAGGCATTGAAACTACACTCAATTTTTCCTTATTCCAAACCTCTCCTCCACTTGACTCTCCTCTCTCAGCTTTGGTCAGATGTGCTCCTGGGCTTGTTATTATGTGCGTCTTCCACCTTCCCAATGACATCACTGGTGACTTAACTCTCCCCTCACTCAGCTTTTGCTGTGATGCGGTAGCCATTGGTGATGTTACTCTCCCCTCACTCTTGTCGATGGTCTAACATGATTACCACTGGCGATGTAACTCTCCCTCAGCTTTGCCAATGCTCTGAGGACGTCGCTACTGGTGACATATGCGCTACTCCTTGACCCTGACCATTCTCTGTCGACACACGACTTCCATGCACCGTACGTAGGATATGATTGCCCTCCCATGTAATATAATGCTCACTAAGTTCCTGTTTTACACCGTCTATCTACAAATTGATTCCCTTTACAAAGGCTTTTTTACCTGCATCTCTCGCTTTTTTGATTTCCAATAAAGCTACTGATTTTAATTCTCTTTGCTTCTTTCCTAAATCTTGCTCAGTAACAATCTTTGTTACTTTTAACTGCTCACTGTTCCTCAACACTTCCCATTTAAATTTCATTGTTGCTGTTTTGACTATTATAGGTCTTGGTCTCGGGCCTTTCCGTCCAATTCTAAAGCAATCAACAATTTCCCAACCCACAAGATTCAGTTTTAATTTCTCCTGATATAAATCTTCTACGTCCTGCCAGGGTCTTCTGTCTCTTTTCTCTTCCACTCCAAAAATAATCAAGTTCATTTTCCTGGTTCCTTTCTCTATGCTTTCCAAATGCAATAATCTTCCTTTACACTCCTTAATTTTCCTGTATCTCCTTTTCAAATTTTCCCAAAGTTAATTTAACCTCGTCAAAATTCTCACTCATTCGCTCACCGATTCTGTTTTCCATATATTTCATTTCCTTGGCAATATCCTCTAGAGATGATATTCCTATCATCTCTGTCACTAGTCCAGGGTTCAATTCCACTCCTCCAGTAGCCAATAGGATACAAAACATAAGGATGAACCACAGGCTTACATCCTTCAAACCTTCTTTCTTTTGCAGTTTTATTCTGCTGCCACATCTTTGTAAGTGCTTTTGCTATTAACAATTAAGGAGACCTCTCAATTCCTTCATCAAACGGTAGGCTTATGGGGATTAAACTGGACGAAAGTCTGATGTCTGATCCCTCACCTTTTCATGGTGTAGCTGTTCGATGTCATATACATCCATGATGAACAAAAGGGAAGAGTTACTTGTCATATGCACTATCAGTATGGTGAGAAATGACCAAACTGGTAGTTCTTCCTCTTACTATGGCAGTTCCCTCTTTAAGCTTCCCATCTTCTGATGACACTAGAGCATTCAAGATTAAGGGATCATTTCCATTTTCTTTTCCATCTCCATTTTCTTATGATGCTGAAATACTAAAGCATAAAGCAAGTCTCACAGTTGGAAGATGAGGGATATGGTCCATGGACTAATTAATGTCTTATTTGAAGCAAAAGGTTAGAAACAGTGATGTATATAACAATTGAAGTAATGAGTTGGTATTCAAACACAACATCACTTAAAATATCCTTACTTGAACAATTGTTTCGGAGACCGGCTCGTCCCCATCATCAGCAACTATCCAACAGTTGGATAGTTGCTGATGATGGGGACGAGCCGGTCTCCGAAACAATTGTTCAAGTAAGGATATTTTAAGTGATGTTGTGTTTGAATACCAACTCATTACTTCAATAATTAATGTCTGCCCGACTAGGTCTAACAAAACTATTAACCAATGAGTTATGGCCCTCCAAACATTTTGGAGATTATGAACTGCTGAAGTAACAGCCTTAACATAAAATCAAGTATCTTTTTAAAAAGCAGTTACATTCCAACTAAAAATGCACTACAATGAATTACAAAATATGTGTCTAAAATGTCATCTGTTAAATGAGGATGACCTATAACTACTCTGATATATAACAAACTGATTTTAAACTATCATAAACTCTCACAGGAAGAGAAAGAATTGTTTTATTTTCAACTATGTTAGCAGATGACATATTGCTACTGTAATATATAACAAATTGGTGTTTACCAGGTACTTCTTAAAGAAACTGAAAACCATAAAACTGAGTGCAGAGGACCGCCTTGTCAGTTTCGATGTCATTTCTTTATTCACCAAGGTTCCAATTACAGAGGCACTACAACACATTGCCAAACTTTTTCCGCCCGACATCACCAGTCTTTTTCGCCACTGTCTAACCACAAGCTACTTCCAGTGGAACAACACTTTCTATGAACAAATAGACAGTGTTGCTATGGGCAACCCATTAAGCCAATTTCTTCATGGAGAAGTATGAAGAAGACGCGCTAAGAACAGCTACATTTAAGTTGAAAATCTGGCTTAGGTACGTGGACGACACCTTCATCATCTGGAGTCACAGGGAAAGAAAAACTAGAAGCGTTTTCTCATCATCTAAATAGCCAAAACTGCGCCATACAGTTCACCATGGAGAAGGAAAAAGACAACAGCCTTCCATTCCTGCATGTCCTAGTGACAAGAGAAGCTGATTCACATCTGGGCCACACTGTTTACCAGAAACCTACTCATACTGACAGATACCTCCACGAGACCTCAAACCATCATCCACGACAAAAATTGGGCATCAAAAACCTATCCGAACAGGCCAAGAAAATTTGTGAGCCACAAAAACTGGATAAAGAAATCCGACATCTAAACAAGACCCTTATCAGCAACGGTTATACATGCAAGGAAATTACAGGAGCTCGCCATCTGAGGTACTCGACAGTCCATGAAGACCGGAGGAAGCAAACCCTAAGTACCATCTCTTTATCATACATTCATAAAGTAACAGACTGAATAGGAAGATTGCTGCAGCAATACAACATAAGGACTATTTATAGGCCAACAAAGAAAATAAAAGATTTATTAAACTCTGTTAAGGATAAAAGGCATCCACACTGTACAGCCAGTGTTTACAAAATACCATGTAGCTGTGGACAAGTGTATATAGGCACCACCATGCGGAGTATCAGCACCCGACTAAAAGAACATGAAAGACAGCCGGTTAGGGCAGACAGACAAGTCAGGAGTGGCAGAGCCCTCTCTATTGTTTGGCCACGACATAAATTACAAAGACACGAAGGCACTCTCGAGGACAAGCCACTACCAGGCTCGCTTGACTCGGGAAGCGATAAGAGATTTTCAAGCACAAAAACGTCTTTAATCGCAAGGAAGAGAGACAGCAGATAAGCAAAACATGGCTCCGGCTCTAATAAGAGGGAGAAGAAAACCGGAGACACAGGAAGCCTTTTCTTTTATACCAAGATCAGGCAGCCAATAGCTGTCATGCTCCCCCCTCCACACGCTTCTTTTTTTTCCTCTTCCTCTTCTTCTTCTAGTGTGCTGGAAGACATGGCGCTCCAGTCTTTGGACTCTGGAGTTCACTAGTCTGATCAACATGAAGATGCCGGATGCAGTTTTCGGCGAAACGTCGGAGGAAGTTAAACCAACTCATCCACGGCCCACAAGCCTGGAAGATCTACTTAATAGTTGACAATGCCAGCTGTGAAAGCCTCAGCACTTATGTTAAATTAGTGTTTAGCTATCATGAACTCTCACAGAAAGAGCAGGAATAGTTACAGAGATGGTACACCACAGACTTAAGTGCAGGAAAAGTTTTAATATATCTAATATATTTCCTGATTCATACACAGAAAGAAAGAAACATCAACTGCATTTTCTTCTATGGATTTCCAACAAGTAAAATGATTCAATGAGAATAAAAGGGCTTTATTGACCACTTGCAAAAAATTTAAGGTTCATTTACATTCCCAAATTATGATGCTTTAATTGAAATAGTTATGAATTAAAGCGCTGTTAAAAGCGAAACTAATGGTCCCAAAAACGTTTTTGTTTTTAATAGTGATGTGAGTGAAGTTTGAAGTTTTAAGAAAGTGTGATTCAATAAGTCTTTTTTTATGATCTAATTAAATTTATCTAACCTTTTCAAGAAGCAGGAAATTGTAGCAGCAATAACAGAAAATTTTCCTTAGGGTGAAGTAATACTTTTCAGGGTCTGTTTTGGATTCTTTAAAGATGACTAATTTAAGCAAGATTTTATACTTATCAAACTTTTCATTTTTTAATTATTTTCAAAGTTGTATACCAAAATGAAATCCCAATATCAAACTTGTTGTATTTGAGTACAGTAAAGAAAGCAAACACAAATGTAAAACATTTAAAACTCACTCAACTGTACTCAGGTAAGAGATAGTACCACGGGTGTTGTAAAGAGATTATATTCTTTTTTATTTACAGTTCATTAATGACGTATATCAGTTTGCTAAAACATTCACTGAGGATAGTTAATTTAGATTGGCTTCCTTTAACTGAGAATCAAGTTCATTTTCAAAGGAATGAACATGGAGAGTAAATACCAGTATATAGATGTGAACTGAAAAGAAAATCTATGATATTGTATTACTTAACCTACTTATGTAGATTTCGTAATTATATTCAATTTTGCAATCACAAGTTATCAAGTTGCAAAATGCTATTCTATGCATTAGGCTATTTTGGTTATTTCCAACATGAACTATATCCAATGGAAGAAATAAATTATAATTACCTGTCCCAATCTTCATTATGTGAATCAATTAGAACTAGAACCAAATCAAAACGACTAAGCAATGGACTGGCCAAGGCTATATTGACAGTCAATGGATGAGATGGGTCATAGCATCCCTTTGGGTTGGTAGCAGCCACTACAGTACAACGGGTATTCAGTTTGCATACAAGACCAGCCTGCAAATATATAAAAAAAAGATCTTTTAAGGCAGTGATTTTCATGATACTGTATTATTACCCAACCTAATTTCAAAAGATAAAAATAAAGAATGAAGTGAAAACCACAATGTGGAATTATGTATGTTTGGAAGAATTCAGTAACAGTGAAGTCCAAATTACTTTATATATATATATATAAAACTATTTGTAGTCAGTTTTTAACACTCCATCACACACTTAATTTTTTAAAGGACATAAGCTTCCATTTTAAACCTCACAGGTCCGACTATCATCTGTTGTTGTCTGCTGTCTTCTCTCTGGTGGTGCAACTATGAACTTCTTTATCAAAATATTAACTGGTGGGATTTTAAAGTTCATTTCTCTGTCCTTTTTCTATATTAAGATGTTCTCTCATGTTATCAGCTTATTTTGGTTTATCATCTCTTTTAATAATTCTGGATTTGGCTCAAGTCATGGTTTCCGTTCCAAAAGTAAAATATATTACGGATTTATCTTCCTGTTTCAATTTGATGTTTCTAAAATGCTCTTTGACTCTGCCTTTTAAGTTTCTTTTAGTTTGCAATATGTAGCATTTTCCTCATTCCTTATTACTTATTTTGTATATCCTGGATCTACTGATCTGTGATTTCATCTTTTGCTTTTGAATTTAACAATTTTAATACTGAGTATCTATTTGCAGGTGACAAAATGATCGGAGAAACTTTCTTTTGTGCGATGCGAGAATATTATCTAAGTCCAAAGGTGCAAGTATACATATGTGCAAGCAGACCAACAGCCAGTTCTGGCATTGCAGCCAACATGAGAAAGATATGTAAAACTTGTAGCCAACCCCTGCAAAAATGCCCCAGACATAGGTGACGCAGTCTGTGTGCAAAGGAACATGGTTTGAGCAGGCTACGTTAGCGCCCGGTCAAATTTTGTTACTCATTCACTGCTTTGCACATAAACAATCCTACAACACAACGATAATGGAGTGCTCCGTAAGAAATACATGTATGAGTTCGCGGACTGTATCGGATTGGTTCGGCTACTGCCGCAAAGTGTGCATGATGTCATATGACACCAAGTATACTGCAAGGGGGAAAATTGGCAGTCCCAGTCACGTCGTTCAAATCGATGAATGCAAAATATGATGACGCAAGTTTCATCGTGGGCGCGTAGTAGAGGGCAACTGGATCTTGGGAATGATCGACGTGGAAACGAATGAGGTGCGGATGATGATATGCCCCAACAACAGGAGGGATGCAAATATACTATACAGTCTAATTGCAGCACCCATGATGAAACTTGCGCCGTCCAATTTTGCATTCGTTGGTTTGAATGACGTGACCGGGACCACCAATTTTCCCCCTTGCAGTATACTTGGTGTCATTTGACGTCATGCACACTTTGTGGCAGTAGCCGAACCAGTCCGCAAACTCATACATTTATATGAGTCTGCTAGATAATGTAATTTTGGGACAAGTAAGATTGTTGGCAGCATTGCTATCAGTGGAGAAACAAGCACAGTTTGGCTGCACTGAATTCTTCAGTATGGCTACATTACGCAGTAATTAAACAAACAATAACGTTAAAAGAATGCCCTCCAACATGAAATTGCACTAAAAAGTAAAGAAATTATATTAAAAATCATGGTTGTATATAAAAACATCAAAAAGTGTGAAGAAATTAAAAAAATCGCTGTGTCGCATATTAGAAAGCAGAGCCAAATGATCTTTTGTTTTTGAATTTAGTAAATGTTTTTGGGTGGTATGCTGTTTCTTTCTTTTCCTTTAGTGAATGTGTTTGCTTTCTTAACGGTTTTCTTTAGATTCGCTTTTTTTAATTTTATAACTACCATACTTTTGTTGTATCTATTTTTCTTCAGCTATGTGAAGTATTATTGCATGCTTATGTATAATCAGGTTATAGCTATGACTTTTTTTTATATAAATGAAGAAAATAAAAACATAGTAAAAAGCAAATGCTCCAAAATAATATACCAGATGAAGAAGAAAATAAAATAAACTTAAATAACCACATCATGAGGTCACTTAAAAGAAAACCAGTCATATGTATATACTAAGGCAAATGAGGGGAATAAACAAAGTAAATTAATAAGAACTACACAAAATTAGAGTAGATAATCGAACATTGAGAATATATGGGTTACCAAAAATACATAAAACAGGAAAAGCCAGGAGATCTATTACTAGTAGCATAAATGCCTCCACATGTAATTTGGCCAAATGATTACTAAACAAATTCAGTAATTTCACAAAGTTTGAAAGTGCAAATTTAAAAAATTATTTCGATTTAGTAGAAAAAAAATTAAAGACAAAGTTAGACAAAAATGACAGACTGGTTACATTTGATGTCACATCATTATTCCCAGGCATAGTGACAGAAAAATTACAGACACTGTTTAAAAAAATAGCTACTACAACAGAAATGGAAACAGTAGAAGCAGAAGAATACATCTCATTAAGAAACCTATGAATAGAACAAAACTTCTGCTTTAATGGTAACTACTACAGGCAGAAATCAGGGTTATCCATGGACAGTCTGCTTTCACCTTTAAATTTATTTACGAATTCATCTGAAGCATACATGAAAATGGCCTTCCCATGGAAGGTTTTTAGGTTTCATTTAGTTTGATCTATGTAGCATTTTCACAATTCTTGCAACTTATTTGGTATTTTCCATATCTGTTAATTGGTGTGATTTCATCATTTGTTTTTTAATTTAGCAATTTTAAAACTGGGTATCTATTAGTGGGTGCCAAGATGATATTTTGTTGCTTAAAGACCTTTTTGAATTTATTAAACGTTTTTGGGCGGTGTGTGACTGCACCTAATATGCTGTTACTTTCTTTTTCCTTAGTGAATGTGGTTGCTTCCTTAATGGTTTTCTTTAGTTTAGCTTTTTTAATTTTCTTGAACACCAGACTTTTGTTGAATCCATTTTCTTCTACTATGTGGAGTATGCCTTTTTGTTCTTTGAAGTATTCTGCTTTACCCATGGGTATGTTGACTAGTCTGTGTGTAAGACTGTTTATTATTACATGTTTATGTGTAATTGAGTTGTAGCTATGATTTTTTATGTAATTTTCTGACTGTGTTGGCTTTCTGTAAATTCCAAATTTTATTTTTGTGTCATTCCTGATGATATTTAGGTCCAAGAAAAAGAGTTGTCCATTGATTTCCTTTTCTATTGTGAATTTGATAGTTTTTTCTTGCAGACTAAGTAATTTTAATGCAACTAAATGTTTATTTGGAACTATTGCAAAGATGTCATCAACATATCTATACCAAACCTTGAAGATCCAAATCCAAAATTACTAAAAGGAGTGATAAAACAAAATAAACTAACATGGGAGAACATATTCATCTGAAAAGATAAGAACTGAGTAGTGAACTTTGAAATCCCACCAGTAGATAATTTGACAAAAAGTTCATAGTTCTACTGCCAGAGAGAAGATAGCAGACGACAACAGATGATAGTTGGCAAGAGCTTGAAAATGGATGTGACGGCTTCCGTAAATAGTCCCTCGATAATATAAAAATGTAAGTGACGAAGTGTCACAAAACAGACTACAAATAGTTATTTCAAATAGTCTCTCCTTTTGAGATTAAAAAGATAATATCTGCATTCAAACAAAAAATGTCAAAGGGATGGGATGAAATCCTACCGACGATAGTTAAAACAGTACAAGATGAACTATGTGTCTCCCTTGCTCATACCAGGTGAGTCATTTGCCCCTATTTATTTTTGAATATATGCAATATGCTAAGCGACGTGTGACTTACACCTTTCTTGAATGCATTCTAATGGATGTTTTGCTTAACAGTTTACAGAGAAGGGGTAGGTAACTCAGTGCATAAGTGTTATATGGGACAGAAAACAATCACTATGCATGTCGTGTCCAAAAACATCTTACCCAGACACAGAGAGCTGCAGTATTAATTTTAAACGAGTTTACAAACTTGTATTCATTAACATACATTTACACACACCTTCAAACATGCCCCGGAAGGAACAACCTATCACATGCCTCAGTTGACAATAACATTGCAACACAAAATGGCAGATCTACACAATGGGACCAATTGTATTTAAATCTTCAGCCAACACGTGTGGTCGTCGTACAGCCATGTCAAAAAATGCTAAGAATTAGGTAGATTGTTTTCGGTTCTGTCACAAATTACGGTAGTTGTTAGCTCATACAGTTACTGTAATGGCAGATGCAGTTTTTTGAGTTAAACAAGCTCAAAATACTGCATGAAGCTGTAAAAAGAGTAGAAAGATTTCAGGAGGGTTCTGAGTGCTGTGTTTACTTATTCGTATAGAAACCTCTGCTCCCAAGGTAGTGTTGGCTAAATGGTATTGTACAGATTACTTCACCATTCTGTCCCAGCAAGTTGGGTTCAAATCCTTCATATTCTGCTCAACAATTTTATTAATCTTTATTTTATCTCTTGTGACCTATAATTTCATGTTATGGTACAAATGACATTTTTATATCATTATACATGTTTATGAAATACAATAATCACCATGTTTTCCACAGGCAGATACATATCAATTTATTGTTCGTTGCAGATATTTTATTATGGTAGGTATTGTGCTTGACCCTTTCAACCAAGTTTCAAACATTTCACAAATGCAAAGTGGCTTTAGCTATTTGTGCCTGTGTCAATGCTTGGCATAAATGAACGCTCTATTATCAAGGTATTCAGTTCTTGAAGCCTTTGAAATACTGTCGGGGGGTTGTCATTTTGAACATTTACTGTGTTAATGAAATCCATAATCTTTGACAATTTATTTTTCTGTCTAACCAAGAACTTAACATGTTCACAACTCCTTTTCAGTAGAAGTGAAACATAAGATTTAAACATGAAACAAAAAATATTTGATTTAATGTCGTTGACATAACTCCAAAAAATGAACGCTATCAGCGTAACATGGTTTACAACACCAGATATGGTACAGATTATAAATGGTGACAAAGCTAAGCATGATTCCTGTCATTCGAACTGTCATTTTTGTGCTTTTGGCTCACAAAACAGCAACAACAATGTGACATGGTTTCAAACCTAACTTTTGCATCACCCTAGTCCTGTAACCAACCCTCTATGCCAACAGCCACATATTCCATGTCGTTCTTTGGGAAAGCATTCGTTCTAAAAAGGTCAACATTTTGGGTTGTATAGATAAGAATAAATAGGGGCAGCTGACTCACCTGGTATATACAGCCAGTTGCTTATCATAGTCTTTCTGGAAAGAATGAAAAATGCAGTAATCCATCTTATTAAAATGGGAGGTGAAGATTAACCAAAAAAGTACCACTCCATCATGCTACTTCCAACCTTATCATTTTTTAAAAAATAGTGCATTCATTATTAATAACCTATCTTAAAAACGCAAACATTCTTAATGATTTCCAACATGGATTTAGGAAAAATTTAACAACCACCACTGCTCTCATGGATTATGTAAACATAGCTACAAATCTGGATGATAAGAGACAAACTGCTGCCCTAATCTGTGATATATACAAAGCGCTCAACTGCATAAACCTCAAAATTTTAGTAAGTATATTACACTAATATGGTATAAAAGACACTTGGAATGGTTCAAATCATATTTAGAAGGCCGCAAACAGAAAATTACATTAAATGGCAAAGCAGGTCTTATACCTACAAAATGAAAACTTACAAAAAAAAACGGGGTTCCACAAGGTTCTGTACTGGGTCCATTAATTTATATAGTATACTCTTACACTACTGATCTACTTGCTGTTACCAGTATTTTATGCCTATGACCCTTATTATTGTTACCCAAACGGCAAGCCCACAATGCCGATCAATAAATGTAGGCCGGCGGAGGACGGGGAGACAGGAGGGGTGGCTGGGTCTTCGTTTGCCCCTCCTCCTACCGCTCGAAGTTGCACGAAGCTTCGAGAATGTTTTCCCCCTCCATAAAAGGAGAATCGAGAAACTTCGGAGCTGATGAATACCGGAAGCGACAGTCAGTTGAGAGTAGTAGTGTTGTGGCGTGCGGTGTGTAAGTAGCGTCGAGCGTACGTGTAAAGACGAACTGGCAAAATTGTGTACATTAAATTGTAATTGTGAACAGTGTATTGCTACGGAAATAAAGTGCAATTTTTTGTGTTTGTAACCTGGACTTTTTATTTCA
Organism: Mantis religiosa; assembly: GCA_030765055.1. NCBI lineage: Eukaryota > Metazoa > Arthropoda > Insecta > Mantodea > Mantidae > Mantis > Mantis religiosa. The sequence goes on from CM060950.1 coordinate 189,119,323, forward strand.
CGAACCCACAAAGTCACAACTGGTGTCAGGAGTGGGATGATAACATCACCGAACATTACGGCCATGGAATCGGCATTGGAAATGCTTTTAGCGAAGATGAACGAGTTAACAACAAAAACAGAAGCGGCAAATAACATCACCGAGAAGATGGAAGCGGCAAACAACTTGGCCACGACAATGACCGCGAAGATGGCCGAACTGACCACAGAAATGAGGGCAGCGAACGACAGCCTGGCCACGGAGATGAAAGCGGCAAACGAGGCCCTTGCCGTGAAGTTTGAAGAACAGTTGGCCGGCGTGAGGGATAACGTGACGGAGCTGGACAGGCGGATGGACCAAGTGGACGAGCGCGTCGAGGACCTGGCGAGCCGCGTTGACGACCTGCAGGGAAAGGCCGACAGCAGCGTCAAGTCCCTGAACGCCATAGTAGAGGACGTCGTCGGCAGGAAACTGAAGGATTTGAAGGCCGACGCGCCGGGACGCGACACAACATCTGCGCGCGTCAAACCGCCGAAATATGACGGTGCGTCAACATTTGAGGTCTTCCGCCGCCAGTTCGACACAGTGGTCAAGCACAACAGATGGTCACCGGAGGAGGCCACACAGCTAATAGCCAGCCTCCAGGGACGGGCCGCGGAAGTCCTAAACGCGGTGCAGACAACGGCGGCGCCCAAGGACATCTGGGAGGCCCTGGAGAATCGTTTCGGGAACCACCGCTTAGCCGCAGCGTACCGCAGCCAACTAAAGGCAAGGTCACAGCAGCCGGGGGAGACGCTGCAGGAGTTCGCCATAGCGATTGAGAAGCTGGCTAGCAAGGCCTTGGTTGACCTGCCACTGGAGTTCGTATCCCGGGAAGCCGCCTACAACTTTGTCGACGGGGTACGGGACACGGAGATTCGTCAGCGCCTAATGCTCGGAGATTATAAAACCATCCACGAGGCGCTGACAGCGGCATTAAGGATGGAGGCGGCCAAGGTAGCATCTATCCCGACGTCGAGAACGAGGAGTGTCCGCTACGCCGGAGTTAGAAGACCAGCTGATGGACGCCGGCGAACACCTAGTGGCCTGTGTTGGGGGTGTGGACAGCCCGGACACCTGCAGAGAGACTGCCCACACCAGGAAGAGCAGCCGGAAAACGAGTAAGGGCCGTCGTGGAGAGGGGCACGTCAGTGCCATCACCACCATCCCCTCGAGTGACACTGCGCGCCGTCAGCCGGCGTATGGATGACAGCCTCATCGCGGACGGTTGGGTAAGAGGAAAGCCGTGCCGCGTGCTGGTGGACACCGGGGCGGCCGTGACCATCATCAGATCTGACTTGGCGAAGGGTTTGCCGACGAGGAAGCCGAGCCGACCATACGAGATTGTGACGGCATCGGGCATCACCATGCCTGTGGAGGAGGCCCTGCTGGAGCTGACCTTGGGACGGAGTGCCGTGCGTCTGTGGGTGTTCGTCGCGAAGGTGGCTGAGGAGGTGATTCTGGGACTGGATGCCCTCAGGAGCCACGAGGCTACGGTCGACGTCGGCAGGAAGGTCCTGTGGCTCAACGGAGAAGAGGTTATACTCCGTCAACCCGAAGAGCGCCTTGGAATCTGCAGGGTCGTCTTGAACGAAGACGTGGTTGTCCCCGCGAGGAGCGAGGTGGTGGTGACGGCGCGCCTGGAAGGCCAGAGAACCAGCAACATGATGCTGGACCAGAAGACGCCTGTACGCGGACTGTGTGTAGCCAGGGCATTGCTGCCGTGCCGAGAGGAGGTGCCAGTGAGACTGCTAAATCCAACGGACACCGATCACGACGTCCAGGCCGGGACGGAGTTGGGAACGTGCGAGCCCGTGGTGAGTGTAACAGCAATCGACAAGGCACAGGAGCCGGTACCGACGCAACACCTGGGGCCCCGGCTAGAAGGCTTACTGGAGAGGGCGGCCGACCACCTGACCGCAGAACTGGAGAAAGTTCGACAACTGCTGAGGCGATACCAGCGCGTCTTCAGCCAAGGCGATAATGACTACGGCCGCACGGACAAAGTGCTTCACCGCATCGACACCGGGGATGCCCGGCCTATTCGGCAACCACATAGACGCGTTCCGCTGGCGAAGCAAGGGGCGGTACGAGACATGCTGGAGGACATGACATCCAGGGGGGTGATTGAAGAGTCTGACAGCCCTTGGTGTTCCCATGTAGTCTTGTTGACGAAGAAGAATGGCGAGCTACGCTTCTGCGTGGACTACAGGAAGCTGAACGCTGTCACCCGGAAGGACTGCTTCCCCTTACCCCGGATTGACGACACCCTGGACACGTTAGCTGGTGCGCAGTGGTTCTCGACCCTGGACCTGAAGTCGGGCTACTGGCAGGTAGCTCTAGATCCGAGAGACAAACAGAAGACCGCATTCTCGACAGGCCAAGGGCTCTGGCACTTCACAGTTATGCCCTTTGGCCTCTGTAATGCACCAGCTACCTTCCAACGCCTCATGGAGTCAGTGATGAGAGGACTGACTTACGATGCCTGCCTGCTATACCTGGGCGACATCATTGTCGGTAAAACTTTTGAAGATCATCTAGAGAATCTGAGTATGGTGCTACAGAGATTGCAGGCGACCAACCTGAAGCTGAATGCGAAGAAGTGCCAGCTCTTCCGCAAGGAAGTGAACTACTTGGGTCACATAGTCTCAGCAACCGGAGTTGCCACAGACCCGGAGAAGACACAGGCTGTGAGAGATTGGCTGCGCCCAAAGGACAAGAAAGAGTTACGCAGTTTCCTGGGGCTGTGCAGGTATTACCGCCGCTTCATAAAGGGGTTCTCCAACATCGCAAAACCCCTCACCCACCTGACAGAGGAACACCGGCCTTATGTGTGCACGGAGGATGCCGAAAACGCTTTCCAGCACCTAAAGGAGACCCTGTGCAGTGCTCCAATTTTGGGTTTCTCACAACCGGGTGGCGCCTTCATTGTGGACACCGACGCCAGCGACCATTGCATTGGAGGTGTCCTATCGCAGATTCAGGACGGCCATGAGCGGGTGGTAGCCTACTACAGCAAGACGCTATCCAAGGCAGAGAAGAACTACTGCGTCACCCGACGAGAATTATTGGCGGTAGTAAAGACCTTGGAGCACTTCCACAAGTACCTGTACGGTCAGCCATTCCACCTGAGGACTGACCATTCCGCCCTAACCTGTCTATTGAGCTTTAAGAACCTGGAAGGCCAGACAGCACGTTGGGCTCAGAGGCTGCAGGAGTACGACTTCACCTCGGAACATCGCAGAGGGAAGAGCCACGGTAACGCAGACGCTATGTACCGAAGACCCTTTCCAGAAGAGTGCGGCCAATGCACAAGAGTGGAGGAGAAGGAGCGTGCCGCAGCAGTTCGAGTAGTCAAGGCAGTGCCTGCGGATGGCTGGGATACCGCAGGCCTGAGGAGGGAGCAGCTGGCGGACGCAGACTTGGGGCCACTCTTGAGGGAAGTGGAGGCAGGGACGAGACCAACCTGGGCGGACGTCGCACCGAGGAGCGCCACCTACAAGTCTTACTGGGCCCAGTGGGACTCGTTGAAGACCAGAGAGGGTGTGCTGTTCCGGGTATGGGAATCACCCGATGGGAAGACGCAGAGAGAACAGTTGGTACTTCCCCGGAGTAAGGTTCCGGAAGTCTTGGAAGAAGTGCACGCCGGTACTTCAGGAGGACACCTGGGAGCGAACCGGACGATTGACAAACTACGGCAGCGCTACTACTGGCTGAGGCTCCGAGCAGACGCTGAGAGATGGTGCCGTCAGTGTAACGTGTGCGCGGCGATTCGCGACCCCCAGACTACGTACAAAAACATAGTGAACTCGTCATATGGGAGAGGATATACATAGAAAAACATAAAAACCAACTAATGAACTTTGAAATCCCGCTAGAAGAGAATCCCACATTTCAGTTCATCACTAAATCAACAGATGGCAGCAACAACCCCAGAATTACCCACACCGCTGGATCTAGCGTCAGTCGCACAAGAGCCGTAGATGCAAACGAAGATTTGCGAAACATGTCCTCAAAATAGGTACGAAAGTGAAGCAGATGTGTAAGAAATACGACTCATCTAAAATTTAATAGTCCATTAAAAGTTTACTTGCCAGTAAGGCGTACTACTCAATTGAGGAATACATGGATGATGAACTGTGATCTCAGTGTATCATTTTAGGAAATGTATATATTGTACATACTTTATATTTCTTTGATTTACTATACTTAGTAAATATTGTAGTCTTAATTTATAGCTTCTTAATCTTGACGAGTCACCAGCTTATGAGCATTGCTCGACTATGTTAAGTGTAATGTGATGAATAATGTATTGTAATATATTGTATTAATTATTATTAGAGTTTAGAAGCAACTGCTCTAATCATAAGCTAAGCAGCAATTGAACTCCAAATGAGAAATCTTGTTTTCAGTGCATAATATAGTGAAACTCAAAACTTTCAGGTGGTTAAATTAATTAGGAGTCAATTAATGACACAAAACAACACTTACTTTTAAATTTTCCCGGAACCGGTTTCTGAGGCCTTCCCTCTATCTTCAGCCGGACATCGACTTGTTCCGGGAAAATTTAAAAGTAAGTGTTGTTTTGTGTCATTAATCTACTCCTAATTAATTTAATTTATACAACACTGTTTTCAACACTTCCATGAAAGGACTTTCAGGTGGTTTTTAATTAACCTGTTCAAGTTGCCTCTTGGTGCAATTTCCAAGTTCAATGTTCAATCATTGTATTTAGTAATGTAGATTCTTGCCCATGTCATGAGTGCTGCAGTTATACAGCTCGGTTCGAGGAATTTTTGCAGCTGGGTTTATGTTACGGTTGCCAACTAACCCTATTTCCTGGAAACCTGTATACAAAATTTACTTTGATCCAAATCCAGGACCACTTATTTTGTAACATTTATCCCACATTTCTCATCTGAATTATTAGTTCTAATTGGTTTCACCATTACCACTACTATTATATCTACTGACAGCACTGTTCTCTCCGCTGTGACATAATTTAAACTTGCCTTTCTTTCACTTTCTTTCCATTCTTCTTCATTCCTTTTTATATACACAGGTGTAATGGAGGTTTGTACATTCAGGTTCATTGCAACAGTAATCATTAACTAAACATGAATAGTGACAGTAATAAAAGCCAACAACTAAGAAAAAAATTAGACATTTATATGTATACTTATTGAGTATGGACTACATGTGTATCATAGTAGCTTGAAGGACACATAGCTACTTACGAATTGCACAAACAAGATGCTGTCAAAAATTAAATTATTGCTTTGAAAAAAAAAAGTTTAAATAATGTTTCAGGTAGCTAAATTTACACTTAAGTGTACCAGAATCAAAGACAAAAATAGAAAAAATGTTTTCTCCAATAAGCAATAAGTGGACACATAAAAATTTGGTCCACATCCTTGTTTGACCCTAATCTCCCTGAACACAAGTCTGATGGATACCTAGCGAGGAGGAGCACAGGGGTGACTGGGTAACGTGTGGCTCCCAGCTCCTGGTTATCATGTAGGACTGTGTCCATATCTGCTGATAAAGATCAGTCCTGGGGAGGGACTATTGCATGAGCTGATGCACTTCTGAACATGATTGGGTACCTCTGTCTGTACATTGGGAGGGGAGACCCTGAGGTGAGCAAGGTACAGGTCAGGACTCTCAACTAAGCCGGGGTGGCGCCCAGGATGTGAGCATGCCATCAGAGATGTTTGCAATGGTGGAGGACATTGTCGCTATGGGAACTGACAAAAATCAAACAAAAATGTTAAGAATAGTGGACGAAAGAAGTCATGAGTCTTGTGGTCCTTGCTACTTGGTTATTACTAGACATGAGGAAGGCCGGAAATTTACTACTAAACCCGTTTATTATCCAGAAGGTTTTATATAATATTGCTGGTCCTGTAAAATCATTGGTTTCACTGACACAGGTTGCAAAAATTTTGTAAGCCAATATGCTTGCGAGCTATCCAGTGTGCATTGAAATGCATAAGATTCTGAACTCCTTGCATGGTGTTGTAAACACCAGCGCATTGGACAGAATGTCCAATGAGGAGATTCAGGAAAGCTTGATGGAACAAGGTGTGACCAATGTATATCGAGTCCGCCGCAAAGAACAAGGTGAACTAGTGCCCACTCGTACCCTGTTTCTTACCTTTGATTGGGTAGATCTGCAAAGGCTTAAGGCATGGTATGAAGCTACTGAATTGAGGCAGTATATACCCAATCCATTGAGGTGTTACAAATGCCACTGTTTTGGCCACACGAATGATTCTTGTAATGGAGTTGCTACCTGCATTGACTGTGGGGAAGTCAAGCATGATGATGCATGTACTTCACCTGCAACACATGACAACTACAGTGGTGATCATTCATTGAACTCCAGAGAATGCCCCCATTTTATGGAGGAAAAGGTGATCCAAGAGATCCAGTTAAGAGAGGTGTCCTTCTTGGAAGCCAGGAAGCTGTTGTATATTCGTCAGCCTTCTGTCCCTAGAACCGTTACTTATAGTGCAGTTGTAGCTAAGCCAGTACATAGACGTGAAATCGCAACAAACTAGCGACTTCAACAGGACAGTCATTGCAGAAAGAACAATTACAACACGATCACAGCCAAAGCAACAGGCACCAGAATGACAACAGTGAGCACGCCTACCAAGTTCAGTCCTAAGAAGAACGTTTCAGCCAAGTCACTGCAGAAAGCATCTACTTCAAGAACATGTGAACCAGTAGTATATTGTGACTTTGTGGGTTCGTGAAATGGAAAGTCCAATTGCACCACTCAAAAATGTTCTTTATTTCCACCGAATTACAATCGGAACACTTGCCAAATACACAGAATTACGTAATGCACACAATTACAATTCACCAGTTCGTCTGTCACAGTCCGTTCCCTTACTGGGCGCTCCTCACGCTGCTCGCCAAGAACTGAAGTGAACTGAACTCTCGGTCGCATTGTCCCTCTATAAGTGGCTTCAAGTTTCTAGAGAATTCTTTACCATGGAGGGGAGAAATATTCTGGAGGTTTCGCATTCTTTCAGGAGGCAGGAGGAGAGGTAAACGAAGATTCAGCCAAACCTGTGGTTTCCCCTCCCTCCACTCTGTCATGCCACCACAGGCGGTACCGATGCCACATGCCCCCCTCCACCGGCCTTCCCCTCGCGTAACCGACTGCAAGTTTGCCAATTGGGTAACAATATAATGCATCACCCAGAAAGTTCAAGACCTTGTATGAAAGAACGACTTCCTCAGGGAGAATAAGAAGACTAGTACTAAGAAGAACCAGCATAAAAGTCCACAACCACCTCCTTATAGATGTGTTCTGAGGAATCATCTGGAGAGGACTCAGATTGGCAACTATCATCTTCGTCAATTGCAGTTTCCGATCGGTTTGAGAGACTCAAATCAAAATTATCATTAGGAAAGCAGTCCTCCTTCATAGAGGATGTGAAGTAGGAAGATCCTGTTCTTACTGCCAGAATGACAGTGAAAAAAAAGGCACGATAAACCTGCTGAAAATGCTAGTCCTACCCCGAAAAAAATGAACAAATTGATCCGATCACCGCTGGGCAGTGGTTTGTTTTGTCATGCCATGTTAATATTGAAAACAGTCTTTTTTATGCCTTTTGGTGGTTTAGTAACTTATTTATAGCCTTTCATTGGTTTTTTTTCCCTAATTGTGCATATTTATTTTATTGCCATGATATAGTTTTTGAAAGGGCGCTGATCACCAAGCAGTTGAGCACCCTTATATATAAATCATCATCATCATCATCATCATCATCATCATCATCATCATCATCATCATCATCACATAACAAAAGCAAATCTCATTAAAGTATAACTTCAGATGAGTAAATATTAAAAGCAGAAGCATTATTAACAGTGAAGTATTCTTCATATTTGAGTTTGATTTATGAGTCACTATGTTTACACTCAAACTTCACTTACTTGTATAATTGAAACGTTTTCAAGATCATTCGATCTCATCCTCAGCTGTTTGGTGACTAAATGAACCTTCCTCTTCTTCCACTACTACGGAGCTCCGATCACTCTGCCATCTGGTGTTAGGAGCACTAAGTTTTAATACTTCATTTAATGCCGGGATTGCAAAATTTATAACTTTATCACGGTTTTTGTTTATGAATATTTTTTCCCAAATATCCAATTCTATGGGTGTACTTAAAGATTTTAACAGTTTAATGTTGTGGCCAATGTTGTGGTTTTCTGTCCAAAAATGGTGTGAAACAAACAGAAAAATCTGCAGTTTCACACCATTTTTGGACAGAAAACTACAACATTGGCCACAACATTAAACTGTTAAAATCTTTAAGTACACCCATAGAATTGGATATTTGGGAAAAAATATTCATAAACAAAAACCGTGATAAAGTTATAAATTTTGAAATCCCGGCATTAAATGAAGTATTAAAACTTAGTGCCCCTAACACCAGATGGCACAGTGATCGGAGCTCCGTAGTAGTGGAAGAAGAGGAAGGTTCATTTAGTCACCAAACAGCTGAGGATGAGATCGAATGATCTTGAAAACGTTTCAATTACACAACAACAAGTAAGTGAAGTTTGAGTGTAAACATAGTGACTCATAAATCACACTCAAATATTCAGATGAGTGTTTTATTTGTGCAAGTAAAGAGTTTTTATTTTTATAAAAACAGATAAAGTGATGCGGAAAGAAGCATTTTCTGCTAATAAGTACAAACATAGATGAAATAATGTTAAGATAACAGAATACAATGCAGTTTATTTACAGTAATGCAACTGCAATGTAATAAATTTTTGGTAAAAAAATTTATTTTCACAGAATGTGTTACAAAGACCTGCTTATATTTATTTCTGAAAAATGGCAACCTTGCATGTTTTGGTGTTCAGTCCAAAATTAATTTGCTATAATTGCTAATTTTTCTGTCTGTTTTTACTTGATGAACATGAATGTTCATTCTTTAGGTTTCTGTTTCTATTTGTTTTACCTACATACACTTGGTTGCAACTCATACAATTTTAGGTAAATGCTGATTTTCTGTTTTTCAAGACTTTTGTCACTGAGAGCAGATGAAAGATTTTCTTGTGTGATGCTAAGATGTAATCCTTGAAATTATTTTAGAATTTATTATTTAGCAAAAGTAGAACATAAATTTCTTGTACTGCATGTACAGCAAATGCAGTATAAAAAAAATCTGTTTTCATCTGCACTCAATTACAAAGTTTCAGAAAAACAGAAATCCTGTATTTTCCTAATTTTTTTTACGGTTTGCAACTATAAAAAAGGATAAAGCAGAAATACAAAGGAAAGAACAAGTCCAGTGTACAAACAGATACAAATATCAACAATGAATGAAGTCCTGTATTTCCGGAAGTGGAACATACGGCCTTCTGAACCGTGCAACCTTGAGGCCCGCAGGCAACGTGTTGAGGATCAGAGGTTTTCTGATCACAGAGATTCTGGGATGAGTGATCAGCCCCAACACTGGAAGTGAAAGTACAAGAGATAAGGTGATAGGAAAGACGCTAGAGCAATTAGTGGGATGCTGGTGGGGGAAACCGGAGGACCCGGAAAAAAACCGCCCCTGTCATGTTATCCAACACAAATCTCATTTTGCAATAGTCTGGGATCGAACCAGGGCTGCCTTGGTGAGAGCCAAGCAGTCTAAGCACTCAGCCGTGGTGCGGCCAATATCAGCAATAGCAAACTATTTATCACTGCATTCACCGTCCAATATGACTTAACATTGGAGGACGTAAATTACAAAAAAGAAGGGAAAAAAAACCCTATTTATCACAGTAACCATTCAAAAAGTGATCCTATAATAAAGCAAATCTCTTTGGTCACCTGCAATGCATATATTAAGGATAGGTGGCTGACATTAAAAACAGCTGGTTCCCATCAATCACTGTTTTATGCACAGTGGAATACAAGTACATATTTTATTTTATAGATAAGAGTGCTTAATGAAACTGTTAAAGTGAAATATATAAAAGAAAATATGGATACTGCTAGAGTCCATGTTTAGGTCACAAAAACTGAATAGCTCTAGTAATGTACAGGTTTAGGCTTTCACGGCCAGTGTTAATCCAAAAGGATGTTTCTGGACTTGAAGGCCGTGGGCTAGATGATGAAAAAATATCTAACGTTTCGCCTGTAGCTCTGTTGGGCATCATCAGAGATTCAGTCCTGGCTGTTCACAACTAGACTGGCGTTTAGCAGACCAGCAGACTAGCAAAAGATGCGAGTCGCCCAGGTTTACCTGGGCGGGGTGTTTTGCTGCTCAGCACCTAGCCACTTATGCCCAATTTCACCAACAGATGTTAAAATCGACGTTAACAAATGTAACGTAACAATTGTCACAGCGCTAAAACTAATGTTAAATTTCTTGCATTTCACCAACCTGTTTTCTTAAAATGTTAACAAACCTGTGTTAACGCCAAGAAACTTGTAAATATCACAGCGATAGAAGGCTATGGATAATTTTCTGAACGTACTCCGATGCGCTTTTGTTTTCATTTTTGTCTGCACAAATGGCAAATGAACAAAATCATAAATAAAGCTGTGAGACAAATTTCTCATCGACGAATTGAAATGGTGACGAAGTGTAAGGATATCGTGGAAAATAAGAGGACGGATGCAGTGAATGTAAAAGAGAAAGATGTCGCGGGGAAAATATTGGAAACGAATTTAATTCAAATGCATGTGTCACTACTACAAGCACCAAACAACTTGTCAGTATTACGTACATTTAAAATGAGGTGCAAAGAAGGACAAGTGACTTGAACGTTTCAAGACGGCAGGTGGACAGTGTATTATCCACATAATTCAGTGAATTATAAAATCGCAAGGTTACTAATACTTGAAGCTAAGGTGAGATAGTCATATTCCTTTCGATGCATGTTCTAACTCAGTATTATGTAAATTTAAAACCAAGAGCGAAGAAGGGCAAGTGACTTGGACGTTTCAAGACGGGAGGTGGACAATGTATTATCCACATAATTCAGTGAATTATAAAATCGCAAGATTATTGATACTTGAAGCAAAGGCGAGATCGCCATATTCCTTTCAATGCATGTTCTAACCTCTCTTGTACTTTCACAGTAACCTTCATAGCAACATGTTTCGACAGTCTATACCTCCATAAAACAATTTTCTTCGGATAGTTCCTAAAAATCATTTCTCCTCATAGGCCGTACTCTATTACGAATGCCATTTAGACGTCTTAAATATAGCAAATCGACATCAACAGCTGAGTTCATGCTCGCCATCTTGACTATTTACAATTGTTAAGGACTTATCATTAGAAATTCGGCTTGTTAGTTTAACATGAGATTTAACACGAGTGTTATGCTAACACTTGCTGGTGAAATGCAATTTTTGTTTTAACTATTGCTAAACTTGTGTTAAGTCTTAACATCTGTTGGTGAAATCGGGCATTAGTGCGGCTTTATCTGGGCAGTATAAAAGAATTGTCTTGTGTAGCAGGCGGTTGTCTTTGGCAGTGGTATATCTAGCCATATGTGGGCGCAAGTGCCCCGGGAGGGGGGAGGCCGCGCTGTGGCTCAGTGGTTAGACTGCTTGGCTCTCACCAAGGCGGCCCGGGTTCGATCCCAGGCGACCACAAAGTGAGATTTGTGGTGGACAACACGGGCGCTGGGGCGGATTTTCTCCGGGACCTCCGGTTTCCCCCGCCATCTCATTCCACCGGTGCTCCATCTTCATCTCATGTATCATCAGTGTCACCGCCTGCGGTGCCGTATGTAGTAAAAGCGGGCGTTAAACACGACACATTTCATTTTCACATTTTTCCGGGAGGGGGGAGGGTTGTGCCCAGTGCTGGCTGCGCTCTTCCGCCTGCCTGAGAGGCATCTGAGCACAGTCCGCTTGACAGGCTAGAGGGAAAGGAACTAATGTTAAGGTATATGTTTTACCAAGACCTTTTCTGGGCTTGGGGGTACAGAATCAGGGGTAAGTGGCCCTGCTCAGTTTAGGTTGCCCAAAGCATCTTTGGGCAGCCGGTAGCTTGGTCTGCAGCGAGGAACCCTATGGTCATAACGGCCAAGGGTATTCACCAGATTATTGGGGTGGGAGTCTAGCTTATTGTAGATGGTATGGGTTCTCTCCCGCACCACGTCTACAATATATGGCACTCCGGAGTAGGTGTGAAGGATATTGGATGGGAATCTACGTCCAGTATCGTAGATAATTCGTAGCGCCCTGTTCTGGACGCGTTGCAGTCTGCAAATAGTGGTCGGAGCCGCTGATCCCCAGACTTCACAGCCGTACAGAATCAGGGGCAGGATAATCAACCGATATAGGCATAGTTTAAGGTGTTGGCATTGAGGATTTAAAGATAGGGTACAACTGCCTAAGTGCTGCATGCCCTTGTCCTGCTTTGACCCGGACGTGAGGGGCGTAGGTGAGGCCGCGATCGAGGAGGACGCCAAGGTATTTGGCAGAGGGTACCCAGGGGATTTGCCTCTGTCTCAACCTCAGCGGCCAATCCGGTCGCCTAGCTCAGAGTTTAGCCAGGAGAAGAGCGGAGCTCTTCCCTGGGCTAATGGCCATCCTCCACCTCTCACTCCAACGGCCGATGGCTCGGAGCTGGCGTTGCAGTGGAGGATAGCAATATCGTAGGTTCTTGTTACGTGCCATTATGAGGGCGTTGTCGGCATATTGGCACGTAACAGTCTGTGGTTCCAGAGGGAAATCAGACATGTAGGCTGCAAAAAGTAGCGGGGACAGAACACTGCCTTGCAGGACTCCTGCGGCTATGGGTCTGATTGATGACAGCCGTCCTTCCACTCTCACCCTGAAAGTGCGGTCTCTGAGGAAACCGCTAATCAGGGCGAGATAGGAAGGAGGTATATTGGCCTCCCTAAGCTTGTACAGTAGGCCTTGGTGCCAGGTGGTGGCAAAGGCTTTTTCTATGTCTAGCAGTACCGTGACTGTCTTGAGGTTTTTCTGGAATCCCAGGGCCGTCCTCTCGGCCAGTTGCAGCAGCTGCAGGATCATGGAGTGTCCATGACGAAAACCAAACTGGTGATTGGGTAGGAGCTGCCTTTCCTCGAAGAGAGGGGTCAGGCGGGATAGGAGCAACTGCTCAAACAGTTTTGAGACGGTTGGGAGAATGCTTATGGATCGGTAGCTAGAAGGAAAGACTGGATCCTTGCCGAGTTTCAGGATGCACACCACTCTCGCCTCCTTCCAGCAAGCTGGAAAATGGCGGAGGTGGAGGCATGCATTGAAGATCCGCGTCAAGTGGATGACGGCCCTCTTGGGAAGGAGCTGGAGAATAAGAGCGCTAACGCCATCATTTCCAGGGGACTTATTAGGTTTAAGTTTCCGGATTTCAGATATATAGAGGAATGAGTGACTGCCCACTCGGCTCCTATTGGTCACTCATCCACCAATCCCTGTGCAGCTGCAGAGGCTGCCATTCCTTTATTCTGGTTGGTTATTTGTGGTTTAGGCTTTGTGCTGTCCAGCACTGGCATCCAGGCTTTGTGTAGGAGTGCTATTTCTTCTTTTCTATTAAAACTGTTTTTGTGTTTATAGATTTCAATGGCTTCTCTGTATGGCCGTGCGTGGTAGTAAGCCATGTTGTTGAGAAGCTCAGTTTCTTGAAAATTAATGTCATGGCCCACTAACAAAGCATGTTCGGCTACCGCGGATTTCTCAATGTGACCCAATCGACAGTTGCTTTCATGTTCCTTGATGCAGGTTTTTATGCTGAGCTTGGTGGTGCCAACGTATACCTGTCCACAGCTACATGATATACAGTAAATTCCCTGCATCAAGAGTGGGTCCAGTCTGTCCTTTCTCGACCTCAGTTGTTTTAGCTTTCTAGTGGGCTTGAAGATTGTTTTTTATATTGGCTCTCTCTAACAGTTTACCAATGTGATCCATAACAGAATGGCAGCCTCTTCGGCCACAAAGGGATTGGTGGACAAGTGACCAATACAAGCCGAGTGGGCGGTCGCTCATTCCTCTATATATAGTTCAGGCACTCCACTAAACGCCAGTCTAGTTGTGAACAGCCAGGACTGAATCTCTGAAGATGCCCGACAGAGCTATGGGCGAAACAGATATTTTTTCATCATCTAGACCACAGCCTTCAAGCCCGGAAACAACATTCTATTGGAGCTCTAGTAAATTTGCAAATTGTGCTCAGTGCCACTGCACAATGGTGTTTAAAAGCATTTAAACTCTATGAGAGCAGACTTTCACATTACTTAAAATTCCTGCCCTCAAGTGTACATACATTTGAATTGCTTTCTAATGAAGTTACAAACCTTTGCTACACTAATGGTTTGCTGTTCCATAGCTTCATGAATACTTGCTCGATCATGTTCCTTAATGGAGTTGAACTCATCAATACAACAGATTCCTCCATCTGAAAGCACAAGAGCTCCGGCTTCTAGCTGCCACTCTCCGTTTTCCTGCAGTATGTACAAAATACATCAATAAGTAAACTTAACAAAATGAAATGTGAACAGTGAAGATGAATATACTCTTAGTTTTGAACTTACTACTCTGTCATTTCTTAAGATGGCAATAGATGGGGTGAACAATCCCTCACACAACCAATTTCACAGTGATGTTATGTTGGTATATTGACTAAAGGTTGAGCAGCAGAGTAGGTGGTTTACATCCATATCTTCTTTAAGTATAAGGAAAAGACACAGAGGAGATCTGACTATACCAATACTGAATAAATGTTTATTGAGAGTCATGGTCTGTTAAAAGTTGCTACAGAGGATTCTCTTGGTAGTGTACTGATTCTAGTCATGCTCTTACATAAATTTTTCCATAGTTTTCCTTTTGTTTGTAATATATTATTTTCTTTTATTTTTTTATTATATGTTGATATAATTATGCTTTTAATAGAGTGATAACTTAGTGGCTCAAATGAATTTGACCTAATTTTACTGCCTTTTCGGCTAGGTTTCATTACCATGTATTCTGCAATGTGCTGGTATCCACTGAAGTATTAATCTTTTATTTAAATTAACTGTTTTATGATTTTACAGCATTCTGCAATATTTAGGTTTTGGGGTGTTATATCAGATGTTATGGATATTATATCTACTTTAGAGTCAGATAATATTACAACTTCTCAAATTTATTTATACACATGACACAGAAGATTTTGTAAGCTCTGAAGGATTGCCGAAATTTCTCCATGAAAATTTGTATATATTTAAATTTAATCTTTTGTGGAAAGAGAAAAGTGGATATATTTCACCAGCACCAGTACCAACCATTATTTGGTAAGCTGGAAGTGTCAGTGTCAACATGAAGCCATTCATTGGCAATATTATCTTAAATTTATTATTTCTAGTGTCATTTGTTTCAGGACACATGAAGATGTTTCAGATTTTGTAAAGAACAGCTAAGTGTAGATAGTGTTCAACATCAAACAGTTCTAAGGGCTTGATACTAGTTTGTATGTTTTCTCTTAAGTAAGGAAGTTTTAATTTTTGTTTGATTTCTTTGACTTTAGTAAGGAAACTTTGTTGAATTTTTAAGTTTACTTGTGATTTTCTTTTTTCCCAGTCATTATAAGGTAGTCTGATTAATTTTACATACTGTATGATGGCTGCTTTTTCAATGTCAAGATCAAGTCTTGGATTATTTGTTAAAATTTGTAGAGCAAGTTCTGGCGTAGTTTGGACAGCTCCAGCTATTAGATGAATTTGATTTTGTAGAATATTAAGTTTTTCTATAGATAGAGTCAACCTGAAAAATTCAATGCCATGGCCAGGATTTGAACCACGGATCTCCTGGTTTCCATCCGGTCCCTCTTAATCTATGAGCTACCATGGTCAATATGCTGTCATGACATTGAATTTTCCAATTGACTCATATGTTTTCCCTGTAAACCGCTAGGGGTACTTGTACTTGAGTACACCACGGTGTGTCTGTTGATATTTTGATAATTTATCATTATATTTGGTGGCAATAAAGTGTTGTTGTTGACTAATGGCACTGGGGATTAGTTGATTTGCTTCATTTTCCCCCTAGCTTCCCAATATAAAGCCTGTAGGTTCCCACTTTTGAGACCATTACATTTGTCCAAATGGTGTTTGTTCATGATGACATCATCTTTACAGATAGTACACTTGGGTGTAGGTATGCAGTGTATTTTATAAAGGTGTTCTGCAAGACAATCATGGCCAGTTTTCATTCTAAATAGGGCCACTGCAGTTTTTCTTGATAGTTTTTGTATGTCAGTTTTGTCTCCAATGTTCTTATAATCCTTGTCTTTTAGTTCATTTCTTTCATCAAGTCTCTGCTGTCTTTTAAAATGTAGCTTAATGTTGTTTGTTTATTAATTTCAGTTCTGTAGGTTCCCACTTTTGAGACCATTACATTTGTCCAAATGGTGTTTGTTCATGATGACATCCTCTTTACAGATAGTACATTTGGGTGTAGGTACGCAGTGTATTTTATAAAGGTGTTCTGAAAGACAATCATGGCCAGTTTTCATTCTAAATAGGGCCACTGCAGTTTTTCTTGGTAGTTTTTGTATGTCAGTTTTGTCTCCAATGTTCTTATAATCCTTGTCTTTTAGTTTATTTCCTTCATCAAGTCTCTGCTGTCTTTTAAAATGTAGCTTAATGTTGTTTAATTGTTTATTAATTTCAGTTTGTCTTACAGGTTTTATATTTTGAATTGCACCTTTTTTTGCTAGTTGGTCAGCATGTTCATTACCTAAAAGTCCAACATGGGCTGGAATCCATTGCAGGGTGACATGGTTTCTTGATTCGACAGCTTTAATTAAACTTCTTATTTCTTTGATGTTTCTTGTTGTTTTGTTTTTATAATTTACAATCTCTATGGCTGATTTTGAATCTGTTAAGATAACTATGTTTTGCTTTATGTAAGGTCTGTACAGGACATTCTGCAGTGCTGCTTTTATGGCTGTTATGGCAATAAAGTGTTGAATAATGAATTCACTGATACAATGTAACATTTTGCCCTGGATTCCTAAAATTTTAAGTTTATTGAGTAGTTTGTACCTCCAAATACAATCATATGCTCCTTGAAAGTCAATAAATATTGTTAGAGTGTTTTAGGCAATAAACGAAATCCAGAAATTCTGTGAAGAGTGTGGAATAAAAATAAACATAAAAAGTTATGGTCTTCAAGTAGGGAGTTAAACTAAAAAAGAAGATGAAAAGCGGGTACTAAATGGCAAAAGGGTAGAAGTGGTCAATGAATTTGAATACTTAGGAGTGAGGTTGAATAACAATGGAAAGTGGGGAGCACACAGAAGAAAAATTAAAGCAAAAGGAAGGGCGGCAATGAATGGGATAAGAATATGCAAATATAAACTAGAAATGACAACCAAGTGGTTAGAAAGAATGTATGAAGCACTAGTGGAATCCAAAATGTTGTATGCAGTGGTGGTCTGGGGGGGGGGGGGGGGGCACAGAGGTAAACAAAACAGTGGACCAAAACTACAGAAGATTTTGTATAGAGCTACTAGGCTTACCAAGATCAGCACCTAGGGAAGTAACTTTAGCAGAATTAGGAAAGACAAGAAGAAATGGAATAATAATGGAACGAATATGAAATATTGAAATTATGCATGGGGCAGCAAAAAAGATTAGAGAACTAAATAGTTGGTGGGCAGAGATAGGAGGAATTATGGAAAAAATAGGAATGGGAGATATATGGAGATTAGAAGAAAGGAATACAAGCGATGTGAGTAAATTGGTAAAATGCAGAATAGAAAATATAGAAAGGCAGGAAATATGGGGAAGTCTAGAAAATATGAAATCATTACAATTTTACAAACAAATAAAAAGAAAAACTTGGAAGAAGCGTAGGGACAGTGAAGCACAAATTAGTACAAAAGTGAATCGAGAAGAGCTCTTGAAACATGTCCTGTGAATAAACAGTGTGAGTGAAGCAATGTGTCAATATCTTCTCGATTCACTTTTGTACCAAATAAAAAGAAATTGGGGAAGAGAAGCATACATAGATTACTGTAATAGGCAAGAGAGAGAAGGGCTAGCTTGGATGAGAACAGGAACAATATTTCTAAGAGGGATAAGAGGTAGGAAAAAGGGACTTTGTGAATTGTGTGGGGGGGGGGGGGGAAAGAAAGCATAGAACACTATGTAACAGAATGCGAGGAGGTTGCAATATGGGTAAAAAAGGTTTGGGAGGAAAAATGGGAGAAAGTAGAGAAGAGGATAGTAGCTTTAAAATGTTAATGGGAAAGGAGGAAAAGAAGGTAAGAGGTATTGGCGAGTTCTTACAGAAAGTAAAAGAAAAATAAAAATGGGCAAGAAATGTAAAGAAAATAAGAAAGAAAGATGGGGGGGAAACAGTGGGGCTAATTAAGTAACAAGGAGGCATGGAGGTTAAGAGCTACCTGGCAGAGCAGAAGACCAGGTTATCATGTAAGCCAAGGTAGCAACAAGGTAAAGACAAATAAATGTAGCCTAAAGTGGTAAATTGTAAAATTTTGGAATATGCACAATAAATAATTCATTCATTTTTAATGTCTTAACTAAGGTTTAAAATCTGTTCATTTGTTGAATGTTATTTTCTAAATTCTGCTTGTTTATGTGTGTTTGGAGGAATATAAATCTCTGAGTTGGAGAGAGGTTGAAAATGGAGGCAATGGCCTTCGAAACTAGTCCCTTGATAATATAAAAAGAGTAAGTGACGAGTGTCAATAAACCAATTACAAATAGTTTTTACCTGCTTGCTTAGATGAAATTAAGTTTTTTTTTCTAGAAACCAATTTAATTGGCTGGAAATAATTTTTTCCATGATTTTTGCTAATGCTATTGGATGATAACTTGAAAAAAATATCTGCTGGTTTGTTTGATTTTTAAATAGGTATTATTGCTTTCTTACATTCCTCTGGTACCTTTGTATTCTATGACAAATAATAGAGATCTAGGAGTCTTAATTTGGCTTTTTTTCCCAAGTGTTTGATGAATTCTGCACGAGTACTAACAGGTCCTGGAGACTTTAAGTTATTAATTACAATGTTCAATTCTTTAATACTGAATTCCTGATTAAATATATTATATTTAAGTTTAATTGTTGATTTTATGCATTCTTTAATGTTTTTCTGCAATATTTTTTGTTCTTTTTTAGTATTAGCAGATAATTTATAGGTATTAGTGTAGTATTAAATTTATTAGCTATTTTACTGTCATTTGTAATTGCTTTATTGTAAATACAAAGTATTTTTACTGTCTTTTCTTGTATGTTATGTATGAATCTGTGTGGCTTTTTGTGTATCTTTTCTTTAGTCCAAGTTCTGTAGAAAATTATTAAAATGTTCTCTTTTGGTGCTGATAATTTCATTTTTGAACTGAGCACTGAATTTTCTCCAATTTTGTACTTCTTTAGGATCTTTAGATTTTTCTGCTGCAATTCTAGCCAGGTATCTTTTTCTCCAATTTTTCTAATTATGAATTACAGAAAGGTTTATAATTTTTAGTTAATCCTCTTGGTATGTATTTCTTTTATATTTTCAAAATTGTATCACAATTTTTTTTTTCCCATTTATACCCCACCTTTAACTGCAATGGTCATTTCAGCAGCTGTCCTCCTTTTGGAACATATTGCCTATTGGCGATGGTGTAAACTCATAAACGCTGAGTTGCAGGTCCTTTTTTTTTTTTTCCTTTTTCTTTTTAACATTTGATCATGCATAAATTTGCGCACTCATTCATACTTCCAGACTCTGGGGAAGTGGAGGAATCCTCTTGGTTGGCGAAAAATCCACACCACCAGCCAGGAATTGAACCCGGGACCCCTCACACAGCAGGCAGATTGAGCTACAGGGCCAGCACACATAAATCTTTGTTTAATTTATCTGACTGTTTTGTTGCATAAGTTATTTCTATGGCAGATGCAAAATTTAATGGTGGTTGGTGGGAGGAGCTGGTCAACAACTTCCAATCAGATGCTTGCCACACCTTATAGTGTTGTATAGTTAAAGAAGCTGTGAAGTCATGCTGTAAAGCCGGTGATATAATATCATTTGCACCCACAAAATTTATTTTCACTACAGGAAAGAGCATTTTATTTTTAAGTGGCCAGTCTAAAAACCAATTTCCTGTGTTAACTGGTTGCAGAGATATGAATGTGCACTGAATTCGTCTTTTAACAGGGGCTCTGTTAAGATGCTTTCATTATCTGTCCAAAACCTTTTGTTATCTACTGTTTTGTTTATTGTGTCAGCTTGTAACTCAACGAAGATAAAAGAACAGCATGGCTAAGATAAGGAACTAAAAGTCTCAAGCTATTATAGCTTCAGTTAAGATTTCTGCTTTTGTGTTAATGGTGGTAATTTTGGTTCCCGTAATTCAATTATACTGATTGTGTGGAGTTGTTTTATTGGTGTTTAATTTAATAGTCTTTGTTGGATTAGCCAAAATGTCACATAGTGAACAAGGTGCGAGCAGTAAAAGTGAACCAATAATACATAAATGGGAAGTATTGCGTCAAAGTAGGAGTATAATTTACAGTGTATATTGTTTCTTTAAGGGGAGGCATCTGTGAAAAATGCTAAAATCCAGAGTTTACATCAGAACTGCTTGAAATTTTGTCATTAGGTGGGGCATAGGGAATCTAATTAAGCTTTCAAAATTCATCTTTCTATCTTAAATAGTTTTTTCAACAACAAAAAAAAAGAATATATTTAGTGCTTTTTATAGTATGATTTTTGTATGTTATATAAAAAGTCCCAGGTCATACAGTTTTTCTTTTAGAAACTTTAAATTTTAGATTCAGGTTTCTATGTACATCAATTACAAAAGTGTGTGTCAAGTATTTCTGGAGAAAAAAATTTTATGTTTGAATTTATTAAATTTTTCTAAATTTTTTTGCAATTTTGAGATTTAAAATTCAATAATAAATAAACTATTTAATTTAAATCAACAAAAATACCAACTTTTATTAAACATCTATTTAGGAATATGTATGCAAAGTTTAATACAAATTCGTTGAAAATTGCAGAAGTTGGAGCATTTTGAAAATACAAAAATGTTCAGAAATTGAAAGTGGAGAAAAATGAATTTAAAGATTTAGATAGAAATTACACTTCTTTCTTAACTTTGAAAAGCCCATGCATCATATGCAGGCCCTACAGCTATCTTATTACCTTCTTTCTCTTTAATTTGGTTACTTTTGGCTGTTTTTTTTATAATGTTTCTATTTACAATAGTTTTTACCAAAACTATGATAATTTAATTTTTTGCTGCAATTTCTTTACATTAGGAAACATTAAATTCTCTTCAATTTTTGTTATAAATGATTGGAACTTTGGATTCTGGTTTCTTTAGATAATAGTTACAAAACTATATATGTATATACTCATTTGCCCATGTCTAATGGTTCTGGAGGAGAAAATTTAAGGAATATGATAGAATTTTCTTGAATTTTTCTCAATTTTCTGTTTTCAATACCAATCATTATTAGCTTTTTGATATACAGCCATAATGATACCAATTTTTATTTAAAAGTTATCTAGGAATATACATATATGCTAAATTTAAAGAAATTCATGGAAAACTTTAGTGTCTGGACTATACGGAGTATTAAAAATGCTAAAGTTGGACATGAAGAAAAATCTAGTTAGAAGCTCTAAATATAAACAACATTTTTTCTATGTTTTAAAACCCTCCTGCACTATATGAAAACCACTCAGCTTGTTTATTATCCTCTTCTTTTAATTTAGTCACTTTTAACTGTTTCTTGGCAGATTTATATTTGCTCAATGAACTTTATGCACTTTGTTTTAGCTTTCGCCTATCCCTAATACTGCTAATTTACTTGCTAACAGGACTTACTTTGCTTGCTGCAACTTTTGCCTTAACATTTAGACAGCTTTATAACCCATATTAAATTCACTAACAGCTTCAATCACTGCAATTTGCTCTTTCTTTCTTAATATAAAAACTTCTTTGCGACATTTACTCCATGCAAACATTTAAGTATATGTTCTGTGATGCAAACTTTCATTAGCATTCTGTGCTTCTCCTTTGATGCAACTCTTCTGCAGAATAGTACTAACTAATCTCTTTATTTTTGTCTATGAGATGGAAATTGTAAGTAGAATAGTTCATGCAATTCATACCCGTGGTCATACAAAACTTCTGCATAGAAATATGACCCTTACCAATGCCCAGAAATACATCCACCATTCTCCTATTTACATCAAAAGGTGACCTACCAGAATCACTGTTAACTCTTGGGCTATGATATATTTTCACTTAACATTTACCTCAAGCAGAGCATTTTAGTATCATTACTTACTTTTATGGCTAGAAAACCTTAAAAGTTTCATTATATTTGGCTTTGAAATAACCACTATACTCCTAACCTAACCTGGTATGAATTATATACCTACTGTTGCAACAAGAAAGTAATATAATCTTAAATCAGGCTTTATTCCTATTCTAAACAATAGTTATTTAATATAAGCTGCTATCCACAGCTTTCACTTGCATGTAAACCATATTTCACAAACACTACATGTCAGCGGAAATGTCTGTTTACTTTCAAAAGTAGTAAGTGGGAAATAATAAATGAAAATGGAAGCAAGTATGTTCAGTAGCTTCTACAAACATCCAGAAGATGTCTTTGCACATTACCACAGTTACAGAATCAAACCGCGTAGTTTAAACATGAGAATTCCATCAATGTCTTTGCAATACACTAGCAAAGGCA
Source organism: Mantis religiosa (assembly GCA_030765055.1). Taxonomy (NCBI): domain Eukaryota; kingdom Metazoa; phylum Arthropoda; class Insecta; order Mantodea; family Mantidae; genus Mantis; species Mantis religiosa. The sequence goes on from CM060950.1 coordinate 189,142,058, forward strand.
ATATAAATGGCCACGCCCACCCACACATGGGCATTTAAATAATGACGTAGTGACTCTTTAAATGGCGGTAGGGCCTAACTGACGGCAGATTCTGAAACTACAATGTTTAAACATAATTTTAGGGCAAAAAATGGAAAATGCCGTTTTTTGTCATTTTTGACGAAATTTCACCGATGCCTCCCCTTAAAATGCGAAGAAATACTGCAGCCCATTATCATCAACTTACAGAAAGACAGCAATCATTCAGACAGGGTCAGAAGCGAGGATGAAGATGAATACAATGATGACGAGGCAGATACAACAGCTTTGCCATAAGAAATTTTCTGCTTGGCCTGGGCACATTTTTGTTACTATTTTAAGGTATGATTTTCAGATTATTAGTTAAATAAGTATGCATGCCAAGTTTATGTTTAATTGACAGCTACAGTAATACCCTATAAAGTGTTTTCATTTTGTCTTTTTACTGCATATAACTTCCCCCCGCCCTTTGATATATGGCTACGTTGCGCTTCGCTGTTAGTGGTCAACCTTCAGTCGCCATTAAATTTTGCATCTATCATAATATACATAACGTACACAGTTAAAAACAAAAGTATATTAAGCAAGGAGATGTTGGAACTGATGTTCAAGCATTTCTGGCTCCTACTTCGGAAATTGCTCATTATACTCTAAAGATTCCTCTGAGAAATGGCAACAATTTCTTGATAAATTAATAACTTTAAGTTCAACTGAAGTGTGTGGATTGGTTATAAACACTTTGCCTTTTAATACTCCCCAGAGGGAAAAATTGCAAGGGGTTAAGCTGGAGGCACAAGGAGCCAATATATTGTTAGCTCTAAGTTGAAACATGTAATGAATTTCTTGTGATGAGAAATTTGGCTTATATGCCATTGGCACAGTCCTGCTAAAGCACATTTTTGCTGAGTTAACTGGTTATAAAAAGGCTGCATAATGTTTTGCAATATTTCTCTCACTATTAATCATTTTATGGACAAAATAATATATATTGTAACTTTGTGGGTTTGTGAAATTAAAAGTCCAATTGCACAAACTCAAAATGTTCTTTATTTCCACCGAATTACAGTTGGAACACTTGCCGATTACACAGAATTACGTAGCGCACACAATTACAATTCACCAGTTCGTCTGTCACAGGTCCACTCTGCACTCACAATTACCCACAACTCCTCCGATGCATGTACACAGTCTTCCGGTCCGTTCATTCACTCGGCACTCCTCACGGCTACTCGCCAAGAACTGAGCTGGCTCGCCAACTGCAGGCCTTATATAGGGAAGATCACCGTTTCTGAAAGTTTCGCGGCGCGCACAATTATCCCGAGGTTTCCAGACGTTTAGTGGGAGGGGAAAGAGCCGGTACAGGGCTCGTGCCGCTCTCCTAATCATCCCTTCAGTTAGTGACACGAGACAAATGGGTAGGTGTGGTCTGAATGCTTCCCGTCTGGCCCTACTGCTGGCCGGTTCTATCAGGAGTTCCGACGTTCGGGTGACACTGCTCCCTCTTCAAAGCTGGTCGTCCCGAACAGCACCATCGTAGTGTGCCAGGCAATCCAGGTGTACCACCAACATCTTCCCTCGGGGAACCTTCTGGATGCGGAAGACCACGTAGTTAATCCTCTTCACCACCTGGCACGGTCCTTGCCATGGCTGCTGGAGCTTCGGACAGCATCCCTTGGTCCGGGTAGGGCGCTACAACCAGACCAGGTCACCTAGCTGGAATCCTTGGCTGTTGGCTTGCCTGTCATACCGGGTCTTCATGCGGTCGCTCGCCTTCTGGATGTTCTGGCAAGCCATCTCGTGCATGACCTGGAGATGGTCCACTAGGTTCGCCACATACTCGGTCGCTGGCTGTTTCGCTTCCGGAGGGTTTCCAAAAGCCAAGTCACAAGGGGGACGTAACTCTCGGCCGAACATTAAGCTGGCTGGCGTCATCCCCGTGGTGTCGTGTGTTGACGAGCGGTAGGCCAGCAAGAACAGTGGCACCTTGACCTCCCAGTCTCGCTGATGGCTGACAATGACCTTCCTCAGATGTTCCTCTAAGGTCTTGATGTACCCTTCGACCATGCCATCCGACTGGGGATATAGAGGTGTTGTACGGGTCTTGTTAACCCCAAGTCTTTCTAGTGCCTCCCTCATCAGGTTGGACTCAAGATTGGTACCCTGGTCCCTGTGGAACTCCAACGGCACCCCAAATTGGCAGAACACTTGCTCCACGAGGCAGTCTGTGATTGTCTTTGCCTCTTGGTTTGGGATGGCATACACCTCCGGCCACTTAGTGAAGTAGTCAACGACCACCATCAGGTACTTGCTGCCTTGGTTGGATATTGGGAACTGTCCAGCAATGTCAACTGCGATCTGCTCGAATGGCGCTCCGACGTTGTACTGCTGCATGCGACCCCGGCTCCTAGTCTGGGGGCCGCGACTCGTCACGCACACGTGACATTGATGGCACCATCTCTCAGCGTCTGCTCGGAGCCTCAGCCAGTAGTAGCGCTGCTGTAGTTTGTCAATCGTTCGGTTCGCTCCCAGGTGTCCTCCTGAAGTACCCGCGTGCACTTCCTCCAAGACTTCTGGGACCTTACTCCAGGGAAGTACCAACTGTTCTCTCTGCGTCTTCCCATCGGGTGATTCCCAAACCCGGAACAGCACACCCTCTCTGGTCTTCAACGAGTCCCACGTGGCCCAGTAAGACTTGTAGGTGGCACTTCTCGGTGCGATGTCCTCCCAGGTTGGTCTCGTCCCTGCCTACACTTCCCTCAAAAGTGGCCCCAAGTCTGCGTCCACCAGCTGCTCCCTCTTCAGCCCTGCACTATCCCAGCCATCCGCAGGCACTGCCGTTACTACTTGGACTGCTGCGGCAAGCTCCTTCTCCTCCACTCTTGTGCACTGGCCGCACTCTTCTGGACAGGGTCTTCGGGACATGGCGTCAGCATTACCGTGGCTCTTCCCTCTACGATGTTCCAAGGTGAAGTCGTACTCCTGCAGCCTCTGGACCCAATGTGCTGTCTGGCCTTCCAGGTTCTTAAAGCTCAGTAGCCAGGTTAGGGCGGAATGGTCAGTCCTCAGGTGGAAGGCTGACCGCACAGGTACTTGTAGAAGTGTTCCAAGGTCTTTACTACTGCCAACAATTCTCACCGGGTGACGCAGTACTTCTTTTCTGCCTTGGATAGCGTCTTGCTGTAGTAGGCTATCACCCATTCATGGCCGTCCTGGATCTGCGATAGGATGCCTCCAATGCAATGGTCGCTGGCGTCGGTGTCCACAATGAAGGCGCCACCTGGTTGTAGAAAACCCAAAATTGGAGCACTGCACAGGGTCTTCTTCAGGTGCTGGAAAGCGTCTTCGGCGTCCTTTGTCCACACATAAGGCCGGTGTTCCTCTGTCAGGCGGGTGAGGGGTTTAGCGATGTTGGAGAACCCCTTTATGAAGTGTCGGTAATAAATGCACAGCCCCAGAAAACTGCGCAACTCTTTCTTATCCTTTGGGCCAGTCTCTCACAACCTGTGTCTTCTCCGGGTCTGTGGCCACTCCGGTTGTTGAGACTATGTGGCCCAAGCAGTTCACTTCCTTGATGAAGAGCTGGCACTTCTTCGCGTTTAGCTTCAGGTTGGTCGCCTGCAGTCGCTGTAGCACCTTGCTCAGATTCTCGAGATGGTCTTCAAACGTCTTACTGACAATAATAATGTCGTCCAGGTATAGCAGGCATGCGTCGTAAGTTAGTCCTCTCATCACTGACTCCATAAGTCGTCGGAAGGTAGCTAGTGCGTTGCAGAGGCCAAAGGGCATAACTGTGAACTGCCAGAGGCCTTGGCCTGTCGAGAACGCAGTCTTCTCCTTGTCTCTCGGGTCTAGAGCTACCTGCCAGTAGCCCGACTTCAGGTCCAGGGTTGAGAACTGTGCACCAGCTAGCATGTACAGGGTGTCGTCCATCCGGGGTAAGGGGAAACAGTCCTTCTGGGTGACAGCGTACAGCTTCCTGAGGTCTACGCAGAAGCGTAGCTCGCCCTGTTTCTTTGTCACCAAGACTACAGGGGAACACCAAGGGCTGTCAGACTCTTCAATCATTCCCCTGGATCTCATGACCTCCAGCATGTCTCGTACCGCACTTTGCTTCGCCAGCGGAAAGCGTCTAGGTGGTTGCCGAATAGGCCGGGCGTCTCCAGTGTCGATGCGGTGAAGCACTTTGTCCGTGGGGCCATAGTGACTATCGCCTTGGCTGAAGACGCGCTGGTATCATCTCAGCAGTTGTCGAACTTTCTCCCGCTGTTCTGCGGTCAGGTGGTCGGCCGCCCTCTCTAGTAAGCCTTCCAGCCGGGGCCCCAGGTGTTGCGTCCGCACCGGCTCCTGTGTTTGTCGATAGCTGTCACGCTGACCACGGGCTCGCACGTCCCTAGATCCGTTCCGGCCTGGACGTCGTGCTCGGTGTCTGCCAGGTTGAGCAGCCTCACTGGCACCTCCTCTCGACATGGCAATAATGTCCTGGCTACACAGAGTCCGTGCACAGACGTCATCTGGTCCAGCATCATGTTCTTTGTCCGCTGGCCTTCCAGTTGCGCCGTCACCACCACCTCACTTCTCGCGGTGACCACCACGTCTTCCTTCAAGATGACCCTGCAGATTCCAAGGCGCTCATCGGGTTGCCGGAGTATCACCTCTTCTCCATTGAGCCGCAGGACCTTCTTGCCGACGTCGACCGTCGCCTCGTGGCTCCTGAGGGCATCCAATCCCAGTATCACCTCCTCAGCCACCTTCGCGACGAACACCCACAGAGGTACAGCACTCCTTCCCAAGGTCAACTCTAAAAGGGGCCTTCTTCTCCACAGGCAAGGTGTCACCCGATGCCGTCACAAGCTGGTATGGTCGGCTCGGCTTCCTTATCGGCAAACCCTTCGCCACGTCAGGTCTGATGATGGTCACGGCTGCCCCGGTGTCCACCAGCACGCGGCACGGCTTCCCTCTCACCCAACCGTCCGCGATGAGGCTGTCATCCATACGCCGGCTGACGGCGCGTAGTGCAACTCGAGGGGATGGTGGTGATGGCGCCGACGTGCCCCTCTCCACGACGGCCCTTACTCGTTTTCCGGCTGCTCTTCCTGGTGTCGGCAGTCTCTTCAGGTGTCCGGGCTGTCCACACCCCCAACACAGGCCACTAAGTCTTCGCCGGCGTCCCTCGGCTGGTCTTCTTTCTCCGGTGTAGCGGACATTCCTCGTTCTCGACGTCGGGATAGCTGTTACTTTGGCCGCCTCCATCCTTAATGCTGCCGTTAGCGCCTCGTGAATGGTTTTATAATTGCCCAGCATTAGGCGCTGACGAATCTCCGTGTCTCGTACCCCGTAAACGAATGTGTAGGCAGCTTCCCGGGATACGTTGTTCAACTGCCAGGGCGAACTCCTGCAGCGTCTCCCCTGGCTGCTGTGACCTTGTCTTTAGCTGGCTGCGGTACGCTGCGGCTAACCGGTGGTTTCCAAAACGATTCTCCAGGGCCTCCCAGATGTCCTCGGGTGCCGCCGTTGTCTGTACCGCGTTCAGGACTTCCGCGGCGCGTCCCTGGAGTCTAGCTATTAGCTGCGCGGCCTCTTCCTCTGGTAACCACTTGTTGTGTTTGGCCACCGTGTCGAATTGACGGCGGAAGACTTCGAAAGTTGTTTCACCGCCGTATTTAGGTTTGTGCGCGCAGATGTTGTGTCGCGTCCGGACGCTTCGCCCTTTAAATCCTTTAACCTCCTGCTGACGACGTCCTTCACCATAGCGTTCAGGGACTTTGCGTTGCTGTCAGCCTTTCCCTCCAGCTCGTCAACGCGGCTCGCGAGATCATCGACGCGCTCGTCCACTTGACCCATCCGCTTGCCGAGCCCTGTGACGTCATCTCTCACACCGGTCAGCTGCTCTTCGAACTTTACGGCGAGGGCCTCGTTTGCCGCTTTCATCTCCGTGGTCAATTCGGTCATCTTCGCGGTCAGGCTGTTGTTTGTGGCTTCCATCTTCTCGGTAAGGTTATCGTTAGCTGTCTTTATGGGGCCAGGTTGTCCATGCTGTTAGTTCCGCGGCCGGGCTATTATTTGCCGCTTGTTTTCGCAGCGAGGCTGTCATTTGCTGCTTTCATTTCCGAGGTCAGTTCGGCCTTCATTTCCATCATCTTCTCCAAAATCTTTTCCAATGCCGCGTCCATGGCTGTAATGTTCGGTGATGTTGTCCCGCTTCCTGACACCAATTGTAACTTTGTAGGTTCGTGAAATTAAAAGTCCAATTGCACAAACTCAAAATGTTCTTTATTTCCACCGAATTACAGTTGGAACACTTGCCGATTACACAGAATTACGTAGCGCACACAATTACAATTCACCAGTTCGTCTGTCACAGGTCCACTCTGCACTCGCAACGCACAACTCCTCCGATGCACGTACACAGTCTTCCGGTCCGTTCACTCACCCGGCGCTCCTCACGGCTGCTCGCCAAGAACTGAGCTGGCTGCCATGCCATGCCATGCCATGCGGTGCTGGCTGGCCGTATATAGCCACAAGGTTTTTGCTGCGTGCCCACCCATTAAGGGTTTTACCGCAGGTAAGGTATAGATTTCGGGATGTTGTAGGGTGATATGGATGTGGGATTTTAGATTGATGTTGGTTATGAGGTTACAAACATGTACCTAGGGGTTGAAGGACAGGATGCAATGCCTTGCACCCTGGTGTTTTTTGTTTTTACTTTGGGGAATAATTTTGATGCCAAGCAGCTTGGAAGGATTATGTGGAGCTCAGCTTTAGCTGCTGTTCGGATTAGCTCCTGGGTTATCTCGGATGCCCGCAAAACATGCGGGATAACCGGTGCTGTCTAGAACGGCATCTAGTGGGTTCATAATCTCCCAAGGACCTGACAAGGGCGCTTCTGTGGTTGGGTAAACTTTCGTATAATTTTGATGCTGGGCGCCTAATTTCATCCTCCATGTATGGAAGACTCGAGGCCTCGTGAAGCAACCTGGTAGGAAAATAACATTCCACAGAATATATAGACCTAAGTCTGTACACGTTGGAGCCATGCTAGCCAGCTGTCTGCGGCCATGTCCCAGATCTCGCAGGCGTAAAGCATAACCAGGATTACCAGCGCTCGGAAGAGGTATAACTTCATGCCAACTGGCATCGAGGTTGATCCCAGCATTGGATACAGGGAAGCAATTGCTCCCTGTACCTTCGCCGATCGGTCCCTGATGTGTTGGCGAAAAGTTAGACCCCTGTCTAAGTTGACACCTAGGTACTGGACAGAGTTGGTCCACTCTATCCTTCGACCTCGGTAGCTGAAGTTGGGGCAGTCTGCGGGGGTGTGGTGCTTTGTAAAAAGTATGGCGTGGCTTTTGTCCGGATTAACGGACATCCCCCAACGCCTACACCACTGTTGTGTGAGATGGAGATATCTTTGTAAGGGGTTGAAGGCTCTGAGGATGTGTTTGTCTTTGCAGAACAGAAGCACATCGTCAGCATATTGTGCCATTTTGACTCGTGGCTCTGTTGGGAAATCTGCCATAAAGACGTTGAATAAGGTGGGGGATAGTACAGAGCCTTCGGAGACTCCGCCTCTCACTGGTCTGAGAGTAGATGTTTTCCCCGCGACTGTGACTTGGAATGTGCGGTGTCGCAAGAAGCTGTGTAGTATGTTGACCATTTGTGTTAGGAGCCCCAGGTGGATCAGTTTGTAAAGGAACCCGGCGTGCCATGTCGTAGAGAAGGCCTTCTCGACATCCAAAGAAACCGCAGCAGTGAAGGTGCCTTCCTGGAAACCCAGGGCAGCAGTCTCCACCACACGCAGCAACTGTTGGATTGTCGAGTGCCCAGGACGAAAACCAAACTGATGGGCGGGAATGGCTTTAATGTCTCCCAATATTGGGGACAAGCGGGTGAGAATCAACCTCTCGAGAACTTTCGAGAGGGTGGAAAGGAGGCTAATGGATCGGTAGCTGGAGGGGTGAACCGGATCTTTCCCAGGTTTCAATATGCAAATCACCAGGGCCTCTCTCCACTCTCGTGGAAAGTACCCAAGGGTGAGGCACATATTGAAAATCCTTGAGCTGGCTCGCCAACTGCAGGCCTTATATAGGGAAGATCGCCGTTTCTGGAAGGTTCGCAGCACGCACAATTATCCAGAGGTTTCCAGACGTCTGGTGGGAGGGGACAGAGACGGTACAGGGCTCGTGCCGCTCTCCTAATCACCCCTTCAGTTAGTGACATGAGACAAATGGGTAGGCGTGGTCTGAATGCTTCCCGTCTGGCCCTACTGCCGGCCGGTTCTATCAGGAATTCCGACGTTCGGGTGACAATATATATATTTTGTCCTCTCACCGATAACAGTACATTCCTACTTTGTGATCATGTAGGGGTTTCTAGTGCATTATGTTAAGTTTTTCAGAACCCCAATAATGATTATTTAGCGAACTAACATATCCACTTAGATGGAACTATGATCCGTCCAAAAAGAAAATTAGATCAGGGTCAATTTCTCTGTCATGCATCCTTTACAAAATCTATTTATAATACCACACCAATTTTGCAGGATCATCTGGTTTGAAGTTCTTCACTACAATAATTTTACAGGATTTTAGCTGTAATAACTTTGTAGCAGCTTGAACAGAGCCATAGGATATTCCCATTTGCTGCAAATGAACTGATTATCTAGGAAACCTTTCTAGAATATGTTCAGTATTAGAGTTTTTTTCTGTGAGTATTGCATGTGGTTGTCTTGTTTCTTGTCAAGAACATTTCCTGTTTCGCAAAATGTATTCACTATGCAATTCTGTACACACATATTAATCATACATGATACTCTTTGGGGAATAGAATACTTGTACTGCCTCATTTCACTTGATACACTTTTACTCAAAATCTGTATTCAGTGTGTCTAGCAAAATTTAAAAAACAAATTCAAGGTAATTTCCAGGTTTTTCAAGGAAAAAACATTCTGTATTTAGGAGATAAACAAACTTTATTAATAATACTGGGCAAGGATCAATGATGGTAAATGAAAGTAATCACATATATAGATACATACATATGCACAATGAGTTAAAATTTAGATAGGAACTCCAAAATGAGTTTTCTTTAATTACATCATTTTTTTTACCATCTATATATGTCGTTAAACAATAAAGAGAATGCACTATGATGTAGGCTACATCTGAATATAAAGTTACAGTTTTTTGTTGTGAAAATCAGGGTTTTTGAGAAATATTGTTATTCTAAGGACTATACCGATTGTTAAAAATGTTTTATTAGAACAAAACATAGGAAGTAACTCTAATGAATACTTATTTTTCTAAACAATAAAATGTGACATGTTACTTTTCCTTTTTCTCAGACTTGTATAAAGTACAAAGAATACCTACTTCCGCTCCTAAGCTGCCACTTAATTCTGGTAAAAACTGGGATGCTTGAAAACAAAACCAGTACTGTTAATATATAAATTTGTGCTTCATTTTACATTAGTCCATACATAAATAAGGAAACTGATTCAGCTTTGCTACAAATCTGTGGTTGGTTAGTATTAAAGTGTTACAAATCATAAATCACAAAGTAATTTTTTCTCAGATTTTATAATTGAAAAAGAAATACTAATTGACAATCAAGCACACATCTCTACAATTTCATTAATAACTGGTTTACACTTCCTGAATGAGTACAGCAAAACTTGCCTATAACGGATACCTTATAAG
>CM060950.1:189156770-189224270 GCA_030765055.1 Mantis religiosa
AAGCTTTCATAGGAAACCTACTAATGACAAACAGAGGCATTTTTGATGCCATTCTTGAATGCTCCATGGATTATATGAAGTCTGCAACTTTCAATATCCATAATCAAGGATCATCATTTCTTATAATTTTCTTAAGTCCTGAAGACATAGCAGATATCCCAAATGATATGATAGGTCCTTAAATAGAGAAACAGATATTAAGCACAAAAGCATATCAAAGGTGAAATCTCAAAATTGAATTTTTGTGTTATATGCAATGCTTCACTTATCTTAGGTGTCTAAAACAGAAACACATATTTTCCTCATTTCATTTTGCATGGCAGCTTTGTCCTGTTATTCTGAATTAATTAATGATGTATTTTTATTTCACAGTATTGCTTTTATCATTTCCATATCATAGAAACTTTTCATTTGAATGTAGCACATTTTCAAAACCAGCACAATATAATGGCATTTACACATGTGCAATGCAGTTTCAATAACAAGCCTTAAGAAAGCTTTCAATCAGAAAAGTTCATCAATTTTGTTAACATAATAAAAAAGTTAGTAAATACAATTTCTGTCAACAACACACAGTAAAGTTAATAAACATTGTTTCTGAACAATTTAAATACAATTTATGCCAATAGCCACAAAGAAAGTACAATTATGAGGGAGGACATTTATTACCATAAAGGTCATAAGCAAGGGAGAATGATGGGCATATGAAGCATTACAGGCTCCATTTGCAGCCACAAATTAAATACATAGGCAAATGTGGTCCAGCAAGAGATGAGCTCCATATAAACAGAAAAGTATATACAAGGTTGACTCATTTGCCTAATTTTAGTAAGAAGACTTGTTCTTTTCACATCAGGCATTATTAAAATATTTGGAATGCATAAAAGGATACATCAGAATAATGGCGAATCTATGAGGGCCGTTCAAGTCAATCAGGGACATTTCTTTTTTTCAGGTTTAAATGGATGTATAGGCTAGAGGTTTTGTATGCAGTAGATAGTGGTACCTGTGTCCTTTTACTGGTACACGATGCCCATTTCCCATGCTTCTGGACAGACCATTATTTAAGATGGCAGACAAGAGTGTGAACGTCCACATGGAACAGCATATTGTGATGAAGTTTTTAGTGAACAAGGGCATAAAACCTGCTGAAATTTACAGAAGACTTCAGGCTCAGTACGGTGATGAGACACTCGGTCGCAGAAAGACATTTAAATGGTGTAATTGCTTCAAAGATGGCTGTATCTCTATCACTGACGATCCTGGTCGTGGTGGATCACAGCCCACGGTAGTCATTCTTGAGAACATTCAGCATGTGGAGCAGCTGATCTTGGACAATCATTACATAACCTGTCGTGAAATTGCAAGGGTGTGTAATCTGTCATTAGGAACAGTAAACACAATAATTCATGATCATTTGTTGTTCCGAAAAGTGAGTGCACGCTGGGTCCCAAAGCAGTTGTCTGCTTTTGACAGAAGGGCTGAAGTCTGTAAAGAACTGAAGGACTGCCATGAAAGGGAAGACCAGAATTTTTTGAATCGCATCATCACATGTGATGAAACATGGATTCATTTCACCCCAGAATCCAAAAGAGAATCCATGCAGTGGAAGCATACGGTCTCACCACCTCCCAAGAAATTTTGAACAGTTGCATCTACTGGTAAAGTGATGGCAAGTGTATTCTGGGATAAACAGGGCATTATTCAAGTTGATTTTTTACCCCATGGTGTCACTATCAACAGCGAGTATTACTGTTGTGTTCTGAATGATGTGCATAAGAATTTATGGAAGAAACGTCCGGGTTTGATCACAAAGGGTGTTCTCTTTTTTGCAAGACAATGCATGACTGCATACCACTCGATGCACATTCCAAACAAGTATGGAACTCGGCTGGGAGATCTTGCCCTCCCCTATAGTCCTGACTTAGTGCCAAGTGATTTCCACCTGTTTGGACCCCTGAAGGAATTCCTTGCAGGAAAACATTTCAACACTGATGAAGTGAAGCATGATGTCCTACTATGGTTCCGTCAGAGTTCTAAATCGTTCTATGCCGAAGCATTTCAGGCATTAGTCAAATGCTGGGATAGGTGTATAACTGTAGCTGGAGATTATGTGGAAAAATAAATCTACTTTCAACACTTTGAAATTTGTTATTTTATTTGTTTTTAAACAAAGTCCTAGATTGACTTGAATGATTCTCATATAAGAAATTATCACTGTGAAGAATGGTTTAAAAAGCTTAACATTCTAACAATATCTTTTATACATATTTAACAAATAATTAAAATGCAAACAAACTATAACAATTTCAATAAAAGCTCTGAAATTTAAAATCATAACATCGGGAGAAGATCATGCCTGCATTTTACATTTTATAGAAAAAATACATGGGCCATTCAATGGCACCAATGTTGGTATGTGGCACTATCAGCAGTAAATGATCAAGCTCTTCTGATGTGTGTTATCTGTGAGTTTGAAGACAGTAATCTTATTTATAGGATATTTGCAGTCAGTTTAATTTGTCAATTGTTATCTGTAATGTTCTAAAATGCTTAATGAAAACAGTTGAACTTGATTAATTCAAACTTTTTTCATTCGAAATTATGAATAATTTGAGTTTTTAGCATAGTCCTTTGACATTCCTATACAATGCAATGTTAAAAAGTCTTCTGTAAATCAATATATTTTTTTGATAATTCAATATAACATTTAACAAAAGTGAGTGAAAAAATTATAGGTTAGTCGGATAACTTCCAGGTATTGTGCTGCACTGTGGTCTCATTTCCTTCCCTTGCTAAAATTCCAGGAATTGCATGTTATTGAAGTTCCAATTCCCTCTCCTGCTGGTAAGGAATGTGCATTACTTTGTGGAATTCTAGGAACTTGTTGCCAGCCAAGGCACTTGCCATTGTGAACACTGTGGCCCTTTCCATTCAGTCTACCTGCAATTGGCCTACATTTGCAGCAGATTGTATGTAACTTCCCATGCAGTGTATGTGAGTATTTTTAAACACTGTACACAGGTACATACATCAAAATCATCAGTGCATGTTTAAATAGTGAACTTAGCCGACAATGGCTCTCTCCAAACCTAAACGTGTAAATTACAACTCTTACTTAAGCTGAAAAGGCAGCAGCCATTCGTGAAATGGAAAAAGATTTTTAAAAAAGAATGTGACATTGCAAGAGACTTTGGAATCCCCCAGAATATGTTGTCTACATACCTCAAAAGTAAGGATAAAATTCTGAACAGTGTACAAGTTAAAAACAGTGACAAAAGTAAAAAAAAGAGCAAAAAGGCCTGAAAACCCTAACACCGATAGGAGCGTAAAAAAGTAGTTCAAGCAGGTAAAGGTTGAACAAATTTCAGGAAGTAGACCCCTTATCACAGCAAGAGCAGCGGAATTTGCACAGCAATTGGGAAAAACTAATTTTAAGGCAAACAGTGGATGGTAACCAATGTTACCTCAATGCCAAAAGTGATTACTGGAGCTATACTACCTTCACTTCTATTTGATAGTGTAATATGCATACTATGTGTTTTTTAATATTAAGTAGTAATTTATTATTGGTTAGCCAATGCATCATATTTGTCATCACAGTATTAGCATAATATTGCAATTCAGAATGATAGTTTCTCGATCTGGCTTCTTTTTTCTATGTTTGCTGAACTATCCCACTGAAATGTAAATGTAAATAATGAAGTAAATAGGGACATGAATAAGTACACTACTAGAAAACATACAATGGTTGTACAGCAAATTTAGTTGCTCACCTTTGAAGCACAACAAAGATGTTATTCAAATGTCTTCCTTCCTATCAATGTGCTCTGTGTCATGCAGTGACAACTGTTTTGCAGTAACGAGTTGCATTCTACGATGAACCTTGCCCTTGCTAGTAGCGCTGCGAGATATAGCCATGCCTGGCCGCTCTTATACTGCTCAAGGAAATTGGTATGAACTTCCTAGCTCTGCTTATTACTACATTGAGTTGCTGTTTACCCCTGGGACCAATAGACTCAAACTCTGAGGTTGTTGAGCTAATGGTGTCCCTATTTGCATCTTATCTAAAAAGAACTTTGTCATTTTCGTCGGGTTTACTTATCTTCCTCAACCATTTGGCTCTTACTTTGCCCAAAAAGTTACCAATTTCAATTAAATTTTTCCTAATTAACATAATTTTGAGTCATACAAGCACTCAATGCTCCATTTATTTGCTAGTATTTACCTAGAACACATTTCGTTAGGACCTTCCTAACATCTTCAGCAAATGTAGACTACTGAATGTTGGTTTGGTGAACTCCTTGGAGGTGATAGGGGCGTCTCTGTCAGTATCTTGATGAACTTGAAGTTTGGGTTCTCTTCAAAGGTGTTGTCGAAATTGAAGAGTTTTCTTTCATATTTCTTTATGAATGTTTTCCCACGTGTTTAATGCAGTTGGACCCTGAACACCTTTTAGTAAGTGGATTTCTAGTTCTATATCGTGATTATCATTCCAAAAATGGTACGGCAACAGAGATGCCCCATCATCTCCAAGGAGTTCACCAAACCAATATTCAGCAGTCGACATTAGCTGAAGATGTTAGGAAGGTCCTAACGAAACACATTCTAGGTAAATACTAGCAATAAATGGAGCATTGAGTACTAGTTTGACTCAAAATTATATTAATTTTATGCTTCATTGTATCATAGTCCTTACGCATTGGAAATTTTTCCTAGTTTTTGCACTCATTAACTTCATTGCTTGAATTTCTTTTGATAATCTTGCCCATTTTTTTTTTATGTATCTTCTCACTAAGCAACCTAGTTTCTTCAGATTCTAAAAGTAAATGCCATTCTTTATCCCTTTGGTGACACAGTGGGCATTTCTCCAGGTCCCTCCCTCTTCCCAAACCCTTCTATTTCACCACCTCTGTTGTAGCCAATGCAAAGCCTTCTCTTGCTGCTTTATCACAAATATCAATGTATTTTTCCCTGTTCCAGATCACTTTCATCTCTTTATAAACTTCCAGTAAGCTTTCAAAATTGAAACCACCTATCATTTCTTGCCTTTCAATTACTTCCTTTCTTAACCTAAGTTCTTCCCAAAATCCACTTTGCAATAATTTCCTATTTTCCCACATGATACCAAACCCTATTTTTAGCATCATTTCCTTTATCTTATTTAGCCATGAATCTTTCTGATTTAGTCTTTCTTGTACTATCAAGCATTGATGTAGAATATTCTGCTCATCTAGATTCCTGGTTCTCACCCAATATTTGAAACCCTTTCCACAATTATCCCTCTATTTCCCAATTCTGCTAGTGCCACTCCATTTAGTGAAGCTCATGGTAAGCCCAAAACTTGCTCGCAAAAGTTTCTATGTATCACATCCATATTTACACCCTCCTTCAAGCCCCATTATCTCCACCCCATACAGCATTTTTGCTTCTACTACGGCTTTGTAAATTCTCTTCAGCTGTTTTATTTGCATTTCTGGTAATTTATCTAAGCATGCTTTAATAGCTTTTAATGCAATTTTACCTTTAGCCATTACCATTCTCTTCTGCTCTTTCCAACCCCCCTTGCTGCTTAATCATACTTCTCAATAATTAAATGCATTGACCAACTCAACTTCTCTTCCTTGCCAGTACCATTTCTCCTCTTTTCTTAGCTCGTCACCTTTCTTGAGGACCACAATTTTAGTTTTGAGTACGTTAACCCTTTCACGATATGGACATCATATGACGTCCAAGTTAAAAAACCCCAAATCGATATGGATGTGTATAGACATCCTATGCATACATGCATTTAATGCTTATTTAATGCTAATTATTTTAAACTTTATGTTTTACAGTAAATTTAAATAAATTCTATAAGAAGTAAAAGCTTACCTTTAAAAGTTTTTTCTTGAATGGTACACCTCAAAACAGGGATAAACACACAAGGGCACATCTCCAAATTCACGGCAAATTGTACTGGTTTTCTTTCGGACATCTTTCTTGCGGCACACCAGACATTTTCTAAAGGGACGCGACTTTTTTGCTGTGGGTGATATCCTTTTAGAAAAATATTTTCTTTCAAGTCTGAGGGGTGCTGGGGTGGTGGATTTCTTAGCCCCAGTATGGAGAGATCTCTGAACTTTATAGTGCTCAATTAGGCTGCAAGTTATTGATATGCGAAGGTCCAAGTACTTCATTGTCTTGCCTGAGTTTAGAGCTCTCCAAATTACTAAACAATTGTATATGGTTATATCCAGCTGGTGTAAAAATACTTTTTATACCATTTTACTGTTTTTTCGCAAAGAGGAATATGCGTGTAATACCTGATCTACTAGATCCACTCCACCCATATGCATATTATATTCCTGGATAATATCAGGCTTGAAAATTTACATTTTGTTACGAGCATCAACTTTTCCAGTATCAATCATCAAAATCTTAGAGCTGCAATTGGATAATCCTGTAACAACCTTCCTGTCTTGCCAAGCAACATAGGTCAAGGGTGGGAGCTGATGCACCTGCATTTCTCCTCTTCTTAGAGCCTTCGTATTCACATTTTTTGGCAAACCAATACGATTTGAGCATACTGTTCCAATTGCATTTGTTTTTCTTCTGTGTAAGGCCATGAATAATTTAGGGAAACTGTACCAATTATCTAAATAACCAGTCCTATGTGTTTGGAGGAATTTAGTAACAGTGACGTCAAAATTAATCTCAAAAACTATTTGTAGTTGGTATATTGATACTTGTCACTTACTTTTTTATATTAATGAGAGACTAGTTTCAAAGGCAATCGGCTCCATTTTCAATCTCTTTCCAACAACTGGCATCTGTTGTCTGCTCTCTCTCTGGTGGTGGAACTATGAACTTTTTTGTCAAATTATCTACTGGTGGGATTTCAAAGTTTGCTACGCGATCCTTATTTTTACATATGAATATGTTCTCCCATGTCAATTTATTTTGGTTTATCACTCCTTTTAATAATTTTGGATTTGGATCAATGTCATGATTTTCATTCCAAAAATAAAATGCTACTGCTGACTTATCTTCTTGTTTCAATCTGATGTTTCTACAGTGCTCTTTGACTCTGGTTTTTAGATTTCTTTTAGTTTGGCCTATGTAGCATTTTTCATAATTCTTACAAGTTATTTGATATATTCCGGATCTGTTAACTGATGGGATTTCATCTTTTGTTTTTGAATTTAGAAATTTTAAAATTGAGTGTCTATTAGTAGGTGCCAGGGTGATATTTTGTTCCTTGAAGATCTTTTTAAATTTATTAAATGTTTTTGGGTGATATGTGAATGAACTGAATATGTTGTTGCTTTCTTTTTCTTTTGTAAATGTGGTTGCTTCATTAATGGTTTTCTTTAGTTTAGCTTTTCTAATTTTTTTCAACACTAAATTTTTGTTGTATCCATTTTCTTCTGCTATGTGTAGTATTGCTTTTGTTCTTTGAAATATTCTTCGTTTTCCATGTGTACGTTGACTAGTCTGTGTGTAAGGCTGTTTATTATTGCATGTTTACGTGTAACTGGATTGTGGCTATTATTTTTTATGTAATTTTCTGAATGTGTTGGTTTCCTGTAAATTCCAAATTTTATTTCAACACTTCCATGAAAGGATCCAAATTTTATTTTTGTGTTGTTCCTGATGATATTTAGATCCAAGAAAGAGAGTTGTCCATTGGTTTCTTTTTCTATTGTGAATTTTATAGTCCTTTCTTGCAGACTGAGTAATTTTAATGCATCATCTAAATGTTTATTTGGTACAATTGCAAAGATACAGTCCTACCCTGATCAAGTACAGGTTCCATCAGGTGCATTACTATAGAACCAGATACCCCGAAATCTTTGTCTCCGGTGTTATCAGTCCCTTGGCCAGTGTATATGCAGCTATTGTAAAGATATCCTGTTTCACTTTCACATACATCAAAACTCTTTATGTCAAATCTGGCCCTCTTTGTTTTGATGTATTGTTTTTAACCAAAGCAGCCCTTCCAAAGCACCAGGCTATCATCAACAGTGACGTTTTCACTAGGCACATAATTTTCTTTGAATTTTGAAATAATGTAATCAAAAACTGGTCTAATTTTGTGTAGTTTATCATTTACATTTTCTGTGCAGGTGAAATGAAGGAAGCGCAAAATGGAAGTAAACCTGTTACTTGACATGCATTTCCCAAAAAAATGTGGTAGCTAGCATGTCATCTGTAGACCAGTGCATGTCTAGCGTAGGTTTACAAATAACAACAATGAGCAAATGATTTGCCAATTGCCATTAATTCCACAGATTTTATTTTATTTGCAGATGACACTAACATCCTAATAAAAGGAGACCATCAAGAAAGTGTACAGACCAAACTCAATGATGCTCTATGTAAACGGCACATATGGTTTCAGACAAATGAATTATAAATAAGGATAAGACTATTGCCAATTCATTCCATACTTGCCAAAATAGAAATGTGGTCAAACCTCCAATAGTATTTAATAAAACAACCATTAAGCTACAATAATGAAACAAAATTTTAGGGATTACATATAAATGAGAACATGAAATGGACCACACATATTCAACATATGAGTCAAATGGAGAATTTAATGTCAGGACGGCATGTTGACCATGGTAGCTCTGGGTTAGAGCGACTGGACAAAAACCAGGAGATCCGTGGTTCAAATCCTGGCCATGGCATTGAATTTTTCATGTTGACTCTATCCATCAAAAACCTTAGCCCATATATGGCTAGTGTGAAGAAATGATTAATTTCCATCAATTAGTTTTAAGTGATTGTAAATAACGACAATAGCCACTAATGTAATTTTCATACTATGAAGTGTCTGATATCAGTGTATGATCGAAAGGACAAAATAAATTGAATTGAGCATAATCAGACCAAGTACTCTGTAAATCTCATTCATTGTTACTTCTGTCCACTTCTGAATTCTACTCTTAGGTCCTAAATTGCCTTTAGAAATCAGGTCTTCCTTCACCCTACTCGCATATACATTTGTTTCTGAAACAATGAGAGACAGTAAGTAAGTAGTAAAAAATTTTGTGAAAATGTAAATTGGTTGGCTGTCAGAAGTTAGCTGAGTATGCGGTTGTACACCAGAGGTTGTACTCGTGAATGTATGTTTATTTGTGTTAGTTATTTTGACAAATCCATAATGTTGATTCTTCACGAACACCTGTCGGAGATGAGTTATTTTCCTCCTCACTGTTACCTATATCCTCAACACCCCGCATAAAATCTGAAAACTCGCCATCAATATCCAAATCACTGTCAAACAGCAAACAGTCTTCCACATTTTCTGAAGTAATTTCAGAAGTCCATACACTTCCTACACAACCTAATTTGCTACATTACTAGTTGAAGCCATGATTAGCACTGAGGTAGCAATTTCAAATGTGTTTTAGCTAAACAAATCGCTCAGAACTCTGACAATCAAAATTACTATATGAACTGAGCAAAGAAAACAGCTACGTCAGCTACCATGAACTTCAGTTGTGAAATACTGCAATAAGAGAGATGCTGACGGAGAGGTTTCTTTCAGTGTGTGTGTGTGTTGTGTGTGTGTGCGTGCGTGTGTGTAACACAACATACACATTTATTATTGCATGGTAGCATAAACTGAAATCTATAAACCTTGAACCCAACACTTCGCTTATGCAGCTGATATACAAATATAGTTTGTATGCACGATAAAACCAAATTACTTACTGTTAGGTGCGTTCAACGCAAAGAATGGCTTTCTCTACAGTGATACAAAATAATGAAATTTCAACGATTTATTAATACAGTCTCTATTTTAATGATACCGTTGATGTATACTGCCTTCAATGGGCTTTAAATCAGTTTTTGTTTTTCTAAAATAACTTTTAAATCTGAAAGATACGAATATGTATTGTAACGCGAGCGCTGGAACACCCTGTGAACCAGCTGGGAACGGAAGGCAGGGGAGGACCGCGTTAGCCACACCTCCCCCTCGTTTGTCTTGTAGTGGTGACAGGCAGTGGTTGGGAGGAAAAACATCAGTGTGCCGTCTGTTTCTGTCCACCTGGTTCCAGAAATTACGGAATCTGGAACATTCTCCTGGTCACTAGAAACCGGCGATATTCCTATATAAAGAGGGTTACAGACAGACAGAGTTGAGTTGGTCAGTCAGTTGGTTAGTGTGTGAGTGAGGACAGTTCTTGGTGTAAGAAGGCAGTGTTAGTCAGTGACGTGTTAATGAACGAAAGGATTGTGCAACGGAAGACTGTACGTAACTGGTATGTGCATCGGAGTTTATGTAATCGCGAGGACAAGTGAAATTGTAACGGACGGACTGGTGAACTGTAATTGTGTGCATTACGTAATTTTGTGTAATTGGCAAGAGTTTAACTGTAAGTCGGTGGAAATAAAGAACATTGTTGAGTAGTGTAATTGGACTTTTCATTTCACGAACCCACAAAGTCACAGTATTTATGAAGCATTTTTGCAGCATTTAACAATTTAAATGTCTTACTCTGTTTCTTGGGTATCCGTTCCGAGCCATGCAGGGTTAAAGTGACCATCGGTGAAATGGTTAATTCTAAAGCTCCATTCCTTATAAAATTTATCTATTGTTTCAATTGCTCTTATCTATTCCCACTTTGGATATAGCTCCTGCTACTAAATCATCTGCAAATAACAAACCAGGTTCCCTGTTATTAATTATTGGCACATGCCTATTTTCCATTCTAATTGCATCCAGATTATCATCTTTCAAGATGGTGGCGATGTGTGGTTATGTGAAGTAAGGCGCAAATATATAATATTGCAGAAAACATAGTTTTTAAAGGCAACAGGGATTAGTAAAGGTGAAAAGGTCAATGCAAGTGAAATCCAGACAAACCTAAATCCAAAAAAGAAAAAAACTGAAGAAAACTGTGTGTCCAACATGTGGGTAGAAAACTATGTGGTGATCGGGTAGCATCACTACAAATGATTATAGAAATACTAAATGGTGATCTATGCCGTGCAAACAAAGAAATCAAACATCTACAAAATGAAAAGGCTGATCTAAAGACAAAGTTGGAGCAGATATTAGGAGATACGACATATGCTAAAGTAATGGCAAATGAAAATCTGGCACAAGAAAACAGAATATCAGAGTGCTTAAAAGGAGAAATAAGAGATCTTGCTGGACAAAGAAAGGAAAAAAAAAAATTGGAAGAAGAAAAGAGTGTGTTTGTGGAAGAAATTACCCAATCCAATCTGAAGATGCGAGCCAACATGCCATCAGAGTCACAAATACAAACAAGAAGAAATTGCCTAAAAAGCCACCAGAACTTCAAATATACAACAGTTTTGAAGCGTTGTCTGCAAATGAACAAGAACAACGATGCAGGCCTTGTATGGAAATGCCTAACCTCAGCACCAATATAGCTACAGGTGAAATAGTTGAAGAAAGAAATGTGTTAGTAATTGGTGAACCTATGATCGCTCATGTGAACGTGCAAGGTGCACAAACCAAAGTGTATAGGGGAATCAGAGCACAGCAATTATGAAAAAAGTTAAAAAATGCATGCGACTGTGAAAATTTCATAAGAGATCCAGAAGTAGTCGTCCATCATGTCGGAACAAACAACCTAAAAAAAGCTGTATGCCCTGAGGAAGTGTTGGGTGAGATCTATGGGCTCATCAAAACTACAAAACAAAAATTTCCAAAAGCAATAGTTACTGTGAATAGTGTTGCGAAAAGGTGTGATGTAAATCTACAGTTTATAAGGATGATAAACTAAAACATAAGATGGGCATGTGAAACTTTAAGGGCACTGCATGATGATGCAGACAAATATTTAGATTATACATGTATTGGGAAAGATGGTTTGTATCTAAATGGAAAAGGGTCTTTCACATTGGGTAAAGTTATAGAAAATGTAATAGGCATAATAATAGCAAACCAGGGAAACTAGTTCCTGAAGCAGTAAGTGTGAATAGAAATAACAGAAAAGGAATACTAGGCTATGAAAATAGTAATACAGTAGATGAACAACATGCAGATCGAAAATAGTAATACAGTAGATAAACAATATGCAGATCCTGTAGATACCATAAACATGTAAAGTGTTTATGAACAAAGGTAGATGAACTATGTATGCTCATCAAGGACATAAATTGTAACATATTATGTCTGAGTGAGCATTGGTTACAACAAAAGGAAACATGTTATATACAAGTCAAATGGAGAATTTAATGTCATGATGTCAAGTTGGCCATGGTAACTCAATGGGTTAGAGCAACTGGACGGAAACCAGGAGATCCGTGGTTCAAATCCCAGCCATGGCATTGAATTTTTCATGTTGACTCTATGTTATATAGGAATTAAAAACTTTAAATTGGCAAGTTCCTACTGTAGAAATAGGTATAAAAGTGGTGGGGTTGCAATATACATTCACAATTCATTAACAATGAAGAAGATAGACCTAACCAGTTTTTGTAATGAAAAAGCAGTAAGTAGTTACAATGCTGCAGTAGTCACATTATATATACCATCACCTGACTGTAGAATGTACTGAAAAGCTATCGATTGATTTATTTAACCTCAAACAGGATATAATAATTTGTGGTGATCTAAATGCTCACTTTGACATAACCAAAGGATGTAATACATTAGGCCAGTTTTTAAATCTATTACAACAGGTGGGATACCATTGTGTAAATACAAACAACTCCTACACAGCATGCCTAGATAATATAATAACAAACCAAAAACCAAAGCACTATTCATTTAAAGTCTTAGATTACAAAGTAGCAGATCACCAAGCACTGTTCTTTAAGGTATTTCTATAAGGTATAAAGCTATTTCTCAGAAAACTACAAAAATAATCAAAGAAATCAGAGATCTGAGCATAGAAAATGTAAATCAATTCGTGGATAGCCTAGCATTAGTGAATTGGGAAACAATGCTCTGTAGTACTTTGGGGTCAGCTGAAGAAGTATTTGAGGTATTTTTTTGCAAAATTCGGTAATTTGTTCAATAGCTCTTGCTCTAAACAAGGACTTGTAAATCCCACTAAAAAGAAAAAAAGCAATTAATGCATACAGGTGGTATAATTCAAAAGTTGAAAGAATGAAAAATAGGCTAATAATTATCCAAGATATGTATAAACACCTGATTATTTGTTGTTAAATGTTTTGAGAGATTATAGGAAAAAATATCGAAAACAGTTAATGGATGCGAAAAGAAATGCCAATCAAATACACATAGAAAATTCAGATAAATGCAAAGCAGCATGGTCTATCATAAATTCAGTAATGGGTAGAGGAAAGACAGTACATATGAAAGAATAACTCCTGATGAATTCAATAATTTCTTTTTACAGCCAATAGAGGACATAACTGTACAGGTGCCATCATCTCTGGACACAGCAATCAGCTTTATAATAGAAGGTAAAGAAAATGAGGGTTTTTCACTTAAGAGTAGTAACATGATGTACTAAAAGTTACCAAATATCTACAGAATTCAAAAAGTAGGGATATTTATGATCTTTTCAATAACCTCATCAAAGAAGTAATTCAGTATATACAAGCCCCTCTGACTTACTGTATTGTCGCGGCAACGGGCATAAAAGGTTCAGCGCAAATAAATAACAGACGGATAGTGTTTCACGGAGATAAAGAGCTTGCATAAGCAGATAAACATAGCGTCGGATATAAAGGACTTGCCGGCACAGATTAAGTTACGCTTCTGGAAGGTGATAGAACAGTCCATTTCTTGTTTGTTCCAGAAATCTCTTGAATTTATCAGTGGAGGTATTTAAAGAAGCGACGACTTGCCAAGTCAGTCGTGAACAGTAGTAAACACAGTCAGTCGTAAACAGAGTGAGTCGTAAACAGAGACGTAATAGGAGTGTTGTAAACAGATGTAATCAGAATGCTGTTTGTGCTGTGCTTGGTAGATTGTGTTGTGTATGTGAGAATTGAACAGTGTATTTCTACGGAAATAAAGAACATTTGGAATATCTGCAACTCTGACTTTTAATTCTCTGAACCCACAAAGTCACAGTATTAATAGATGTTTCAATGACAGCATGTTTCCAAAAGAGCTGAAAATTTCCAAAGTAACGCCAATATATAAAAAAAGGGATCGAGAAAGCGTGATTAGCTACAGACCCATCTCTGTAATTCCTACAATGGCAAAAATTATAGAATGTCTGCTAAAAAACCAATTACAAGATTATTTTGAGAAGCAAAATTTATTATTCAGTAATCAATTTGGATATCAAAGAGCGAAATCAACAATATATACTGTTGATACTTGTAGAAAATATATATCACGCTTTCGAAAATAATGACTTGGCTCAAGGCAAAGACTCAAAAGCAAAGCTTTTGACAGTGTACAACATAGTATCTTGTTAAATAAAATGAAAATATATGGGATCAAAGGAATATTTGAATCTTATTTAGACGGTCGAAAACAGTATCAGCCGGGGGAAGGAAATCGAGCATCAATGAGGTATAAACTGGGGTTCTGCAAGGCTCGGTATTAGGGCCCCTGCTATTTCTAATAATGATTAATGATATATCAAAATGTTATCCCTGTCATACAGTTATTTATGCAGATGATACACCCTTCCTTAACATTCATAAAGATTTAGAATTACTGACAGAATCTGCAAACGAAACCATGCAGCAGGCACAAAATTGATTTAGATGTAATGGCTTCCTTATGAATCCTCACAAGACTCACATTGTTTTCAGTCTAAAACTTGTAAATACTCCCAATGGTAGTGTGAAACTTCTAGGCACTTCTGATAAACAGTTATCTTTGAATCCCCATATTGATTTTGTATGTAATAAGTTATCATGTATAGTATTTCTCCTCGCAAATTTAAAAAAGCAGTGCCAAAAGAATTTGTTAGAATGGCATAGTTTTCATTCTTTCAGTCCATCCTAAGATATGGCGTAGTCTTATGGGGTGTAGTAGTCCACGTATAAAAGAGGTATTGAGAATTCAAAAAAAGACAGTAAGATTTTTGACTAACTCAAAGAAACTTCAACACTGCAAACTACTATTTCTACAATAAGAAATTCAGACTGTTGTTAGTTTATCTAGATTTAACTGTATTGGAACACCACAGTGAAGCGAAATAATTATTAATTTTTAGATGAGTCGTATTTATTACACATCTGCTTCACTTTCGTACCTATTTTGAGGACATGTTTCGCAAATCATCGTTTGCATCTTCTGCTCTTATGCGACTAAAGCTTGATCCAGTGGTGTGGTGGGTGTGGGTAATTCTGGAGTTGCTGCTGCCATCTGTTGATTTAGTGATGAACTTAAATGTGGGATTCTCTTCTGGCGGGATTTCAAAGTTCATCAGTTGGTTTTTTTGCTTTTCTATGTATATTCTCTCCCATATGACGAGTTCACTATGTTTTTGTACGTATTTTAGTAATTCTGTGCCATCTTCAATTTCATGATTTTCAGACCAGAAATGAGCTGCTATTGCGGATTTATCAATATTTTTGTATCTTACGTGCCTGAAGTGTTCTTTCTTTCTAGTGCCTATGTTCTTTTTGTCCTCCCTATGTAAATTTTTTCACAGTCTTTACACTTAATCTTGTAAATGCCTGACTTTTCCTCCGGTTTTATCTTATCAGTATTATTACTGTGAAGTAGGTTTTTAATGTTGTAATTGTTTTTTGGTGCCAATGTTATATTGTACTTCTTGAATATTTTTTGGAACTTTTTTGTGGCCCAGGGGTGGTAAGTAAATTTAGCAAATCTAATTTCTTGTTTTATTGGTGTGAGAGCTGTGATCTGTTTTAATCTCTTTTGAAGTTTGAATGATTTTAGTTTTTTATCTACAAAGTTTTTTCCATATCCATTTTTAATTGCAGTTTTTAAGATTTGATGGTATTCGTTTTGATATTCTTGCTGGCTGAGGGGTAGATTTACTAATCTGTGTGTGAGACTGTTGCTGGTGGCATGTTTGTGTGGAATTGGGTTGAAACTATTTGCTTTGATGTAATTATCTGTGTGTGTTGCTTTTCTATGGATACCAAATTCTAGTTTTTCATTGCTTTTTGTGATTTTAAGGTCCAAAAAAGGTAGAGTACAGTCCTCTTCAGTTTCCACTGTGAATTGTATGCTGGGTTCTTGCAGGTTGAGTAGTTTCAAAGCATCATCTATTTGTTTGTAGGGCACTATTGCAAAGCTGTCGTCTACGTATCTGTACCATGTTTTAAAAATATAAGGGAAGGCTTTAGTTATATGTGTTTCAAAAAAGCTCATGTATAGATTGGCCAAAAATGGTGATAGCGGGCTTCCCATAGCTAGTCCTGAAATTTGTTTATAATATTTTCCATCGAAGACAAAATAATTTTGATGTACACATATTTCAGTCATTGCCAAATATTCTTCTATTGCATTGGCATCTAGGTTTATAGAGTTTAGCAATTTTTTCAGTTGAATCAAAAGTTTATCTAATGGAATGCTAGGGAAGAGGGAGTGGACATCAAAGGATACTAAAGTGTCATGAGGTTTTAGTTTAAGATTTTGAATTTTTTCTACCAGGTCTAAAGAGTTTTTTATGCTCAGAGTATGGAATTGTGGAAAGGACTGACATTTTTTGGACAGCCATTTTGCCAGAAGGTAAGTAGGAGTGTTGACATTATTTACAATGGGTCTCATGGGTATGTTGGGTTTGTGTATTTTAGGCAAACCATATAGTCTTGCAAGGGTAGGGTTGCCCGGTTTGATAGTTTTTTGTTCTGCAGTTGTTAAAATTTTACTATTAATGATGGTTTTTTGTACATCTTTTATGCCTCTGTTGAGTGGATTAGAATCTATTTCTTGGAATTCTTTTTGTTGTAGTGACTCTAACATTTTTTCCTTGTATGTAGCTGTATCTAAGATTACTATTTTGTTCCCTTTATCAGCCCTTGAGAAGATTACATCCTTTTTCCTTAAAGATTTAATTATCTTAATTTGTTTCAAAGGTTTTCCTGGTTTTTTATTTATTAAGTTTTCCAATATAGGAGATGATTTTTTCCTAATTATATTTTTGTCCATGGTTTCCAATCCTTCTACTGCTAATTCTATATCTGCAATGAATTCATCCGGGTTGCTGGAGTATGTTATACATGTTTTTAGGACTTGGTTAAGCACATCTATTTCTTCAGTGTTAAAATTTTGCTTTGAGAGATTAATTACATTGTCTAGGGATGTGTTCTTTGCTGAAATTTTGTTTTGTTTTGGTTGCCAATGATTATGGTTATGCTTTAGTTTCTTCTGTTGACGATAAACTTTCTCTTTGACTTTATAATTGATATGTTCAAATGATTTGGTTTCTAAATGGTCCCATGCTGTGTTTCCTAGTAATTTTACCAGTTTCAAATGTAGGTTGTACAATGAGAGGTCTATATTAGTTAGTTTTCTGTAGTGATTTGCTTTTTCGGATTTTAACACGGCTTTTTCAGCAGCTAATTGTTCTCTACTGTTGTGGTTAAATTTTACTATTTTTCTTACAAATTTCGGAGAAATGTTTTGCTCAGATGATTTGCGAAACATGTCCTCAAAATAGGTACGAAAGTGAAGCAGATGTGTAATAAATATGACTCATCTAAAAATTAATAAATGTTAGTTTGTTTATATATGTATGTGATGTCTTAACTCACATAAAAGAGAATTTGCATATCTAAGAAGTCAGGAGTGATACACATACTCAGAATGTGGTGGTGGCGGCGGTGGCGGTGGTGGTGGTAGTAGTAAAATTGATATGCCATACCACAGACTACAGAAGACTTCCAAGTACTACAGAGTTGTGCGCATTAAACTATACAAATCACTTCCATTAAAAATGACGTCCTCAAACATTTATATATATATTTTGTAACAATATATTTTAGTTAAAACTTTTTATATGAATATTGTTTTCTGATATGACTTAGTAGGCCATGTAATGACAATATTAAAAACAAATATATGTGTAATTTTGTGATTGGCCGTAGTAATAATTGTATTACGTAATGCAGTGACGTAAAAGTACATCGGCCAATCACAAAATTAATAGAGGAGTAATGTTAGTTACGGAAAATCAATAATCTTGAGATAGATATATATTCTTCAGTCTTGTTTCATGACGATGGAAAAATGTTGCGGTGAATATAAAATGTTATCTCTGTCACTCTGATTAAGATGGATAGTTACAAATTTGGCTCCCGAACGTGTAGCTGATTAAGCTGGAGAATATAAATGCCACAAATTTGGCGCCCAAGTGGGGCTGATTAATCATCGAGAAACGAGACGACCTGTTATATCGCCACATATTTGGCGTCCCAACTTCCGGGCTTCGAATTGGTAGCAAGTTTATTTACATAACGGTCAAAGGAAACTTCCAACTATTATCTACACATCGTTAGAGAATCAAGACAACCAACTGCAAGATAAAATACTTCAATATATGAGACTCCGAAGCGGACGTAAATTGCCAGAAAGGATGGATCATCGCCAGCAGTTTAGGGTACAGTTGCATGAAGCAAACACGCTTGCACAGGGTGAGGGACATGTTAGCGAAACACCAGATGTTAGTACTTTACACCAGATAGTGAAGATGTTAGCAGAATTCAGTAGCAAGTTAGAAGATATAAATAAGATGGAAAATCAAAATGCAGATCTTAGGAAGATAGAAAATCAGAATGCAGAACTCATTAGCAAATTAGAAGACGTAAATAATAAGATAGAAAGTCAAAATGCAGATTTGAGTAGGAAAGTAGAAAGTGTAAATGCAGATCTTATCAGGAAGATAGAAAATCAGAATGCAGAACTCAGTAGCAAATTAGATGCTAAGATAGATCATGTGAATCAATTAGGCCCACAAGAGAAAGATATAACTAACCTAAGTGTACAAGAGAGGTTAGAATTTGTACAGAATAACCAATCTAATGAACTAAATGAACTAGTTAGCCAAGAAATAAGAAATTTATTGACAAATGTTGACTTACCAAACAATGAATGTTATAATACAGATGGTTATCAGAAGATGTATGTTGTAAATTCAAACAATAAGTATTTTGATGTGAACTGTAATGTATATGTACACGAAATTTTCCCGCATACACAAATACACAATGAAGGTCATAGTGGTCACATGTATGATACACCACACAAAATAATGTTGCTAAAGTTTTATAAAATATTTGAACCCAAAACTAACCTAACCTTCAAACAGAGTTATAATAAAAACAAAAGATGTATTTACCAAGTTCTGGATGCTTGCAAAGATCAGGTTAGCCAAATGAGAAAAATGTATCACACTAACTGTTCAAAAGTTATGGATACAGGACAGCTCAAAAAATTAGTTATGTGGGCAAATCACCCAACATGAACAGAAAAACAGAGAATTCTTTTGTATATAAATTGTATATATAATTTTGTTAAAATGTCAGTTATTTCATTTTAATTATATATACTCATTTAGAAATTGTTATGTTAAAAAATTCTTTATATTGTTGTATTATGTTTTGTTCACTGTAAATAATTTAAAAATGTTAATTATAAAAATACTTTAACGCAAATTTGGGGCGGGGCACACCCCACTCAAAGACATAGATATATATTTAAAAAAATGTGTTATAGTAATGTAAAGTTGTTAAATGTTCATTTATTATTATATTTCATTTAATGTATGTTTATTGTTATATGTTATGTATGTTATATTTATGTTATAGTTCATTGTTGTAAACAAAATTGTTAAATTTGGGGCATTCTTCAAAATATATGGAAACACATTGTTGAAGTATTTAAGTTAAAATTATTTTCCATATATTTTGAAGAGGGCATTTCTAACGATATGTTTTATTTATATGAATATTGTTTTCTGATATGACTTAGCAGGCCATGTAATGACAATATTAAAAACAAATATATGTGTAATTTTGTGATTGGCCATAGTAATAACTGTATTACGTAATGCGGTGACGTAAAAGTACATCAGCCAATCACAAAATTAAGAGAGGAGTAATGTTGGTTACAGAAAATCAATAATCTTGAGATAGAAATGTTCTTCAGTCTTGTTTCATGACGATGGAAAAATGCCGCGGTGAATATAAAATTTTATCTGTCACTCTGATTAAGATGGATGGTTACAAATTTGGCTCCCAAACGTGTGGCTGATTAAGCTGGAGAATATAAACGCCACAATATATACACACACACACACACATACACAGAGAGACTATACAAATGGCTTATAAAGCATCTTTTATACAGTTTACAGGAATTTCATGCAACAAGTAAATGTGATACGTAAATATGTGTAATTAATTTACTGTAATAAAGTATAGCTAGAAGTTCTTTTTTCTTTATCTGACAAAACCTATTGTAATTATTGTGATTACCAAATGGTGAATAAATACATTTACAAATCCTTTCATGGAAGTGTTGAAAACAGTGTTGTTGTATAAATTAAATTTATTGGGAGTCGATTAATGACACTAAACAACACTTACTTTTAAATTCCCGGAACTAGTTTCAGAGGCCTTCCCTCTATCTTCAGCCGGACATCAGGCCTCTGAAACTAGTTCCGAGAAAATTTAAAAGTAAGTGTTGTTTAGTGTCATTAATCAACTCTCAATAAATTTAATAAATACATTTACGTCTAAAAACAGATTAAACAGTGCAGGACTCAACTTGCAGCCTCGACTCAATCCTATATTATTCTGAATGTATTTTGTTACTTTATTATTTGCCATTTTTATACAAAACTCATTGTCTGAATATATTCGTTGTAAACTCTGAATAAATCTGCTGCACATTCCTGTTTTGCTCAATTTGTACCATAGTGCTTCAATACGTATTTATTGAATCAAAGGCCTTTTCAGAGTCAACAAATAACATATATAACCTCCCCCTCTTATTTGCTAGGTATTTACTTATCAATGTGCTTATCACAAAGATATTATCCACTAGGTAGTCTAGTAGGTAGTCTAGCCATTTATTCCACCCTTGGCTCTAACGTCAGCTGATGAGGAAGCTTGTTCCTTGAAACATGTCCTAAATTTTTTAAATGTAAGTGGAGCTGAAGTGTTTTTTAAAGTTTTACAAGTGTTTTAAAATGTTTTATACATGAAATGCCTTACCCGAACAGCAGTCACAGTGAGACCTGCTGATGTGGAGCCCACTCCAGTTGTAAGCACTGATCTAGGACACACTTTGGACACAAAACGCAACAGATGTGATTTGCCAGTCCCTGGATCACCAACAAGTAACAAATGAGATTCACCTCGAACTCTACATCCGGTTGAATCTGTTTTTTGAACTCCTCCGCATAATATCACAGCTATGGCTAACTTCACAAGGTACAGTCCATACACCTGAAAGAGAGAAACAATGTATTTCAACAAAAGAAAAATAGAATATTTTCAGCAGCATAATTTTTTTCTTTATCTCTTCATGCACTTCTAAGAACTAAGCAACTTCTAAAAACTTGCAAGCAATCATTGTCTACAAAATTTCTTTATGGAACTGCATTTCCTATGCACACTTCAACCCACACAAACACTCAATGATAGAAGAACCATTATTTGACTTTTTGACTTTCTCAAGAACTACTGATGTTGATAGGTACTTGAACATAATAATAATAATAATAATAATAATAATAATAATAATAATAATAATAATAATAATAATAATAATAATAATAATAATAATAATAATAATAATAATGATGATGATGATGATGATGATGATGATGATGATAATACATTTTATTTAACTTTTGGAAATTTGTTATAATTCCAGGGCTTCGTTAATGAAATTCTTAAGTACAATCTACTATTATTACTAAAATTAGGCAAATGAGTCAACCTTGTATATACTTTTCTCCACTTACAAGTTTTTTGATGAAGACTAGTTTCTGGGAACCTCTTCCCTATCGTCAGTTCTGTGGTTGACTGATGATGCAGACACCGGACGCAAATTAGGTAAATGAGTCAACCTTGTATATACTTTTCTCCACTTACAAGTTTTTTGATGAAGACTAGTTTCTGGGAACCTCTTCCCTATCGTCAGTTCTGTGGTTGACTGATGATGCATCCGGTGTCTACATCATCAGTCAACCACAGAACTGATGATAGGGAAGAGGTTCCCAGAAACTAGTCTTCATCAAAAAACTTGTAAGTGGAGAAAAGTATATACAAGGTTGACTCATTTGCCTAATTTTAGTAACAATGGCACTCCACTTTCTGAAATACTTCTTTTTATTCTGTACAAGCTACTATATTTACAATCATACTAGTCATAACATTATTTATGATCTTTGAAGTACTCAATACATTCTTGCAAAGTATAAAAGCACTGATCTATCAAAAACTTTTTGACACTTCCTAAACTGAACTGGGTGCGTGTCCGATATTTCATCAGTAATCAGATTGTACATTAGAATGCCATTATGCAATACTGAGGCAATTTTCTTAGTTGTACTTGCTGCCTGAAGGTATATATTTTTACTGGACCTGGTGCTGTGGTTATGAATTTTATTATTAGAGCTAAATAGATGAAGATTATTATTTATGAAACACACACTTTCTAGAAAATATAGACAGGGTAAGGTGAGTATATTATTTTGCTTAACATGTGCCCTGCAGTGTGCGGACATATTTAGATTTAGCACTTTACAAATTATTTCCTTTTGAGTTATGAACAGAGTATGAGCATCTACAGAATTGCCCCACAGAATGATGCTATATGAAAGTACTAACTGAACATAAGCGAAATACATTATTTTGATTGATCTCTGTTGTAATGTACTGAATATTTGACTTCCAATTGATGAATTGAATTGTTATTCCTAAAAATTTTACTTCAGAAGTGTACTGTATTTTTTCATTAATATAGGTGAACACTGGATCAACATTCATAGACCTCCTGTTAGAAAGAGCAAAACTCATACACTAAGATTTATTGGCATTTAGTAACAAGTTATATAGAATAAAAAGAAGTATTTCAGAAAGTGGAGTGGCACTGTTACTAAAATTAGGCAAATGAGTTAACCTTGTATACACTTTTCTCAATCTTCCAACAAACTGCAGGCTTGGCCATGGGTAACCCTCTTTTACCATTGTTAGCTAATCTCTTCATGAGTAATTTAGAAACACACATTATTAAAGCCTTTCCACAGATTTTCAAATGTTGGCATAGATATACTGACAATATGTTTGCTATAGTTCCTAGAAGACCGACTGATGATGCTATTAATTTGCTAAACCTACAGCTAAAATCTATAGTTTTCACCATGAAGTAGAACAAATGGATGGCTACCTTTTCTAGATTTGAAAATCATAAGAACACAAACAAGATTAGACTTTGGAATATACAGAACAGCAACACATGTCAATAATTACATTAAATGTAACCCATTTAACCCATTACAACATCAATATACAGTCTTCCATAGTTTGGTTCACAGAGTAATCAACATTCCGCTAACAAAAACATATGAACAGGAGTACACTCACATGCACCAGGTTGCCGAATTGAACAACTACAACACAAATTTCATCAAAAAATTGATCTGCAGACACAAAAGACACAAAAACTTAAAGGAAATTACTATGTTAAATAAGAGGGTTGCTGATGAGACGTCGAGGTAAGATGTGTTACGGTGGTTCTTACGCTCGGGAAAAACATGGGTGTGCAACTGGAGTTATATAGGGCCAGAATCAGGCGTTTTTGCTCCAAGAAATGTTTGGCGAAGAACAATATTGTAAAAAATGGAATGAGAAATGCTGCATGGACCATTTTGGTAGTCATGGCATTATTGGTGATAGTAGTAGTGGAGCTAAACCCTGGACCCGCAACGAGGATGCTGGAAGAGATACTGAAAAAAGATGGAGAAACTGAATAAAATAGAGGTGATATAGAAGAAAGACAGAATGGAGGAAATGGAGAAAAAAATTAAAGGAAAAATAGCTGAAAAGATCGCGGAGATGAACGTTTTGCTAAAACGGAAAACGCAATAGAAAGAGCAGGGTATAGAAGAAGAAAACAAAATCTGGTGGTATTAGGCATGAAAGAAAATCATGATGGCAGTACCTGGGAGCAGATAGAGGAGCTGTTCCAGGATAAGCTGGGAATTGCCTTAACTGGATGGGAGATCGTGGACACGTACTGGATTGGAAGAATGGGAAGAGGACCAAGGCCGATTGTAGTGAAATTGGCTACGACGAAGATGAAATGGAAAATACTACAGAAAACGAGTCAACTGAAAGGATCGAATATTTTTATTGAACAAGACTATACAAAAAAGGAGCAAGAATTGAAGAAAGAATTGATTGAAAGAATGAAGGAGGCCCGGGCTGACGGGAAAAAAGCATTCGTTAAAGGCTTGAAACTCTACATAGAAGGCGAAGGTTGGAGCCTTGCACTGCAGAAAATGAACAGAGAACAGGGAAGGAATGTGCAGAATCTGCAAAATCAAAACATATGGGCAGGTCAACAACACGAAGAACACGTGCTAGATAGGAATATTACAACCGAGCAGACGTCAGAAGGGGAGGAAAGGACATTAACCATCGGAGGGTAAGAGGCCAGAAATGGAGGGGAAGGACAAAAGACATACGAACGGGAAGACAGCGTAGCGCGGTCACAGAACGATAGGACAGAAGAGAGAGGAAACCTAGCGATGGATGTGGCAAGTTATTTATTTATTTTTGTAATTTATGTCCTCCAATGTTAAGTCATATCGGACGGTGAATGAATTGGGTGAATGAAATGATGCTCAGATGAGTCCAGGGTCCATGGAGCTTAGAGTTGCCCGACATTCATCTTGAAGGCTAAGGGAAAACCCCAGAAAAAACCTTATCCAGGTAACTCACCTGAGATTCGAACTCGGGACCTCTTGAACGTGAGGCAGACATGCTACCATCTACGCTACCAAGGCGGGCGATGTGACAAGTGTGCGCGTTGTGGAACAAAGTGAATCGTTAAAGTTGTCGAGTGTGAGTGAGTTAAATGAAATGGTGGAAAGAGGGGAGTTGGTGGTAGTGGGGAGAGTGGATCACAGTAGTGTTCAACCAAGAAGTGGAGGGAGAGAGACGGTGACAACGCGAGTAACACAGCAACAGAAATTAGTGGCTAAAGAAGGCAAACTTTCCTTCCTTTCACGAAATAAATAGCAAAAATGTTAAAGCTGATGTTCTGGAATGCTGAGGGTTCGAAAACTAAGATGATTAATGGAGAGTTGCAGAATATAACAGCTGGGCAAGACATAGTTGGAATTGCAGAAACGTGGCTAGGAAATAATGAGTTAATACACTTAAGAGGTTTTAGTTATATAGGCACTGGGGCCACTAAAAGGAAAGAGAGAGCATCAGGAGGAGTTGGAGTATTCGTTAGGTCAGAGTTACTCAATAGTAAGAGAATAGTCAGTGGTAAAGGATGATAGGAATGTAACCTGGTTAATAATCAAGAAAAGGCCCAGTAATAGAACATAGTCTAGGAATAGGAATAGTTTATAACCCTCCCACAACATCAAGCTTTTTTGACAATAGAACATTTAATAAACTAGAGGATGATATGGAGGAGCCAAGGCACAAATTTCAGGGCATAGTGTTTTTGTTAATGGGGGATTTCAATGCTAGAATAAGCGAAGAGAAAATTAAATTAATAAGGCATGATGGTGAAATAGGTAGAGAGAAAGCACATGAATGGGTAAGGAGTAGCAAGGACAAGGTACTCAACAAAGAGGGGGTAAAAATGGCTCCATTTCTGTGAATTAAATAATTTGTTTATATGTAATGGGGCAGTAAAAGGGGATAAGGATAGCGAATATACATTTGCAAATAACAACGGTCAAAGTGTGGTTGACTAAATCTTGTGTAGTGAGGAGCTCATTGAAAGAATTAATAATTTCAAAATAACAAACGAAATACTGAGTAGAGGCCACTTCCCCTTAAGGATAGAAATAGGATTGATAGAAGAAGAAAGCAAGAGAAAGGAGGAGGGTGAGCTTATAGTAGTGAGTACATTTAGATGGAGGGAAGAAATGAAGGAGGAATTCCTAACTGAAATAAACTCAGAAATATAAAAAATAATAAGAATAGGCATAGAGGTTGCACTGAACGAGAACAATATAGAAAGAGGCTTAGAACTAATGAAACTAATAGTTACAAGGGCAGGGATAGAAATGAAAGTAAAAGGGAAAATGAAACGAATAAGTAATGGCTGGTTTGATGAGGACTGCGGTAGAGCAAGAAGGGAAGTGTTAAAAAACCTGGCTTGTTGGAGAAGAATGGGGGAGGGTAGAGATAGGATGATTATGGTAATAAGTAGAGAAGCATACAAGAAATTATTAGAACAAAAAAAGAACGAGTGGCAGGATAGTATTCGAAAGAAAATGAAGGATGCCATACAACAAAAAGATAATAATAAAAAAAATGGGATATGGTGAGTGAAATGAATAAACAGAAGGGGGTGAAAAATGAGATAACATCACAGGAATGGCTGAAGTACTTTAGAGACCTAGTTGCAGAAAGGGAGCGGATAAATAGAGATAATATACAGTTGGGCAACCTGAGGATAGACGATGAGATATTAGACAGAGAAATTACTCAAACTGAAGTTTTGCAACAAATAAGAAGCTTAAAGGGCGGTAAAGCAGTGGGAATGGA
The DNA here is from genome assembly GCA_030765055.1 of Mantis religiosa. Classification (NCBI taxonomy): domain Eukaryota; kingdom Metazoa; phylum Arthropoda; class Insecta; order Mantodea; family Mantidae; genus Mantis; species Mantis religiosa. The sequence goes on from CM060950.1 coordinate 189,183,399, forward strand.
TGGAATTTCAGGGGAGTTTTGGAAGAGGTATGGGGAAACACCAAGTGGATTAAAGAATATAACTAATTTATTTAATAAGATGAAAGATGGTAGGAAATTACCTGACTGCTGGAAAACAAGTGTGATTGTACCAATATTTAAAGGAAAGGGGAATGGGAATAGACCAGAGAATTACAGGGGGATAAGCTTACTATCTATAATTGGGAAAATGTATATGGGTATACTAGTGGACAGACTAATCGATTGGGCAGAAAGAGAAAATAAAATATCAGAATTTCAAGCTGGATTTAGGAGAAAAAGACAAACTATAGATAATATATTTATAATCAAGACATTAATTGATAAATACTTGAGCAGGAGAAGGGGCAGATTGTATATGTTTTTTGTGGAATTTGAGAAAGTGTTCGATACGATAAACAGGGAGGCTTTAAAATGGAAAGCGAGAAGTTTATGAACAAAATTGATAAAATTTATAGTGGGGTGAAATTCAGAATAAGATGTGGGTTGAATGTATTATCGGAAGAAGCCGAACAGAAGTTAGGCTTAAGACAGGGGTGCAATTTATTTATAGACGACATAATAGAAAGGGTTAAGGAAAGCAATGCCCATTGCCCAATAATAATGAACAAAGAGATCCCTGGTTTATTGTATGCGGATGATTTAATGGTAGGAGCAATTTCCGTAATAGGTCTACAAAAATCAATTGAGGCAATTCATAGGTTTTGCGCTGACTGGGGACTAAGAATAAACAGCAAAAAATAAAAAATAATGGTATTTAAAAGAGGATCGATACTGTCGCGAACCCATATCTACGATTGCGCAGCTTGTTTACACAAAAGGAACTGATAGGCGGGCAGTGTGAAAACCAAGAGCCAGCACACAAAGATAACATGCAGATAAAGGTCTGCCAAAACAAACAAACTGAGATAAATGGAAATTTCTAGTTACTTCTTGACAGATACGGTTTCAGTGATTGACAGAAAAGTTTTTTTTCTTTATTGTGTCGGAAATATCTCAAACTTAGGAATGAGGTATTTAAGTTACTGCCGACTCGCCAAGAGTTAGTTGAAAACAGAGTGAGTAAGCAGAGAACAGCTGAGAGTATTGTAAAGACAGTTGTGTAACAAGAGTGCTGTTGTAACGAGAGCTAATGTAATCAGCTGTCACTGTTTGTTATTGTCATTGACCTTGGTGTTATATATGTGATGAAAGTTACGTGAGAATGAACAGTGTATTGCTACAGACTTTTAATTCTACGAACCCACAAAGTCACAATAGAGTCGACATGAAAAATTCAATGCCACAGCCGAGATTTGAACCACAGATCTACTGATTTCTGTCCAGTCGCTCTTACCCATGGGCTACCATGGCCAATATGCCGTTATTTCATGTCGACTATCAATCCAATACCTTAGCCTGTATAAGGGTAGTGCGAAGAAATGATTAATATCCATTAACTTAAATAATAAGAGTTAAATGATGAAGCCTGGGACTCAAGTAGTTACAACAGTAAGTTGCTACAAACGGTGTATCTCGGATGCGAAAGCCCCTAGTGGTTTAACCAGGAAATATGAGTCAATTGGAGAATTTAATGTCATGATGGCAAATTGACCATGGTAGCTCAATGGGGAAGAGCTACTGGACGGAAACCAGTAGAGTCGTGGTTCAAATCCCGGCCGTTGCATTGAATTTTTCATATCGACTATCAATCCAATACTTTAGCGTGTATACGGCTAGTATGAAGAAATTATTAATTTCCATCGATTAACTTAAATGATAAGAGTTAAATGATGAAGCCTGGGACTCAAGTACTTGCAATAGTAAGTTGCCACAAATGGTATCTCGGATGCGAGAGCCCCTAGTGGTTTACCCGGGAAATATGAGTCAATTGGAGAATTTAATGTCATGACGGCAAATTGGTCATGGCAGCTCAATGGGTAAGAGCAACCAGTAGATCCGTGGTTCAAACCCAGCAATGGCATTGAATTTTTCTATCAAAACAGTAGAAGAATATTTGGCAATGACAGAAATATGTATCCATCAAAATTATTTGGTCTTCGGATGAAAGTATTACAAACAGATTTCAGGACAGAAGCCCACCATAACCATTTTTAGGCAATTTATACATGAGCTTTTTTGAGACACATATATCTAAAGCCTTTCCTCATATTTTTAAAACATGGTACAGATATGTAGGTGACATATTTGCAACAGTACACTACAAACAGATCGATGATTTTAGTTAATTGATGGAAATTAATAATTTCTTCAAACTAGCCATATATGGGCTCAGGTTTTTGATAGATAGAGTCAACATGAAAAATTCAATGCCATGGCCGGGATTTGAACCACAGATCTCCTGATTTCCGTCCAGTCGCTCTAACCCATTGAGCTACCATGGTCAACGTGCCGTCCTGACATTAAATTCTCCATTTGACTCATATATTTCCTCGGTAGACCAATAGGGGGAAGAGAAGGAAGAGTTCTATGAAAACCTAGAAAATACATATAACTTAGTAGAAGCTTATGACACATTGGTGGTAATGGGAGATTTTAATGCACAAGTGGGAAAAGAAGACCATTTAAATGGAGTGGCAAGGAAACATACATTACATTAAATAAGTAATGAAAAGGGTAGTTTACTTGGACAATTTGCAGTTAGAAATAATATGATTATTAACAGCACCTGCTTCCCTCATAAGGATATACATAAAGGTACATGGAAAATGCCAGGTTCAAATATAGTAAATCAAATTGATCATGTGTTAATCAGAGCAAGACACTCATCAATTATAGACGTAAGAAGTTACAGAGGTCCAAATTGTGATTCGGATCACTTTTTGGTTAAAGTGAGAATGAGAATAAGAATAAAGAAAATGGATAGAGTTCAAGAAAACACACAGATATGATGGGATAGGGAAAAACTAGAAGATAAAAAGGAAATAAAAATGTTTCAAAAGCTAATTAACAGCAAATTAAATGAAAAAGGAACAAAAGAAGGTATAGAACCATGGGAGATAATTAAAGACACAGTAAAAGAAGTAGCAAAAATTAGTATAGGTGAAAAGAAAATGCGAAGAAATATAGAATGGTATGATAGAGAGTGTGAGCAAGCAATAGAAATAAAGAATATGGCTAGGAAAAAAAATGCTTCAGAAAGAAACTAGAAGTAACTATGAAGAATATTGCCAAAGAAGAAGAGATGCTAATAAAATATATAAGAAGGAGAAACGAGAATATTGGAAAATGCGAATCCAAGAAATAGAAATACTGCACCAGCAGAGTGAGATAAGGAAATTCTATACAGCATTAAAACAAATGAAACAAGGGAAACTGTATAGAATAAGAGAATGTTTAAGTAAAGAAGGTAATATTCTTGGAAAAGATAAGGATATATTGCAAAGATGGGCCGAATATTACAAAGAATTGTTAAATAGGGAACAAATAATAAATAATCTGGAACAAGGAGGGAATGGAAATGAAAGAATAGAAGAAGAGGAAGAAGAAGAAAAGCCGGATATTTGGGATGTTAGAATAGCAATACAGAACTTGAAGAATAACAAAGCACCAGGAGAAGATGACATAATTGCTGAGCTAATTAAATATGGTGGAAATGGAATTATCAAAGCAATACATGAGTTAATAATAGAAATATGGAAGAAAGAACAGATGCCTGAAAGTTGGAAGACAGGCGTAATATGCCCAATATACAAAAAGGGTAATAAATATCAATGTCATAATTATAGGGGAATTACATTACTCAATGTAGTATATAAAATATTTTCAAGTATTTTAAATGATAAAGCTAAAACGCATATGCAAAGTGTATTAGGTGAGTACCAATGTGGATTTAGAAGAGACAAGAGCACAATAGACCAGATATTTGTAATAAGACAAATAATGGAAAAATTCTACGAGCATGGTATAGACTTACACTCCCTGATTGACTTCAAGCATGCATTTGATTCAATTGATAGAGGAGTCCTCTATAAAACTATGCAATGTTTTAAAATGAAACCAAAAATAATAAGGCTAATAAAAATGACAATGGAAAATACAAAAGCCAAAGTAAAAGTAATGAATAAAATGAGTCCAGATTTAAATTATAATGCAGGAGTAAGACAAGGTGATAGACTGTCTGCAGCTCTATTCAACCTAGCCCTGCACAGAGCAATAGAAAAAAATTGATTCTAAAGGTACAATATTGCCGCCAGGTCATTGTTGATTGGAAGCAGCGCGGGTAACAAGATCAAAGAGACGGCAGTGCAGTGTAGAGACAAAAGCTTGCCGAAATGGTGGGCGGGAGCAGACAGATTTCGCAAGAATTTGCCTTTGTTCTAGCTGGTCTCGATTGTTTGAGAAATTTCTGGAATGTTAGAAACACTATAAAAAGGCAGCCTGGCTGCCAAAGAGAGTCAGTCAGTCGGCAATTGAATGCGTGCGGGTAAGCGGCTGTGTTTGTTGAGCTTGTATGTTGTATTGTGTATGTGTACGAAGCGTATTTCTACGGAAATAAAGTACAATTTTTTGCGTTTGTAACTTGGAATTTTAATTTCACGAACCCAAAAAGTCACAATTGGTGTCAGGAGTGTGACAACATGGAGGCTGCATTGGAAAAGATTTTGGAGATGACAGAAATGAAAGCAGCAAATGACAACTTCGCTGTGAAAACAGAAGCGGCGAATAACATTCTAGTCACGGAAATGAAGGAAATGAAGACGGCAAGCAACAACCTGGCCGCAGAACTGAAGGAAATTAAGACCATTTTGGCCAAGGAAATTAAAGCGCCAACGAGGTCCTCGCCGCAAAATTTGAAGAGAGTTGGCCGACGTAAAGGAGGACGTCACGGAGCTTGGTGAGCGCATCGAAAACCTGGCAAGTCGCGTTAACGACCTGGAAGGAAAGGCCGACAGCAGCGTCAAGTCCCTGAACACCATGGTGGAGGACGTCGTCGGCAGGAGGTTGAAGGATTTGAAGGCCGACGCACCCGGACGCGACACAAAATCGGCGCGCATCAAATCTCCGAAATATGACGGCGCGTCAACGTTTGATGTCTTCCGCCGCCAATTCGACGCAGTGGCCAAGCACAACAAATGGTCACCAGAGGAGGAGGCCACACAGTTAATAGCCAGCCTCCAGGGACGGGCCGCGGAAGTCCTGAACGCGGTACAGACAACGGCGGCGCCCAAGGACATCTGGGAGGCCCTGTAGAATCGTTTTGGAAACCACCGCTTTGCCGCAGCGTACCGCAGTCAGCTAAAGGCAAGGTCAAAGCAGCCAGGGGAGACCCTGCAGGAGTTCGCCCTGGCAGTTGAACAACTGGCTGGCAAGCCCTAGTCGACCTCCCACCAGAGTTCGTATCCCGTGAAGCTGCCTACACATTCGTTGACGGGGTACGAGACACGGAGATTCGTCAGCGCCTAATGCTCGGCGATTATAAAACCATCCATGAGGCGCTAACGGCAGCATTAAGGATGGAGGCGGCCAAGGCAACAGCTGTTGAGAACGAGGAGTGACCACTACACCGGAGACAGGAGACCAGCCGAGGGACGCCGGCGAAGACCTAGTGGCCTGTGTTGGGGGTGTGGACAGCCCGGACACCTGGAGAGAGACTGCCGACACCAGGAAGGGCAGCCGGAAGAACGAGTAAGGCCCGGCGTGGCGAGGAGCACGTCGGCGCCGTCCACGCCATCTCCTCGAGTGACACTGCGCGCCGTCAGCCGGCGGATGGATGACAGCCTCATCGCGGACGGTTGGGTAAGAGGAAAGCCGTGCCGCGTGCTAGTGGACACCGGGGCGGTCGTGACCATCATCAGACCTGACGTGGCCAATGGTTTGCCGACGAGGAGGCCGAGCCGACCATACCAGCTTGTCACGGCATGGGGTGACACCTTGCCTGTGGAGAAGGAGGCCCTGCTGAAGTTGACCTTGGGTAGGAGTGCCGTACGTCTGTGGGTGTTCGTCGCGAAGGTGGCTGAGGAGGTGATTCTGGGACTGGATGCCCTCAGGAGTCACGAGGCGACGGTCGACGTCGGCAGGAAGGTCCTGCGGCTCAACGGAGAAGAGGTTATACTCCGTCAACCCGAAGAGCGCCTTGGAATCTGCAGGGTCATATTGAACGAAGACGTGGTTGTCCCCGCGAGGAGCGAGGTGATGGTGACTGCGCGACTGGAAGGCCAGAGAACCAGGAACATGATGCTGGACCAGAAGACGCCTGTACGCGGACTGTGTGTAGCCAGGGCATTGCTGCCGTGCCGAGAGGAGGTGCCAGTGAGACTGCTAAATCCAACGGACACCGATCACGACGTCCAGGCCGGGACGGAGTTGGGAACGTGCGAACCCGTGGTAAGCGTAACAGCAATCGACAAGACGCAGGAGCCGGTGCTGACGCAACACCTGGGGCCCCGGCTAGAAGACCTACTGGAGAGGGCGGCCGACCACCTGACCGCAGAGCAGCTGGAGAAAGTTCGACAACTGCTGATACGATACCAGCGCGTCTTCAGCAAAGGTGATAGTGACTACGGCCGCACAGACAAAGTACTTCACCGCATCGACATCGGGGACGCCCGACCTATTCGGCAACCACCTAAACGTGTACCGCTGGCGAAGCAAGGGGCGGTACGAGACATGCTGGAGGACATGAGATCATCGTCGGTAAGACTTTTGAAGACCATCTCGAGAATCTGAGTAAGGTGCTACAGAGATTGCAGGCGACCAACTTGAAGCTGAACGCGAAGAGGTGCCAGCTCTTCAGCAAGGAAGTGAACTACTTGGGCCACGTAGTCTCAGCAACCGGAGTGGCCACAGACCCGGAGAAGACACAGGCTGTGAGAGATTGGCCTCACCCAACGGATAAGAAAGCGTTGCGCAGGTTCCTGGGGCTGTGCAGTTATTACCGACGCTTCATAAAGGGATTCTCTAACATCGCCAAACCCCTCACCCGCCTGACAGAGGAACACCGGCCTTATGTTTGGACGGAGGGCGCCGAAGACGCTTTCCAGCACCCGAAGAAGACCCTGAGCATTGCTCCAATTTTGCGTTTCCCAAAACCGGGTGGCGCCTCCATTGTGGACACCGACGCCAGCGACCATTGCATTGGAGGTGTCCTATCGCAGATCCAGGACGGCCATGAGCGGGTGATAGCCTACTACAGCAAGAAGCTATCCAAGGCAGAGAAGAACTACTGCGTCCCCCGAGAGTTACTGGCGGTAGTAAAGACCTTGGAGCACTTCCACAAGTACCTGTACGGTCAGCCATTCCACCTGAGAACTGACCATTCCGCCCTAACCTGGCTATTAAGCTTTAGGAACCTGGAAGGCCAGACAGCACGTTGGGTCCAGAGGCTGCAGGAGTACGACTTCACCTCGGAACATCGCAGAGGGAAGAGCCACGGTAACGCTGACGCCATGTCCCGAAGACCCTGTCCAGAAGAGTGCGGCCAGTGCAGAAGAGTGGAAGAGAAGGAGCGTGCCGCAGCAGTCCGGGTAGTCACGGCAGTGCCTGCGGACGGCTGGGATAGCGCAGGCCTGAGGGAGCAGCTGGCGGACGCAGACTTGGGGCCACTCTTGAGGGAAGTGGAGGCAGGGACAAGACCAACCTGGGAGGATATCGCAACAGGGAGCGCCACCTACAAGTCGTACTGGGCCCAATGGGACTCGAAGATCAGAGAGGGCGTGCTGTTCCAGGTATGGGAATCAACCGATGGGAAGACGCAGAGAGTACTTCCCCGAAGTAAGGTCCCAGAAGTCTTGGAGGAAGTGCACGCGGGTACTTCAGGAGGACACCTGGGAGCGAACCGAACGATTGACAAACTACGGCAGCGCTACTACTGGCTGAGGCTCCGAGCAGACGCTGAGAGATGGTACCATCAGTGTCACGTGTGCGCGGCGAGTCGCGGCCCCCAGACTAGGAGCCGGGGTCGCATGCAGCAGTACAACGTCGGAGCGCCATTCGAACGGATCGCCGATGACATTGCTGGACCGTTCCCAATATCCGACCGAGGAAACAAGTACCTGATAGTGGTCGTGGACTACTTCACTAAGTGGCCGGAGGTGTATTCCATCCCGAACCAAGAGGCAAGGACAATCACAGACTGCCTCGTGGAGCAAGTGTTCTGTCGATTTGGGGTACCGTTAGAGCGGCACAGTGACCAAGGCACCAATTTTGAGTCCAACCTGATGAAGGAGGCACTAGAGAAACTTGGGGGTCGCATGCAGCAGTACAACGTCGGAGCGCCATTCGAACGGATCGCCGATGACATTGCTGGACCGTTCCCAATATCCGACCGAGGAAACAAGTACCTGATAGTGGTCGTGGACTACTTCACTAAGTGGCCGGAGGTGTATTCCATCCCGAACCAAGAGGCAAGGACAATCACAGACTGCCTCGTGGAGCAAGTGTTCTGTCGATTTGGGGTACCGTTAGAGCGGCACAGTGACCAAGGCACCAATTTTGAGTCCAACCTGATGAAGGAGGCACTAGAGAAACTTGGGGTTAACAAGACCCGCACAACACCTCTACATCCCCAGTCGGATGGCATGGTTGAAAGGTACATCAAGACCTTAGAGGAACACTTGAGGAAGGTCGTGGCCAGCCATCAGCGAGACTGGGACGTCAAGGTGCCACTGTTCTTGCTGGCCTACCGCTCGTCAACACACGACACCACGGGGATGACTCCAGCCAGCTTAATGTTCAGCCGAGAGTTATGCCTCCCTTATGATCTGGCTTTTAGAAGCCCCCCGGATGCAAAACAGCCAGCAACCGAGTATGTGGAGAACCTGGTGGACCATCTCCACGACATGCATGAGATGGCTCGTCAAAACATCCAGAAGGCGAGTGACCGCATGAAGACCCGATACGACAGCAAGCCAACAGCCAAGGGTTCCAGCAGGGTGACCTAGTCTGGTTGTACCGCCCTACCCGGACCAAGGGACGATTCCCGAAGCTCCAGCAACCATGGCAAGGACCGTACCGGGTGAAGAGGATTAGCGACGTGGTCTACCGCATCTAGAAGGTGCCCCGAGAGAAGATGTTGGTGGTACACCTGGATCGTCTGGCCCGTTACGATAGTGCTGTTCGGGACGACCAGCCTTGAGGAGGGAGCAGTGTCGCCAGGTCATTGTTGATTGGAGGCAGCGCGGGTAACAAGATCAAAGAGTCGGCAGTGCAGTGTGGAGACAAAAGCTTGCCGAAATGGTGGGCGGGAGCAGACGAATTTCGCAAGAGTTTGGCTTTGTTCTAGCCGGTCTCGATCGTTTGAGAAATTTCTGGAATGTTAGAAAAACTATAAAAAGGCAGCCTGCCTGCCAAAGAGAGTAAGTCAGTCGGTAATTGAACGCGTGCGGGTAAGCGGCTGTGTTTGTTGAGCTTGTATGTTGTATTGTGTATGTGTACGAAGCGTATTTCTACAGAAATAAAGTACACTTTTTTGTGTTTGTAACTTGCACTTTTGATTTCATGAAACCACAAAGTCACAATAGTCTTTAAGTCATTCAAATACGTGCATATGCAGATGACGTAGTGATCGTGACAAGAGACAAAAAAACGTTAGTTGAAGTTTATGAAGAATTAGAAAGAAGGTCTACAGAAATAGGATTAAAAGTAAACGAGAAAAAAACTAAATACATGAAAATGACAGCAGATAAAAGCAAAAGAATAATTTCAAATCTAGTAGTTAGATTATAATGTAAAATGACGTATCCTCTCTATGAAATATAGGGGATAAATAAATTGAAATTGAAAAAAAATTAGAGACAAAACATTTGAAGGGGTATCAAAACTTAGATATTTAGGAGCACTTGCAAACAATGATGATAATTTAAACGAGTGCATAAAAGAAAGAATCCAAAGTGGAAACACAGCCTATTATGCAAATTTATCACTATTAAAAAAATAGATTTATTAGTAGAGGGACAAAATACAAGATTTATAAAACCCTGATAAGACCAATAGTAACATACGCTGCTGAAACTTGGACCCTAAACAATGCAGATGAAGAAATACTTCGAAGATTTGAAAGGAAAATATTAAGACGAATTTTTGGACCTATAAAAGATAAAGACCAATGGAGAATAAGATATAATCATGAAATAGAAGAATTAATAAATACGCAAGATATTGTGAAATTTATAAAAGCACAAAGGATAAGATGGCTAGGACATATAGAGAGAATGACGGAAGATATAATGCCAAAAAAAATATTGAAAGGAAGATTGTATAATAGAAGAATAAAAGACCGAGAGAAAGGTGGTTAGATGATGTAATGGAAGACCAAAGAACGATTGGAATCAGAGGCTGGAAAAGTAAAGTGGAAGATAGAGATATGTGGAGGAGGATCGTGCAGGAGGCCAAAGCCCACCAAGGGCTGTAGAGCCAGTAGCGAGAGAGAGACAGAGACCAATAGGGGCTCACGCATCCAAGATATACCGTTTGTGGCGACTTACTGTCGTAAGTATTTGAGCCCCAGGCTTCATCATTTAACTCTTTATTATTTTAGTTAGTTGATGAAAATGAATCATTTCTTCACACTAGCCATGAACCAGGAGATCCATGGTTCAAATCCCGGCCATGGCATTGAATTTTTCATGTTGACTATCTATCAAAAACCTTAGCTCACATACGGCTAGTGTGAAGAAATTATTAATTTGCATCAATTAACTAAAATAATAAGAGTTAAATGATGAAACCTGGGACTCAAGTACTTAATTAAGATAGTAAGTCGCCACAAACGGTGTATCTCGAATGCGAGAGCCGCTAGTGGTCTACCGGGGAAATATATGAGTCAAATGGAGAATTTAATGTCAGGACGGCACATTGGCCATGGTAGCCCAATGGGTTAGAGTGACTGGATGGAAACCAGGAGATCCGTGGTTCAAATCCTGGCCATGGCATTGAATTTTTCATGTTGACCCTATCTAGATGGATGATGTTTTGAAATTACGCAACCTTCCACAACCCAGCATACAATTCACAGTAGAAACTGAAGAGGACTGTGCTCTACCTTTCTTGGACCTTAAAATCTGAAGAAACAATGAAAAACTGGAATTTGGTATACATAGAAAAGCAACACAAACACAATTACATCAAAGCAAAAAGTTTCAAACCAATACCACACAAACATGCCACCATCAGCAGTCTCACAAACAGATTAGTTAACCTACCGCTCAGCCAGCAAGAATATAAAAAAAATACCATAATATTTTAAAACCTGCAATTAAAAAATGGACATTGAGAAAGTCTTGTAGACAAAAAACTATAATCATTCAAACTTCAAAAAAATGAAAACAGATCACAGCTCTTTCACCAATGAAAGAAGAAATTTGATTTGATAACTTTACATACCACCCCTGGGGCACAAAAAAGTTCCAAAAAATATTCGAGGAATATAACGTAGCACTGGCATCAAAAAACAATTACAACTTTAAAATCCTACTTAACAGCAACAATATAGATAAGATAAAACCAGAAGAAAAATCAGGCATTTACAAGATAAAGTGTAAAGACTGTGAAAAAATGTACATAGGGAGGACAAAAAGAATCATAGGCACTACGAAGAAAGAACATTTCAGGCACTTAAGATACAAAAATATTTATATACATACAAAAACATAGGGAGCTCATCATCTGGGAGAAAATATACATAGAAAAGCACAAAAACCAACTAATGAACTTCAAAATCCCGCCAGAAGAAAACCCCACATTTAAGTTCATCACAAAATCAACAGATGGCAGCAGCAACTCCAAAACTACCCACACCACTGGATTAAACTTAAGTCACAATAGAAATGAAGATGCAAATGATATTTTGCGAAACATGTCCTCAATATAGGTACGTAAGGGAAGCTGAGGTGTAAAAAATACATCTATAATTTAATATATGTTTCGCTTCACTGTGATGTTCCAATACATTAAAATTTCAATAAAGTAGATAATATATTCATAATAAAGACGATTATTGATAAATAACTCAGTAGGAAAAGAGGAAGGGTTTATATGTGTTTTGCAGACTTTGAAAAAGCATTTGATACTATAGAGATGCACTAATATACAAATTGAGAGTACAAGGAGTAAGTGATGAATTTATAAAGAAATAACTAAGATATATAGAGGAATTTAATTTTGTGTAAGATGTGAAAGGAATAAAATCACAGAGATGACAGAAAAGAAGTTAGATTTAAGACAAGGCTGTAGATTAAGTTCCAATTTATTTTATTTGTTTATAGATGATATAGTGGATAGAGTGAAATGAAGAAATCAACACTGTCCGATAATAGGAAATGAAGAGATAACAGGTTTGTTATATCATAGCCTGCTCACATCCCTTAAAGCCTCAGCACTGAGTCGGATTCCTACGCATTTAAGCGACTGAGCGGTGTTTGCCTTTTCTGCCGCTTGGAGCTCTCAAAGCTGACCCCTAAGTGGCCTTGCCGACATTTAATTTTGTGGTGACAGTTGAACAAATTCTATGGTCTCAATTAGTATTGAAAGTGAATTTTACATGAAGTGCTGTTGACACCAATCTAAAGTAAGCGAACAAGAAAACTGGGCATAAATAAGAGACAATAAGAAGACTGGGTATAAATAACAGATAATATAAGTAATCATAAGTATGAGCACAACATGTCATTGTTTATTATTATTATTATTATTATTACTTTTACCGTTGTGCCGTAAATGATGGCAGTTCATTATCTTAGAAGGTAGATTTTCCTTGACAGCTTTATAGTACAAAAATTTACAATAGACAGCACTATATTTCAAAGCTCTCTGTTTTTCCAAAGTCTAGGTCTCCGAACCATACATAGCAGTGCTCCAAATGTAAGAATTACGTATTATATTATTATTATTTTTATCATCATGATCATCATCATCATTATTATAACAGCAGTAGTAGCAATTATGAGCCCAATACTTCATATTTCAGATGGTGTATTGTTGCATACCTTTCTGTAAAAGTAAGAAAGGAAAATCAAAAGGGATCAGTTTCCATGAATTTCCAGTAGAAGAACTGCGTAAACAATGGCTAAAAGCTATATCGCGCTCTAATTTCGTGGTAAATGATAAATCTAATTCAACAGTCGTGTGCAGTTTGCATTTTACTGAGGACGACTATAAGCCAGGTTGTAAAATTAAACCGCTGAAAACAGGAAGTATTCCAAGCATTTTTTCGAACTACCCAGATTATAAATTAGTGAAACAAGCAACACCAAGGCGACAAATTTAAAAAAATACGCTTACACACAGAAAGCAGAAAACGGAGGCGCAGTTCTAGCAGAGAAAGTGTTAACAGTGCTGCTGATATTAATGCGCTGGATCATGTCACAGATGCACGTACTTATTACTGCGCTGCAATTCAGATTGAGGAAGACATAATTTCCAAATTAAAGAGAGTGGAAAAGGAGAATAACACCTTGATGTAAATTATGGGTAGCAAATATAAGGCACAAAGAATTTGTAAACAAGCTGCAAGCAAATGAAGAAAGATTACTTTATTATGAAACCAATAATTTTCATAAATCAATTCAATTATTGATAAAAGACACCACTGTACACTGCAACACAGCTTCCAGACACAATAACCGTAATACTGGGCGAATTGAATAACATTAAAGGTAATGTGAATTTCCATCTTATAAGACCTACTAACGTATACTGTTAAACTGCTTTTAACTGTTTACTTACTTAGTTTCTTTTTTTGTTTTGTTTTTTTCTTTTCTTCCTAGACAGCCTCGTTTCATGCAACAGTCCACTTATCACTGGTTTTATGGTAAAAAAAATAGCGGCCGAATTCTCTTGTGCCATCTGTCTTACTAAAGTGTCTACCGCCAAGTGTACAGCATCCCTTGTAAATCTAATATTCAAAAGGGACGAAAACTCCATGTTATATTACCCATCTCCAGAGTTTGTTTCTCTTTTGGCAGTTATAGAGAAATTTATAACAACTGCTGTACCTAAGCTACCTAAAGTATGTGTGAGAAAAAGCCTAGAGGAAGACATAATGCCAGCAATGCAACATTGTTATCTCTTATCTGAAAGCATTCAGAACTACTAAATGAACTGATATGCAAACATTATATTCCTGTGATATTAAGGTAGCATTGCTTCTGTGACAACGGAAGTGTTTGAAAAACGTAAATTCCTAAACTGTAAACCACTGCTTCGGAAAGTTCTGCATTTGTAATGTCAACACATTGCAGCTGTAAGCTGGAACAGGGTTGCAAAGGGGTCATCAGCCAGCGCCATACGGTGGGTAGTAGAGAAATCTGTAACTTTTAGTCATAACACTCTAGCTGGAGAGTGCCGAGCCTTAAAGGAATGTGAGCGGGCTATGATTATATGCAGATGATCTGACGGTAGGAGCAATAACATTAGTAGTATTACAAAGAGCAATAAATGAAATTCAAAAGTTTTGTGATGAGTGGGAAATTAAATACAAAAAAGTCAAAAGTGATGGTCTTTAAAAGAGGAACGAAATAGAAGAAAGAGGAACTATGGTTTTTAGAGGGTCAAAAATTAGAAGTTGCGAAAGAATTTGAGTACTTTGGGGTTAGGATGAATAATAATGGAGAATGGGAAGCGCATGGCAGGAAGGTGATAGCCAAACCAAAGGCAGCAATATCAGGAATAAGGATATGCAAAGCGAAACTTGATATGTCAAGTAAATGGTTAGAAAGCATGTATAAAATATTGGTAGAATCAAGGATGTTGTATGTTGCAAAAATATGGGGGATGTCAAAAGTAACTAATAAAATAGACCATTATATAATTTGCTTAAGAGATGTTGGGATTGCGTATATCAGCTCCAGGAGAAGTAGCCTTAGCAGAATTAGGAAAAACCAAAAGAAAAGGTATAATAATTGAAAGTCTTATAATGTTGATATCAAGGCTTGATAAAAGATTATGAAATCCTACAGGTATGTATAAATCAACAAAAGAAAATGGGAAGTGGAAAAAGTTGGTCATCAGAGGCAGAAAAAACTGTAGAAGAAATAGGAATGGGGCATTTATGGAGACCAGAAAATAGGAATGTAGAAGGCTTTTGGAAAATAGCCAGAACAAGAATGGAGGACATAGAAAGACAAGAAAGTGGGGAGGGTTAGAAAACAGAAAATCATTAAAGTTTTATAGGTTAATAAAGAGCGAATGGGGAAGAGAAAGATATGTAGAACCAATGCAACAAACAGGAGAGGGAAGGAATGGCTTGAATTAGAACAGAATCAATGTTCTTAAGAGCACTAAGTAATAGCAAGGTAGAAATATGTTAATTATATTGTCGCGAGCCCATTGTTGATTGAGGTGGCGCCGCGAGGCATTCGAAGGGACGGGCAATGTAGTGTGTAGATAAAATCTCGCTGAAACGGTGGGGGAAGGAGACGGATTTCTCCAGAGTTCCAGTTCTTTGTTCTAGCCTTCTTGATTGTTGGAGAACATTCCGGAATGTGAGTAATATATAAAAAAGGGAGCCCGCACGCCAAAGTGAGTCAGTCGTTAATTGAACTCGTGTGCGTGAACAGCTGTGTTATGGTCGTTGACCTTGCAAGTTGTACTGTGTATGTGACGTAATTCTGGACTGCTGTGTACGAAGTGTGTTTCTACGGAAATAAAGTGCCTTTTTTGGTATTTGTAAACTGGACTTTTAATTCCGCGAACCCACAAAGTGATAATTGGTGTCAGGAGTGAGACATTACGAAGATGGAGGCTGCATTGGCACAGATTCTGGCAAAGATAACCGAATTAACAACGAAGACGGAGGCGGCAAATAACAACTTGGGCGCGACGATGACCGCAAAGATGGAAACGGCTAATAGCAAATTGGCCGCGACGATGACCTCGAATATGGCCGAATTGACCACGGAAACGAGAGCAGCGAACGACAGCCTGGCCACGGAAATGAAGGCCGAACTATCTGAAATGAAGGCTGCGAATGAGGCCCTCGCCGCCAAATTTGAGGAGCAGTTGGCCGGCGTAAAGGAGGACGTCACGGAGTTGGGCGAGCGCGTCGAAGACCTGGCAAGCCGCGTTAACAACGTAGAGGGAAAAGCCCACACCAACACTAAGTCCCTTAACGCCATGGTGGAGGACATCGTCGGCAGAAGGATGAAGGACTTGAAGGCCGACGCGCCGGAACGCGACACATCTGCGCGCGTCAAACCGCCGAAGTACGACGGCACGTCTACATTCGAAGTCTTCCGCCGCCAGTTCGACACGGTGGCCAAGCACAACAAGTGGTCACCAGAGGAGGCCACACAGCTAATAGCCAGCCTCCCGGGACGGGTCGCAGAAGTCCTGAACGCGGTGCAGACAGCGGCGGCGCCCGAGACATGGGAGGCCCTGGAGAACCGCTTCGGGAACCACCGCTTGGCCGCAGCCTACCGCAGCCAACTGAAGTCAAGAACGCAGCAGCCAGGGGAGACGCTGCAGGAGTTCGCCCTGGCTATTGAACAGCTGGCCAGCAAAGCTTTGGACGACCTCCCATCTGAATTCGTAACCCGGGAAGCCGCCTACACGTTTGTTGACGGGATACGAGACGTTGAGATACGTCAGCGCCTAATGCTCAGCGACAACAAAACCATCCACGAGGCGCTAACGGCAGCATTGAGGATGGAGACGGCCAAGGTGACGGCTACTCCGACGTCGAGAATAAGGAGTATCCGCTACACTGGAGACCGAAGACCAGCCGAGGGACACCGGCGAAGACCAAGTGGCGTGTGTTAGGGGTGTGAACATCCGGGACACCTGGAGAAAGACTGCCGACACCAGGAAGAGTAGCCGCAAGAACGAGTAAGGCCCGGCGTGTCGAGGAGCATGTCGGCGCCGTCCACACCATCTCCTCGAGTGACACTGCACGCCGTCAGCCAACGGATGGATGACAGTCTCATCGCGGACGGTTGGGTGAGAGGGAAGCCGTGCCGCGTGCTCGTAGGCACCGGGGCAGCCGTGACCGTCATCAGACCTGACATGGCCAGGGGTTTGCCGACGAGGAAGCCGAGCCGACCATACCAGCTTGTGACAGCATCGGGTGACACATTGCCTGTAGAGAGGGAGGCCCTGCTGCAGTTGACCTTGGGACGGAGTGCCGTGCGTCTTTGGGTGGCTGAGGAGGTGATACTGGGACTGGATTCCCTCAGGAGCCACGAGGCGACGGTCGACGTCGGCAGGAAGGTCATGCGGTTCAATGGCGAAGAGGTCATACTCCGGCAACCCGAAGAACGCCTGGGAATCTGCAGGGTCGTCCTAAGGGAAGACGTGGTTGTGCCCGCGAGGAGCGAGGTGGTGGTGACGGCGCGACTGGAAGGCCAGCAGACGAAGAACTTGATGCTGGACCAGAATACGCCTCCGCACGGACTTTGTGTAGCCAGGACATAGTTGCCGTGCCAAGAGGAGGTGCCAGTGAGGCTATTAAACCCAATGGACTCCGATCACGACATCCAGGCCGGAACGGAGAACAGCTCGAGAAGGTTCGACAACTCCTGGGACGATACCAGCACGCCTTCAGCCAAGGCGACATAAAAAAAAAAATTCTGCTTTTCTTTTGTCTCGGCATCTTGAATCTAAACCGAGACCTGTTTTTACAATATTAATTATTTTCTTGTTTACAATTTTATTTTACATGAAAACATTAAATGATTTTTGCAGATACAATATTATAATTACTTTAACAAACACTAAACCTAAGTAGCTACAATCAGTTAGTAGCTTTACATTTGCATTGTGGTTCTATAATTGAGTTTTAATTTACAATAACTCTTACAATTTAATGTTAGTTATGAATAAAATGCTATAATTTCCTCCTCTGGTTAATAAGGCCACATGATAAACTATTTGGAAAAGGTATGTAAAAATTTTACAAACTTTTATTTATTAAATCTCACATTCTACTATCCTAAACTACTCCACTGAGCTAACAATTAACTGATTAGGCAATTTAGTGACAATAACAATTTAGTAATTTAGTTCTACTATCCTAAACTACTCTTTCAAGCTAACAATAATAAGTAGGCAATTTAATCACAGTTTAATAGCAATTTAGTTAAATCGTTTAGTAGCTATTCAAGAAAACTTTACAATTCTAGCTATTCATTCTGTCCATTATATCTATACATCATCTAAGATGATTCTGGCTCGTCTATCCTCTCCTCCATAATTATTTCCTCTACATGCCTATGTTGAGATAATGAATTTACTCGTCTAAGTCTCTCAGATCTTCTAACTTGCAGTGACTCATTTTGAACGCCGGCTTGTTGTACTTGGTTATTCTGTTCCCTTATACCTTGTTGTTGATACTGCTCCATAATTATAGTGAAAACCTTGCCTGCTGCCGTTTCAAGTATTTTAAAGTCGTTTGTATTCCTAACCACATCCCAAACATATTTGCTTTCTAGCTGTTTCCTTTCCTCATGTAAAGTTTCATCATATTTATGACATTCAAATAGGGTGTGTTCTGGAGTATCATCTAAATTACATTGATCACAATTGCTGGTGTCCGACCTTCGTATTTTCTTAAAGTACAGATTATATGGTCCATGTCCCGTAAAGTATTGGATACCTAATCTTGTTGGTACTATATCTTTTAATCTTAATCTTTCATTTATATTGGGATATAAACTATAAGTTCTTCTTACTTGAAGTGATGTATCCCACTCATATTGCTAATCTCTTAAAAACTTCCTATTGATTTCTGCTTTATTCCTACAATGTTCACCTATAACTTGTTCAATTTTTAAGATTTCTTTTCTTTTAAGCCAATAATTTGCTGCTCTCTGTTTTATTACTAAGTCTAAAGGCCAAATTGCCAAACATACTAGAAGAGCTATAGTTGGTGTTGTTCTTACAACTCCTAAGCATCTTATTAAAGCTTGTTTTTGAACACTTCTACTTATTTTAATATAGTTCTGATATTTTAATCTATTTTCCCACACTACAGCTCCATAACCAATTATCCCTATCATAAAGCTCATATGTTCTTACTGTATCCGTAGGTAGTTTAAAAGTCCTTGTGGTTAATGTGGATAATTTCATCATTATTTTTCTAGCCTTATTTGTTACTTCTTTTAGATGTGTATCATAATATCTTCTTTCATCTAGAAACACTCCTAGATATTTGACAACTTCACTCCTTTTAATTTTTTCATTATTTATTTTAATAATAGGGTCTCTTTTTAAGGCTCCTTTAAATAGAATATATGCTGATTTTTGTGGTGCAATAGATAATCTGGATTCCTTACACCAAGAAGGCAGTTTCCATAGTTAAATTAGCTTTTCTTTCTAACTCTGAACGACTATCTCCTTCCACTAATTACAAGAGATTGCCTGCATAGGCTACAATATTCAGTGTTACTTGAGGCTTGCAACTGTTGTATAATTGGTCCAAGGACTGATCCCTGTGGACAACCCTTTGTAATTTCTCTAAGTGTGATATGATTGTCTCCCTTTACATTTACACTTCTATTGTTACAATAATCTTTTAAAGAGTTATATAGGCATCTCAGATATTTCTGTTCTCTCATAATTTGAAATAATTGCAGCCACCACAGGTTGTCAAAAGCTCCGGCAATATCCACAAATATTCCCACTATGTATTTTTTATTGCAATTATTTATTATGTGCATTGTAAAATTTACAGCATCTTCAGTGGAACTACCCTTCCTAAAACCAAACTGATTTTCTGTCATGCCTAGCATCATCCCATACTCTAGAATTCTTTTATACAAAAGTTTTTCTTGAATCTTTCCTAGAGAGTTGAGCACACAAATTGGTCAGTATGATTTTGGATTAGCTGGGTCACGAACCTTTGATTTGTTTAGGATGACTACATCAGCTTCTTTCCAGCAATACGGTAGTTTTCCTTGAACAAGACATTCATTCAATAGATCACATAGATAGGGAGTGATTAAAGTCTCTAATTGTTGTATAACTTCAGTGCATATATTGTCAGGTCCTGGTGCTTTTCTTGCTTTTAGATCCCTTATAACCAACTGGATTTCTGTTAAATCAAAGAGATAAATTATGTTATCATTTATATATTCTTCCTGATACTTTTGTCGTTTTATTTGATGATCTTCTGCACCATCCTCTACGTTATCTGCAGGTAACAGGTATTATTTTCAGTAATTGATTAATGGATTCGATATATGAAGTAGTGTAGGTTTCATCTGCTTTTCTTGTAGAAGAAATAATTTCAGAAGCCGCTATCCTTTCCATAACTATCTTGTATGGAGTACCCCAAGTGTCTACTTTTAAGTTATCTTCAATAAATTTTTGCCATTTTTCTTTTCTAATTTGCTGAAGCATATCTTTGTATTCTGCTTAAAGGTATCTACATATATGTAAACTGATCTCTTTCTTGTACTGTTAGACATCTTTGATAGTGTCCCCTAGCTTTTCTGACCTTTCTCCTAATCTTTTGCAATTTATCATTCCAAACTTTATATGGAGTAGTAGTTTGTCATTTTCTTCAGCGTTTCACCCATAGCTTTTTGGATACATATTGTCAGTTCCCTTGCTTTTCGATTTATACCATGCCCTTGACATATCCTTTCCGGCATTATTAAAGTATCTCTTAATCTGGTCCAATCTGCATTCTTAATGCCATATCTCATCTTTCTATTCATGTACTTGATTCCTCCTCCTTTTAATATTTCTAGATCAACGTATATTATATTATGATCACTGGTGGTCTGTTCCTGTCCCACTCTCCAATTTATTATTCTTTCACTAACATACCCTTTAGCTAGCATGATATCAATGTTTTCTTGGGCATCAGCCCTATTTTGGAATGTGCATGGATCTAGTGGTTTATTTACATCTAGATTATAATCCATTATAACTTCCACTAGTTTTTCACCTCTTTCGTCAGGATGCTTACTCCACCATAAAGTCGATTTAGTATTTGCGTCCATAGTGTAAATTAACGGTTTATTATTATACATGTCTAATATACTTTTCATTCTTTGTATGTGGACATCAATTTCATCTTTATATTGGAAATAATGGTTACATAAAAGAAATACCATCCCTCTTATGTTTAATTCAATGCAATTAACATATTCATCACAGAGTTGCAGTATTTTACGTACTTGAATTTTAGGATTTACTACAATAATTAATGCCTTAGGATTATCACCATCTAAAATGGCTCTGGCCTTAACTGACATGTGTGTGTCTTCCCTTAGTTATGTATGGCTCTTGAATGCAAACTATATCTAAATTTAAGTCATCTATTAATCTTATCTCCATCATTACAGTTTTTGAGTGTTATGCACTTATCTGTCCAAATCTTATTCTGAAATTATTGCTATTATCATAACCTAAATCTCCCATTTTAATTATCATTATCTTGTCCATAGTTTGTCCTATTTATTAATTGCTCTAAATAAATTTGGTACAATGGACAAGATTTTCTGTCTTTGCACATATGAGTTTTTCCTTCTTTTTTCCTTTTTCTCATGCTGCAGGGGACACAGATTGATGGTTGCTCTTTTTTGCTACATTCTTTTACTGTGTGGTCTTGTTCACCACAGTGGGAACATACAGACTTATCGCTCTTACAATACTTAGCAATGTGGCCATTACGCTGACAATTCATACATCATGCAACTACTTTATAGTCCTTAACATTAACAGCTTGGAAGCCTATGTAGATTCTATTTCTTTGTAGCATTTTAGGTCTCATATTGGGATGTACTTCCAAAACATGGTGTACGGTTCGTCGTTCTTTAGGCCCTGATCTGAATTTAAATTTCACTTACTTATCGAAGTCATCCCATGTGAGCTCTTCTCTGAAATTCTGTTCATATATATAGTTTTATTTCTTCTTCCTTTTCACTAGATACCACATCATACATTATGATAAGTGGGTTTCTCTTTTTAGCTTCCTCTATATTTAGTTCTAAATCCTTTAGACTCGGACTATTAATAATTTTCTGAACATCCTCTTTTGTTTCAGTTTCCACAATTAAGGTCGTTTCTGTTGATCTCATGTTCTTAATTCTTATCTTTTCATTTGATGGTTTAAGATGTCTCGTTACAGCTTCTTGTACTTCCTTTATCGGTCTTCCCTTGGTTGAACCAATTAATGCAACATACATTGGTTTCTGTACAACTTTATTTATTTTCTCATTAGTTTCCGATGTTTTAGGTTTAGATAATGCCTGAGCATATGAAATTTTTACTGCCTATTTTCTCTTAATATTCTGTTCTCAGCTTGTAGCTTTACAATTTGCATTCTCTGCTCATCAAATAGGTCTGTAATTTGGTTTAGCATGGTATACATCTTATTGTTCACGTCTACTGTAAGCATAGAGTAGAGGCACCAATTATTAAGTTCATTTCTGTAACAATGCTGCTAATGCCTGTCAGCATCTTCTCTTCCATATTATCAGTTTCTGTTAGCTATGAGGCAACAGCAACTAGGGCTGCATGGACCAAGTGCTCCACCACATTGACACCGGAGACACCCAGCCTATTCAACAACCACCTAGATGTGTCCCGCTAGCGAAACAAGCGGCGGTACGGGATGTGCTGGAAGACATGAAATCCAAGGGAGTGATTGAAGAGTCTGACAGCCCTTGGTGTTCCCCTGTAGTCTTGGTGACAAAGAAGAATGGTGAGCTACGCTTCTGTGTGGATTACAGGAAGTTAACGCTGTCACTAGGAAGGATTGCTTCACCTTACCCCGGATTGACACCCTGGACATGCTTGCTGGTGCGCAGTGGTTCTCGACCCTGGATCTGAAGTCTGGATACTGGCAGGTAGCTCTGGACCCGAAAGACAAGGAGAAAACCGCATTCTCGACAGGCCAAGGGCTTTGGCAGTTCACAGTTATACCCTTTGGCCTCTGCAATGCACAAGCTACCTTCCAACGCCTCATGGAGTCAGTGATGAGAGGATTGACTTATGACGCCTGCCTGCTATACCTGGACATCATCATCGTTGGCAAAACATTCGAAGACCATCTCGAAAACCTGAGCAAGGTGCTACAGAGACTGCAGGCGACCAACCTGAAGCTGAACTTGAAGTACCAGCTCTTTTGCAAGGAAGTTAACTACTTGGGCCACATAGTCTCATCCGGAATGGCCATAGACCCGGAGAAGACACAGGCCATGAGAGATTGGCCTTGGCCAAAGGATAACAGAGAATTGCGCAGTTTCCTGGGGCTGTGGAGTTATTACCGCCATTTCATAAAGGGCTTCTCCAACATCGCCAAGTCTCTCACCGCCTGACGGAAGAACACCGGCCTTATGTGTGGACAGAGGACGCCGAAGTCACTTTCCAGGGGCAGAAGAAGACACTTTGCAGTGCTCCTATATTGGGATTCCCACAACCAGGTGGCGCCTTCATTGTGGACACCGATGCCAGCGACCATTGCATTGGAGGCATCTTATCCCAAGTCCAGGACAGCCACGAGCAGGTGATAGCTTACTACAGCAAAACACTGTCCAAGGCAGAGAAGAACTACTGCGTCACACGACGAGAGTTACTGGCAGTAGTAAAGACCTTGGAGTACTTCCACAAGTACCTGTATGGTCAGTCATTCCACCTGAGGACTGACCATTCCGCCCTCACCTGGCTACTTAGCTTTAGGAATCTGGAAGGCCGGACAGCCCGTTGGGTCCAGGGGCTGCAGGAGTACGACTTCACCTCTGAACATCGTAGAGGGAAGAGCAACGGCAATGCAGATGCCATGTTCCTAAGATCCTGCTCAGAAGAGTGCGGCCAGTGCACAAGAGTGGAAGAGAAGGAGCGTGCCGCAGCTGTCAGAGTGGTCACGGTAGTCCCTGGGGACGGCTAGGATAGGATAGCGCAGGCCTGAGGAGGGAGCAGCTTGCGGGCACCGACTTGGGGCCACTCTTGAGGGAAGTGGAGGCAGGGACGAGACCGACCTGGCAGGACATCACACCCAGAAGCGCTGCGTACAATGTACTGGCCCCAATGGAAATCATTGAAGACCAAAGGGGGTGTGCTGTTCTGGGTATGGGAATCTCCTGATGGGAAGATGCAGAGAGAACAGTTGGTGCTTCCCTGGAGTAAGGTCAGGTCCCGAAAGTCTTGGAGGAAGTGCATGCCAGTACATCAGGGCACCTGGGAGCGAACCGAACGATTGACAAACTACAGCAGCGCTGCTACTGGCTGAGGTTCCGAGCAGACGCTGAGAGATGGTACCGTCAATGTCACGTGTGCACGGAGATTCGCGGCCCCCGAACTAGGAGCTGGGGTCGCATGCAGCAGTACAACGTAGGAGCGCCATTCGAACGGATCGCCGTCCACATAGCAGGACCATTCTCAGTGTCCGACCGAGGTAATAAGTACTTGATGGTGGTCGTGGACTACTTCACCAAGTGGCTGGAGGTGTATGCCATCCCGAACCAAGAGGCCAAGACCATCACAGACTGCCTCGTGGAGCAAGTGTTCTGCCGTTTTGGGTTGCCGTTCACAACACCTCTACACCCGCAGTTGGACAGCATGGTCAAGAGGTACATCAAGACCTTAGAAGAACATCTGAGGAAGGTCGTGGCCAGCCATCAGCGAGACTGGGACAAGGTGCCACTGTTCCTGCTGGCATACCACTTGTTCACACACGATACCACTGGGATGACGCCAGCCAGCTTAATGTTTGGCCGAGAGTTACGCCTCCCTTGTGACCTGGCATTTGGGAGACCCCGGAGGCGAAGCAGCCAGCAACCGAGTATGTGGAGAACCTGGTGGACCATCTCCACGACATGCATGAGATGGCTCGACAGAACATACAGAGGGCGAGCGACCGCATGAAGACCCGATACGACAGGCAAGCCAACAGCCAAGAGTTCCAGCATGGTGACTTAGTTTGGTTGTACCGCCCAACCCGAACCAAGGGACGCAACCCGAAGGTTCAGCAGCCATGGTAAGGACCGTACCGGGTGGTAAAGAGGATTAGCGAGTAGTATACTGCATTCAGAAGGTGCCCCGAGGAAAGATGTTGGTGGTACACCTGGATCGTCTGGCCCGCTACAATGGTGCTGTTCGGGACAACCAGCCTTGAGGAGGGAGCAGTGTTGCGAGCCCATTGTTGATCGAGGCGGCGCCGCGAGGCATTCAAAGGGACGGGCAGTGTAGTGTATAGATAAAACCTCGCCGAAACTGTGGGTGGAAGGAGATGGATTTCTCGCGAGTTCTAGTTCTTTGTTCTAGTCGTCTTGATTGTTGGAGAACATTCCAAAATGTGAGTAATCTATAAAAAAAGGAGAGCCCACTTGCCAAAGTGAGTCAGTCGTTAATTGAACTCACGTGCGTGAACAGCTGTGTTGTGGTCGTTAACCTTGCAAGTTGTATTGTGTATGTGACACAATTTTGAACTGCTGTGTACGAAGTGTGTTTCTACAAAAATAAAGTGCAATTTTTGGTGTTTGTAAACTGGACTTTTAATTCCAGGAACCCACAAAGTCACAATTTGGAGAAAGAATAGGACAGTTCATATTCTAACACAGTGCTAAGAGCTAGCAGTATGGAGACAGAAAGTATGGGAGGAGAAATGGGGAAAGATGCAAAACGAGTTGATAGCCATAAAAATGGTTACGGGGAAAAATTAAAGGAGAGATGATGATAATAAACTTTATTGCTCTTTACAAGAACATCTGCCATTGTCAGAGTTAATACACACTAAAGAAACTAAGTGCTGAAAAAGATTGTGAGATAGTAGGTATAGAACTTCACAATGCCTCAGGGAAAATAGTTATACTTACCTGCTATAGATCACCGAATGGTAACATTACTGATTTCTTTCAAATTTTAACAACAGCTCTAGATAAACTCAATAGTCATACTATAATATTGTCGCCCTGGTGGTAGACTCGCGAAGCCGAAGCCGGTGGAGATTCGGAAAACTTCGGAACCAATCGTTACCGGTAGCAACAGACAGTTGAATGTGAGTTGGTAAAATAAACAGTTTTAAGGTTCTAGCAATTTTGTGATGTGACGAATGTATTTGCTAGGAAAATAAAGTGCAGTTTTTGTATTTGAAGCCTCGACTTTTGATTTTCACGAACCCACAAAGTCACAATGGTGTCAGGAAGCGGGATAACAACATCACGGAACATTATGGCCATGGAATCGGCATTGGAAATGCTTTTGCAGAAGATGAACGAATTAACAGCGAAGTCGGAAGCGGCAAATAACAACTTGGCCGCGAAGATGAACGAGTTAACAACAAAAACAGAAGCGGCAAATAAAAACCTGGCCGCAGAGTGAAAGAAATAAAGACCGAATTGACCACAGAAATGAAGGCAGCGAACGACAGTCTGGCCACGGAAATGGAGGCGAACGAGCTCCTCGCCGCCAAATTTGAGGAACAGTTGGCCGGCGTGAGGGATGACGTGACGGAGCTGGGCAAGCGGATGGGCCAAGTGGACGAGCGCGTCGAGGACCTGGCGAACCACTTCAATGACCTAGAGGAAAAGGCCGACAATAACGCCAAGTCCCTGAACGCCATGGTTGAAGACGTCGAAGACCTCGCGAACCGCGTAAACAACCTGGAGGGAAAGGCCGACAGCAGCGTCAAGTCCCTGAACGCCAAAGTGGAGGACGTCGTCGGCAGGAGACTGAAGGATTTGAAGGCTGACGCACCGGGACGCGACACAACATCGGCGCGCGTCAAACCTCCGAAATATGACGGCGCGTCAACATTCGAGGTCTTCCGCCGCCAGTTCGACACAGTGGCCAAGCACAACAGATGGTCACCGGAGGAGGAGGCCACACAGTTAATAGCCAGCCTCCAGGGACGGGCCGCGGAAATCCTAAACGCGGTGCAGACGACGGCGGCGCCCAAGGACATCTGGGAGGCCCTGGAGAATGGCTTCGGGAACCACCGCTTAGCCGCAGCATACCGCAGCCAGCTAAAGGCAAGGTCGCAGCAGCCGGGGGAGAAGCTGCAGGAGTTCGCCATAGCGATCGAGCAGCTGGCTAGCAAGGCCTTGGTTGACCTGCCACTGGAGTTCGTATCCCGGGAAGCCGCCTACAATTTTGTCGACGGGGTACGGGACACGGAGGTTCGTCAGCACCTAATGCTCGGCGATTATAAAACCATCCACGAGGCGCTGACAGCGGCATTAAGGATGGAGGCGGCCAAGGTAGCATCTATCCCGACGTCGAGAACGAGGAGTGTCCGCTACGCCGGAGACAGAAGACCAGCTGAGGGACGCCGGCGAATACCTAGTGGCCTGTGTTGGGGGTGTGGACAGCCCGGACACCTGCGGAGAGACTGCCCACACCAGGAAGAGCAGCCGGAAAACGAGTAAGGCCCGGCGTGGAGAGGGACACGTCGGCGCCATCACCACCATCCCCTCCAGTGACGCTGCGCGCCGTCAGCCGGCGTATGGATGACAGCCTCATCGCGGACGGCTGGTTAGGAGGAAAGCCGTGCCACGTGCTAGTGGACACTGGGGCAGCCGTGACCATCATCAGACCTGACGTGGCGAAGGGTTTGCCGACGAGGAAGCCGAGCCGACCATACCAGCTTGTGTTGGCATCGGGCGACACCTTGCCTGTGGAGAAGGAGGCCCTGCTGGAGCTGAACTTGGGACGGAGTGTCGTGCGTCTGTGGGTGTTCGTCGCGAAGGTGGCTGAGGAGGTGATTCTGGGACTGGATGCCCTCAGGAGCCACGAGGCGACGGTCGACGTCGGCAGGAAGGTCCTGAGGCTCAACGGAGAAGAGGTTATACTCCGTCAACCAGAAGAGCGCCTTGGAATTGGCAGGGTCGTCTTGAGCGAAGACGTGGTTGTCCCCGTGAGGAGTGAAGTGATAGTGACGGCGCGACCGGAAGGCCAATCAGCACGTTGGGTCCAGAAGCAGCAGGAGTACGACTTCACCGCCAAACATCGCAGAGAGAAGAGTCACGGTAACGCGGGCGCTATGTCCCGAAGACCCTGTCCAAAAGAGTGCGGCCAATGCACAAGAGTGGAGGAGAAGGAGCGTGCCGCAGCAGTTCGAGTAGTCACGGCAATGCCTGCGGATGGCTGGGATAGCGCAGGCCTGAGGAGGGAGCAGCTGGCGGACGCAGACTTGGGGCCACTCTTGAGGGATGTGGAGAACCTGGTGGACCACCTCCACGACATGCACGAGATGGCTCGCCAGAACATCCAGAAGGCGAGCGACCGCATGAAAACCCGAGACGACAGGCAAGCCAACAGCCAAGGGTTCCAGCAAGGTGACCTGGTCTGGTTGTACCGCCCGACCCGGGCCAAGGGACGCTGCCCGAAGCTTCAGCAGCCATGGCAAGGACCGTACCGTGTGGTGAAGAGGATTAACGACGTGGTCTACCGCATCCAGAAGGTGCCCCGAGGAAAGATGTTTGTGGTACACCTGGATCGCCTGGCCCGCTACGAAGGCACTGTTCGGGACGACCAGCCTTGAGGAGGGAGCAGTGTCGCCCTGGTGGTAGACTCGCGAAGCTGAAGCCGGTGGAGATTCGGAAAACTTCGGAACCAGTTGTTACCGGTAGCGACAGACTGGTAAAATAAACAGTTTTAAGGTTCTAGCAATTTTGTGATGTGACGAATGTATTTGCTAAGAAAATAAAGTGCAGTTTTTGTATTTGAAGCCTCGACTTTTGATTTTCACGAACCCACAAAGTCACAATATTAACAGGGGACTTAAATATAGACAAAAAAGCAAATACCCAAGATTTTAGATAACTTTTAGATATTACAAATTCATACAAACTGCACTTACCAATTAATGAACCCACTAAGGAAACTGAAACACCAACTACGATAACTGATCATAACTCATCTCCAAGTAATTACTTTACTAAAGTAATACATAGTCACCTATCAGACCACCATGCGATTGAAATTGACTTTGAATTTTAAGTCCCAGTTTTTCAGAAATATTCTATAGAATTTAGGGATTTAAACAATTCAAATATTAATGGGCTGTAATTTGTTACAAAATGAAACATGGATGGAAGTCTACAAGAAGAGTGATGTAAATAAAAAATGGGAAACATTTTCTTTTGCTTTTTGTAATTTACGTCCTCCAACGTTATGTCACATCGGACGATGAATGGAATGAGTGAAATGATGCTCAAATGAGCCCAGGGTCCATAGAGCTTAGAGTTACCCGACATTCGTCTTTCAGGATAAGGGAAAACCCCGGAAAAAACATTTTATTTGATATTTAACCATTATTTAGATATAGCTTGTCCAACTAAGATTAAGAGATTTTCTAGCACAAAAAAAAAGTTATGGACAAAAGCATTGTACTTAACAAAGCTAAATTGATAGATTACAATGACTATAAAACTACATATCATATTGATCATAAACAGCAGTATCTTGCCCTTAAAAAAGAGTATAGGCAATTGATTATGATTACTAAATCAAATCATATAGGGAGGGAAAATAGAAAACTCTTAGTGTATCTCAAAAACAGTGTGGAAAATTATCAATACTGAATGCGGTAAAATAAACAGAGGCCCTGAAGGCATAACCATATCCGACAATGGTGAAATAGAGACTGACCCTTTAACTATAACTAATATTTTTCAACTTAAATTTTAAAAATTGTATAACTCAGCTGAAAACTAAAGACATGATAATAAAGCCCACTAGCGACAAAAGGCACATTAGCAACTCCATCTACATTAGGGAAATAACATAAGAGGAACTAAAAAATATTATAAATGGAATGAAATATGATTGCTTATCTGTAGCCTTACTAAAACAATGTATCCCTGTCCTATTAGAACCACTGTTACATATGATTAACTTGGTAATTAAACTGGAATATACCCAGATTGCTGAAAAAAGTATATTGTTAAACCTATCCATAAAAAAGAAGATAGGGAGACTGTAGGAAATTACAGACTGATAACGCTAGTATCCACCCTGTCAAAATTGAAAAAATCATAGTAAACCAACTTACATCTTTTTTATATGTTATTCAATAATTTCCAGTATGGATTTAGAAAAAAATGAATCAACTGTAGATACTATCATTGAATCAATTGAATATATTATTGAGAATCTAGACAAACAAGTAAAATGCAATTGTATACTACTGGACATAAGTAAAGCATTCGACAGTGTAGATCATGACATAGTATTGGATAAACTGTATGATAGTGGAATTAGAGGAATCGCCTACAACTTAATTAAACCATACTTGACAAACAGAACACAGCAAGTAAAAATTACTCAGGTTACAGATCATCATTTTAGGAATTACTACTCAAATTCATTAACAGTTAAGTGTGGGGTTCCCCAAGGTTCAGTCCTTGGTCCTCTATTATTCATTTTATATATAAATGATTTCATAAATATTACAGATGATAAAATCATTACTTATGAGGACAATACAACAGTAGTAAATGTAGGCAATAGTATACCACTTTTAGAAAACATTACCAAACGTAATATTAACCTTGTAACTGAGTATTTAAATTAAAATCATCTGATTATTAATGCAGAGAAAACAAATTATATGACTATGCAGACCTAGCAGAACAAAAATGTCACAAGTATAGTAAAGGTAGGTGAAAAATTTATAAACGAGATTGATAGCGCTAATTTTTTGGGAGTCATTTTCGATATAAATCTGGTTTGGGATAAACAAATAGAGAAAATTGCTAATACAATCAGCTCAGGCCTATATGTTTTAATTGTCAAAAATAGTTAACCTACCAACACTAAAAACCATATACTATTGACTAATACACCCTCACTTAACATATGGCATAACCATTTGGGGACAGTGTGCAAAAAAATAGATACAGAGGATTTTCACCCTACAAAGAAGAGCAGTTAGGATCATATTTGAGTTTGATTTATGAGTCACTATGTTTACACTCAAACTTCACTTACTTGTTGTTGTATAGTTGAAACGTTTACAAGATCATTCGATCTCATCCTCAGCTGTTTGGTGACTAAATGAACCTTCCTCTTCTTCCACTACTATGGAGCTCCGATCACTCTGCCATCTGGTGTTAGGGGCACTAAGTTTTAATACTTCATTTAATGCCGGGATTTCAAAATTTATAACTTTATCATGGTTTTTGTTTATGAATATTTCTTCCCAAATATCCAATTCTATGGGTGTACTTAAATAGTTTAACAGTTTAATGTTGTGGCCAATGTTGTGGTGTTCTGTCCAAAAATGGTGTGAAACTGCAGATTTTTCTATTTGTTTCAGCTTAATGTTCCTGTGGAGTTCTTTTTGCCTGGTTAACAAGTTTCTCTTATATATCGAGATTCAACTGTATTGGAACACCACAGTGAAGCGAAAAATTATTAAATTTTAGATGAGTCGCATTTTTTACACATCTGCTTCACTTTCGTACCTATTTTGAGGACATGTTTCACAAATCTTCGTTTGCATCTACGGCTCTTGTGAGTCGCACAAGAGCCGTAGATGCAAACGAAGATTTGCGAAACATGTCCTCAAAATAGGTACGAAAGTGAAGCAGATGTGTAAAAAATGCGACTCATCTAAAATTTAATAAGTTTCTCTTAGTTTTTCCAATGTAGCTTTTTTCACAGGTTTCACAATTAATCTGATAAATTCCTGATTTCAAATTGTTGGGGATTGAATTTTTTAGTGGTTTATTTAGCAGGTTCCTCAGACTGAATTTGTTTTGGGGTGCTAGTTTTAAGTTTAGTCTTTTGAAGATTCGTTCAAATTTTCTAAAAGCCCATGGATGGTAGGTGAATTTTCTATATTGCCAATTTGTGTTTTTAAGTGGTGTGAGAGTGGTATTTTTTGATATTATCTTCAGTTTTTCTTTTCTCTTCATCATGTTCCTTATGATGGCTGGGTTGAATCCATTTAATACCGCTTATGTCTTTTATGTGTTATTGTTCTTTCAAAAATTCCTCCTTACTCAGTGGGATGTTGTATAGCCGGTGAATTAGACTTCTAAAGGCAGCTAGTTGATGTGAAACTGGGTTGTATTAATTTTTCTTTATGTAATTATCTATGTGTGTGGGCTTCCTGTATATTCCAAAATCTATACCATGACGATTTCTAGTTATCTTGAGGTCCAAAAAGGGTAGAGTGTTGTCTCTTTCTACTTCCATAGTAAACTGGATGTGATTATCTTGCAGGTTTAGTAATTTTAGAGAATCTTCTCTAAGATTTTCCGGAATGATCGCAAAAACATCATCAACATATCTCCGCCAAAATTTATGAATCTGTGGGAAGGCCTTTACTATGTGTGTTTCAAAATAGCTCATGTATAGGTCTGCTAAAATAGGTGAAAGTGGGCTCCCCATAGCTAATCCTTTTGATTGTCTGTAGAATATTTGGTTAAACATGAAGTACTTATTCCTTATGCATAAATCTGTAAGACTGATAATGTCATCTATTTCTTTGGGGTCCGTTGTAGTCCGGGTTAGCCATTTTTTGAGGAATGTAGGTATTTTTTCTACTGGAATGCTTGTAAAAAGTGCTTTAACATCAAAAGAAACTAGTATGTGATTTTCCGGGATGTTGTACTTCTGTAGGTGATTTATCAATTCTAAGGAGTTTTTTATTCCCAAACTTTGAAATTTGTCATATGATTTTAATTTTCTTACTAACCATTTTGCAATGTGGTATGTAGGTGAATTGATGCCATTGATGATGGGTCTCATGCTGTTGTCTTGTTTGTGAATTTTTGGCAGACAGTACAACCTTGGTAGTGTGGGGTTGGAAGATTTTAAGTTCTATTTTTCAGATGTACTTAATGTTTTTGTACTTGATAAAGCTTTATTAAAAGAAGTGATACTTGGGGTTAATGGATTTTTTGGAATTATTTCATATTCTGGACTGTCTAACATAAGGTTTACTCTCTGAATATAGTCTTCTGTCTCCATAATTACTAGAGAATTACCTTTTTCGGCTTTTAGGTAGTAGTGGAAGAAGAGGAAGGTTCATTTAGTCACCAAACAGCTGAGGATGAGATCGAATGATCTTGAAAACGTTTCAATTATACAAGTAAGTGGTTTGAGTGTTAACATAACGACTCATAAATCAAACTCAACTATGAAGAATACTTCACTGTTAATAATGCTTCTGCTTTTAATATTTATGACAGGATCATGTTAGGTTTAAAACAAACTGACTCATGTAGAGATGCATTTAGAAAGCTAAATATCCTGACCTTACAGTCCCTATATGTATTTGAAGTAATAATGCTTGTAAAAACAAAAGTTATAAGTCAGAAAACAGACAAATACATAATTATGAAACTAGGGAAATCAATAGCTTTCATGCTGTAGCTCACAGGATTGAACTGTACAAATACAAACCCAGTTTTGCAACTTGTCACTTGTACAATACATTGCCAGAGGAAATAAAAGGTATACAAGTGACAAATAGATTTAAAAGAGAGTTAAAGAAGTTCTGTATAAATGGTAGTTTTTATACACTTGAGGAATACTTAAGCAGATAAGTAAAATATTAAATTAGTGTTGATTTTTATACAGATTTTGTGTAAAAGGAAATACAGAAGGTTTAGGCAATCAGTGCAACATTATTAAAACTTTTTACCTTTTAGCATCACTTAATTTTTAATATAAAATTGTAATAATAAATTTTATTTTACTGTATGTATTTTTAAAATGTACTATTTGTATTAAACTTTATATTAATTAGTAACATTTTCAATCATATTTGTAATTTATATTTATATCTTTGAAAATTATTGTACATAAACTATTTTTGACGATGCCATGAGTCTGACTGACTCCTACGGCAGATTAATAGACAAACATAGAAAGATTGGAAATTATTACAATTATATACAACAGCAAACTCACAGATATGAACATATATTACAGTTCAGCTATACTTTACAAACATTTCTTAGTTAGGAAAGATTTTAAAGCATTTTTGAATTTAATATTTACATTATTTTTTACCTCCATTGGCAATTTACTATAAAATAGTGCACCAATTCTGTAAGGGTGTTCATAAGTTTAACTTTTATTTGTGCTCACCCTATGAAAATCATTTGCCACCCTTGTATCATGATTGACAGTTTTTATTAAGCACATTAAATTTCTTATTATTTTGAACAAGTAAGATACTTGTAAAAAACATAAAGGGAAACTACTGTTAGTATTCTTTCCTTAATGAATGTTTCTCTACAGGACTGTTGATAGTTGAGGTTATACATTCATATGATACACTTTTTTTGTAGTTTTAATATTCTGTCAATATTGGAATCATTTATAACCCCCCCCCCCCAATTAAATAGGTCAAATGTGGGTAAATTATTCCATAGTAAGCTGTCTAGAATATGTGTTCCTGTATTTTGCCAATTGTCTTAGAAAGAATAGCACTGAGGTCACTTTTTTGCAAACACTGTCAACTTGACTATAATACGTTACACCTTTATCAATACTTATGGCTAAAAGCTTGAAGTTCATCACCTACTCCAAGGTGCAATTGTTTATATTGTCGCGGCAACGGGCATACAATTTCGACGCAAATAGATAACATACGGATAGTGTTTCACTGAGATAAAGAGCTTGCACGCAGATAAAGGTCTGCTGAAACAAACTGAGATAAATGGAAATTTCTGGTGACATCTGGATTGATAGAGATTATTCGGTTTCCTGATTGCTCTGGAACAGTCTGGAATTTATCAAGGAGGTATTTAAGAAGGTGACGACTCGCCAAGAGTCAGTTGTGGAATCGTAAACAGAGAGGAGTAAACAGCTGTAGAGTGTTGTTGTAACGAGAGCTGATGTTGTAAAGTGATGTAATCAGAACGCTGTTTGGTCATCGACCTTAGTAGACTGTGTGTATGTGTCCTAATGTTGTTACGTGAGAAGTGAACAGTGTATTTCTACGGAAATAAAGATGATTTGGAATTTCTGCAAATTGAACTTTTAATTCTACGAACCCACAAAGTCACAATATATATATTTCATATGTTGGGTTGTTAGGCTTTTGGAATACCATAATTTTAGTTTTATCTATGTAAATATGGGGAACCTGTTTTGGAAAGCTAAAGAGAAATGGATGAGAAAATTAAAGAGTGAAAAACAAAATATGCTGGAACACCAGAGGAAACAAATAGCAAACTGGAGCAGTGATAGAAGGATGCTGTGCTACTCAGCAATGCTAGAAGGCCTGGGAGCCAAGCAGGCTGAGCTAGCTAAGTTAAAAAAATGGCACCAAAAAGTTTATACAACTAGAATAAGAAATATGTATGTAATGTAGATAAAATATTGTAAATTGTAAGTTGTATAAATAAATTCTTATCTAGATTTAACTGTATTGGAACACCACAGTGAAGCGAAAAATTATTAAATTTTAGATGAGTCGTATTTCTTACACATCTGCTTCACTTTCGTACCTATTTTGAGGACATGTTTCGCAAATCTTCGTTTGCATCTACGGCTCTTGCGACTCAAGGAGTCGCACAAGCCGTAGATGCAAACGAAGATTTGCGAAACATGTCCTCAAAATAGGTACGAAAGTGAAGCAGATGTGTAAGAAATACGACTCATCTAAAATTTAATAAATTCTTATCTATTCTACTCAAATAAATTTAAGTCAAGTATAGGCATCTCTGACAGAGAGGATACATTCTCGTTACCAATATTTGTATGGCTTTTTATTTAGGATTAATTTTTGCATTATTTATCATTTGTTAGATTTTACAGTTAGGATTGATGTGACTTCCTGAGGACTCCTAGGCCTATTAATGTTAGTAAATAGATGAACAGTTAAGAGCAATTTTTAATATGTTCTTAATAGGTTATTTACTGAAATTAAATTGAATAAATTTGTTTTAAAAGAAAACTAGAGAACTGCTTGTTAAAATATGTCTTTATACTACTGATGAATTACAGACATTGCAGTTTTTTTATATATCTGACAATGTTTTAAATTTGTGTACAAATCCATGAACACTAGGAAAAGAAGAAGAAATAAATAAAAGAAAAGACTGTGTTAACCACTATAAGAACAGGAGTTAAAAGACTTAGCATTCTGGATATATGATTCACGTTCTTTGAAGCAGTATATGATGTAAGTAAACCAATACTTAATATGCTCCAGAATTTTGTAATACCTGTGGGCATATTGAAGCCAAAATGAGATTGCGTGCAACCAAAGGACAATGAGAATAGCTTTCCCAAAATCTGGAAAATTCCTCTCGTGTTTCAGCTGTCACTAACACTGCTGAACGTTGGTCATTGCAGACCTGTATGTGGTTAGCTTTCAATACAAGTTCTATGTCACAGCGACTTCCATCAGTCATGCTTCTCCATCTTCTAGAAACTGTACCACTGAAAAAAGATGTCAAACCACAATTTACAGAAACAGAATTCACATTCTGCTTAACATTTAATATTTTGAAATGGCTTACATGTTTAAAACACTCACTTTGAATTCAGCAAACTGCAAACTACATTTCACCACAGCACTTAATGTTTACTATTCCACAATAATAAAGTAAGACTGTTTTATACCCTGGCATCAGTGTGAATGCTCTAATATTAATACGAGGGGCACTATTTATATTTTGAGCCTAATAATTAAAGCAAAGTAATTTCTGATTGAAAACTGCTTTATTGTTTTTCAAAATATTCTCCTTTATGATCAATACACTTTTGCATCTGTTTGAACCATTTGTCAAAACATTTATTGCAGTCTTGATTTTTGAAGGCATCAATGGCTTCTTAGGCTGGCCCCGTAGCTCAGTTGGTAGAGCATCGGCCTGCCGTACTAGGGGTCCCAAGTTCGATTCCCAAGTTGGATTTTTCTCCAACCAAGATGATTCCCCATCTTCCCCAGAGTCTGGAAGTATGAATGAGAGTGCGAATGTGTGTGTTCTAATGATTAAAAAAACAGAAATCTGAAGTACCACCCCAATGCCTATGAGATAACACCTTCGATATGTTCCAAAGGAGAATGGCCACCGATAGGACCATTGCAGTCAATGGCGGGATATAAATGGAAGAATAAAAACAATGGCTGCTTCTGTCAATGAAGATTGTTGTCCATGCAATTTATTCTTGATGCTCGGGAACAAATAGCAGTAATTGGCTGCCAAATCAGGACCGTATCACTCGCCCTCGCCCCCGCACGCATGCATGCACGCACGCACGCACGCACACACACACCACGGATATTCGTGGAGGAAGAATGCGAGTGAATGTGCTCTTAATTATTTGGTGTTAGTGGCGTAACTTGCAAGTACTTGTTTGTGTTTGGTATTTCATGGTGTTTGTTGTGAAGTTATTTCTTTGTGAGTATGTTATTTGAAATGGGCATTGCTGATTTACAGAGTTTTAAGGGAATTAACAAACACAAGCATTGTTCAAGGATTGTGAACCATAGAAACTAGTATTCAGGAGGCCGTGAACCTCACGACTAAATTGAGAAATACAAAGTTATATATCAATTGGAATTTTTCGTTTGAGTTTGGTATTTCATAGTCGTAGTTGTGAAGTTATTTCGTTGTGAGCATGTTATTTGAAAAGGGCATTGCTGAATTTTTGTTCCAAGGGAGTTAATACATAGAAACATTGTCTTACGTTAGTGAAGCATATAAATTAACATTCAGGAGGCCGTGATACTCGAAACGAAAGTAATATATACAAAGGCTATTGATTCATTTAAATTAGCAATCAGGAGCCGGGATCTTCAAAACGAAATTAAGACAACGGCAGAAAATGGCATCTGATGTTGAGAACCAAATCGAGAGTGCGTTCAGTATGCTGTTGCATGTGACTGAAGCAAGCAAGAATCTTCGACAAGACCTGAAAAAGGACATTATAAATGCTGTAAGCATCCTGCGAGCGGGTCTTTCTAATGTAATAGAACTCAAAGATAAAGAAATTAAAAACCTACAAGATGAGGTGACAAGGGCACAAGCTAAGAATATTCCTGGAGGAAACAATAGAAGAACTTCATATATGGCATTTGGTGAGCCATCTGTTGGTCGGCTTGGGAATCGCAATGAAAACTCACAGGAGACACCTATAACTCGTGGGAGGAGTTACGCGGCAGTAGTGGGTGGAGCTAATGGTTTATCTGAACCAAAGTCCTACAAAGTAATAGTTAAAAGTAAGAATAAACAAAGCTCAGAATACATGAAAACCTTGTTGAAGACGAATGTGAATCCTGTCGGTGTTAATTCTCTTAAAGCACTAAGAAACGGCCATCTTCTGATCGAATCCAATAGAAAAAAAGAAGCAGAAATAATATGCACTAACATTAATGATAGATGTGGAGGAGAGTTAGATGCGACTGTTTCAAAGAAAAGAAACCCGAGAATAATAATCTTCAACACACCAGAAGAAATCACGTTGGAGAATGCGGCTCAGGCGTTAACTACACAAAATAAGGGCCTGGAAAAATTTGAAAATGAGATTCAAATTAAATTTGGATTTGAGGATAGACGGAAGAACAAAAATCTTGTCATTGAAGTTCCTTCTGCTGCAAGGAGAGAGATCCTTGGTAGGAAATTGAAACTAGGATGGAGCATGTGTAGTTGGGATGATTACATCAAAGTGAGCCAATGTTTTAAATGCTGTAAATATAGGCATCATGCTATAGACTGCAGAGGTCAACAGACTTGCCCAAATTGCGCGGAAACCCACACAATAAAAGAGTGCAAATCTAACAAGGATAATTTCAAATGCATTAATTGCATGAACTATAAGAAATACAATAAAGATATGTCCATAAACGAAAATCACTCTGCACTAGATCCCAACTGTCCCTGTAACCAAGCAGCGCTGAAGCAGCAACAACAAAACACTGACTACTAGCATGGACCATTTTGGCCTACGATGTTATCAAGTCAATTTGCAACACTCAAGAATAGCGACTAGTATTTTAGTGCAGCTGATGATAGAACGAAACATTGATATAGCATTCGTACAAGAACCCTTTATAATTAATAATAAACCAGCCTCCATACCTTCAACGTTCAGAATATTTACAGCCGGAAATCAGGTTAAAAGAGCAGCAATATTAGTCAATAACAGCGGTGTTGATGTCACTACTCTCAGTCAAATTTCGGATGGAGATTGTGTCGTCATACAGATAACACATAGGAACGAAACATTATTTGCAACATGTATGTATTTTGATGGACTGATGGATATAGAAGATGATATTAGGAAAATCGAAAACATATTAATACACTCTAGAAACCAAAAGTTAATGATACTAGCAGATAGCAACTCCAGAAGTAAACTGTGGTACGACGTGCTCACAAATGAACGTGGGAAAACACTGGAAGGATTCATCACCATAAACGACTTACATATCGTAAACTAAAATACAGGAGTGTCAACCTTTGAATCACCAAATGGAAGGAGCTGGATTGACTTGACATTAGTCAACAATAGACTTCTCC
Source organism: Mantis religiosa (assembly GCA_030765055.1). Taxonomy (NCBI): domain Eukaryota; kingdom Metazoa; phylum Arthropoda; class Insecta; order Mantodea; family Mantidae; genus Mantis; species Mantis religiosa. Next base: position 189,222,731 of record CM060950.1, read on the forward strand.
GAGACATAACCTACTGGAACGTAGGAGAAGAAGAGAGCTGCTCGGATCACAAAATAATTTCATTCAAAATAGGAAATAAATCACAAAATCCCACACAGAAGTTTCAAGCCATAAGATACATAACAAAAGTAGAGAAATATAACAAATTCATAAACCTGTTAGCAACAAACTTGACCTCAAATTTTAATTGCCAGAGTAGTAGCGATAACTTGGACCAGGAACTCGCCCAAAAAGTTAACAGTAATTTGAACGCTGATCATCTAACCGAAATATTCCACTCTTCCCTGAAGGAAGCATGCAGAGGTGCATTTGGAGTGGGTAGGTGCAGGAAAAAGGAGTTTAGAGGCAAATCTGTTCCATGGTGGACGGCCAAGCTTACAACATTAAGAAAAAGGGCGAACGCATTAAGACGACGCTATCAAAGAACCATGAACAATGAGCAGCTAAGACAAGAAAGAAAAATGCAATATTGGAAAGGCAACCAAGAGTATAGGGAAAAACTGAACACCGAAAAGCTAAGATCTTGGAAGGAATTTTGTAGTGCCACTGACGGAAATAATCCATGGTCAGTTGTTTACAAAATTGCGGCTGGGAAAACTAGAAACCAGATCTCTCTTACTACACTACAGAAAGAAGACGGAACTTATACCGAAGACACTCTAAGAACAATTCAGTACATGCTAGACAAGTTTATCCCAGATGACAGTGAACAGGATGATACTCAGCGACAAAGATAACTAAGACGATGGGCAACGGAACCAATTGATACACCAAACGATATGGAATTCACGACTATAGAAATATTGTAAGCATTGAGAAACTTCGACCCAAGAAAATCACCAGGAGAGGATGGAATAACTAGTGATATTCTGCTTCAGGTTTTCAAGAGATTCCCAACTTTCTTCACAGCCTTATACAACAAGTGCCTCAATAGCGGTCAATTTCCAGAAAGATGGAAGCGTGCAGTAATAGTTCCGGTAATCAAGCCGGGTAAAGAAGACAGCCCAAGCGTAACGAAATACAGACCCATCTGCTTGATAAATATAAATGGGAAAATGTTAGAAAAAATTATGATGAATAGGATTCAGCATCACATCAACACCAGAAATCTTATGAATGATAGACAGTTTGGATTTAGGACCCAGAAAAGCACGGTAGACGCACTTATGACTATGAAAACTTTCATTGAGAACAACTTGAATACATACGGATATATTGCTCTCATAAGCCTTGATGTAAAAGGAGCTTTTGATGCTGCCTGGTGGCCCAGCATATTAAATAACTTAAGAGAACTGGAATGCCCAAGAAATTTATACAAATTATCTCAGAGCTATTTCAAAAACAGGACAAAAAGTCTAAGAACAAATGAATTTAGCACTGAGAAAGAAGCCAAAAGGGGCTGCCCACAAGGTTCATGCTGCGGACCCGGCTACTGGAATATTTTGTACAACTCCCTGCTCAACTTAGTCTATACAAAACGAACTGAATTAATCGCTTTTGCCGACGACCTACTTCTCATGACGAAAGGAATGAGCATAAT